>CM040961.1:46132691-46332547 GCA_022985045.1 Macadamia tetraphylla | reverse complement strand
AGTTACATCTCCCAATTCTCAACTGTCAAAGAACACATTAGGTTTAAACATATATAGGAAAAATCTCACCCTAGATGAAACAAGCTAGAAGGGTTCTAACTTGAACCACAAACAATTACTGAGTTAGTTTGTGGCATACCCTAGTTGTTTAATGGTCTAGTTCCTATATGATGCGATGCAATGGATAAGGCTGTAGGACAAAAAAAGGTTGCCCTTGAGAGTAAATCATAAGTACATGGTTCCTTTAATATACTAGATGGTATTGTATCAAGGGGTGTGATTTCGCCGGTGATTGCCCATGACATTACATGGGTTCAGTCAGCTAACCACAGGGGTAGATATATCTGTGAGTGAGTGTGTACACAAGTGTAGTGCAAAAAGTGGCCATTAGTTAATCTCAGAATAGCCCAATATGTTCTATCACCTTGAAGGTTTCGAACTATCGACGATCATCCTTGCCAACCAATTTCACTTTGAGCACTCTTATGTAGTAAGTGGGCATCATTTGATCTCAAAGTACTTAGTATATCGTGCACTGACCACCCCGAGGGTGTTGGCATAAAAGGGAGTACCCTTGTCAACTGATTTCACTTCGAACACGATGCATGATGTAGTTAGCAAGCAATATACAAACATGTTTGCACACAATGATGATAAGGGGGAGAAAATTCTAATGTTCATTGTAAGTTTCTAGTATAGAAAGTTTGACAGTCCCCAGTGGAGTCGCCACTGTAAGGAAAAATACCTTTTTACTCTTTTTCTCTCTTTTCCTGCTCTATCCTTCACTTGTCACCTATAGCCTGCCTCGGATTGAATGGCCTCCAAAGCATGGCCTTGCGACTATTGGAGGAATGGAGAAAGCATGATGTTTGGAGTCGCCATCTAGGATTCAGGGCCTAGAACCCTATGGTGGAGCCCAATTTTGATCAAGGGATCGAGCTCAAAAACCCCCTAATTTGACTTCATACTTTGGTCTATTATAAAGATAGGGGTTTATGTCAGGTTACGAGTGTGGGAAGGTGTTAGGCACCCACATCGCTCAGAATTCTCGGTCTTTCTACCAAAAGCTTGGATTTCGAATAATCTCTCCCTAAGAATTTTAACAGTCTAAGCTAGCACAGAAGTTCTATTACATGAAATAATGTAAACATATATACATAAAATCGCTTGAAAGAATTCCACATGAAATAAAAAAAATTATATAAAATAATGAGAAATGCAATTATCTTACCTACATACAAGTGCTCTGCTCTATGACAGGAAAATCATGATCGTTATTTTATGTGAGGAATAACGTGATAACATATAAAATGATGAAACAAACTACCTTTAATGGAAAAATTCTAATATTAATACATAAAACTACAATAGTAAATCATTATTTTATGCAATAAACATGTAAAACAAATATATACAGAAATTAGGCAAATGAAATTACAATATAATATTCACATAATAATAATCGATGAAAATGGTGAATTTTTTTGATAATTTTTCTCAACTAAGAGGCAATGATTTAATTTTTTTTTTCTTTCTTGGAGAAATTTAAAACTTCTGGCACCTGGGTAAGAAAGTTGACAAGGCTTTTTTGCTAGGGTGTGACTACGGATTCTGGTTTTTGGGAATCTGAATAGGACTTCCATACTATATTTCTAGAAGTAAAATCAATTCTAGAAATTTGGGCAGGGCTTCCGTGCCGTATTCCTAGAGTTGGAATCAACTTGGGAATTTTAGGCAGATCTTCCGCACCATTTTTCTAGGGTTGGAATCAGCTCAGGAATTTTGGGTAGAGCTTTCATGCACATTTCTAGGGTTAGAATCAGCTCAGGAATTTTGGACAGAGCTTCCACGCCATTTTTCTAGGGTTGGAATCAGCTCAGGAATTTTGGGCAGAGCTTCCGTGCCATATTTCTAGGGTTGGAATCATCTCGGGAATTTTTGGCAGAGCTTTTGCACCATTTTTCTAAGGTTGGAATTAGCTCAGGAATTTAAGGCAGAGCTTCTGTGCCATTTTTCTGAGGTTAGAATCAGCTCAGGAATTTTGGGCAGAGCTTCCGCACCATTTTTCTAGGGTTGGAATCAACTCAAGAATTTTGGTAGAGCTTCCACGTTATAATAAAAGTATTAAATTTAAATAAAAAGAATTTGAATAGGAGTTCAATACTAACCTGATATGGACAGCATGGGCTTCCGGCAATGCGACAGTCAACTTCAGCTAGGTTAGGATTCTTTACTCTTTTTTTTTCTTCTCTCTCTCTCTCTCTCTCTCTCTCTTTTAGAACAATGTTAGGGATTTTTTTTAGGGATTTTGCTCTTGGTTGTTTTCTGTCTATTCTTTTCTGCCTGTTGCTTTCTTGCCCGGGGTTTACAGTGACCCAGGGGTCACTATTTATAGGATAGGAGGAGGGGGGTATAAAACGCCAAGGCCATGAGAGGAGAGGCCAAATCTGTAAGCCCCACAAATCCATGTAAGGGCTTACACGATTTGCAATCCTACACAATCCTGTAAGGCCTTATCTGATCGCGTAAGGGTTTACCGGACCCCCTTCATGTCACCCCGTTAGTGTATGTGTCACCCTGTTGTGTAGTGAAAATAGGTACGTGTCACCCTGTAAAGCTTTAAAATAGTATGTGGTACCCTGTGAGGCTTTGAAATACCCTGTGGCACCCTCACACCTGCAGATACTCCCCTAGACCAGGGGCTAGTCCCTAGCCTGGGCGGCAGTAGCCTTTGGTGGAGTTCTTATCATGTCAATAACAATCGGTAAGTTTTGGTTTGGATAGGGTCCGATTTAAGTTCAAGGTTTGATTTTGGTTTGATTAAAAGTTTGATTTTGGTTTGATTAAGGTTTGAATTATGGTTTGATTAAAAGTTTGGTTTTGGTTTTATTTATGGTTTGATTGAAGGTTTTAATTTTGGTTTGATTAAGGTTTGAATTATGGTTTGATTTTACGGTTTAATTTTAAGTTTTGATTTTAAGGTTTAATCTTAAGTTTTGATTTTGATTTGATTTAAGGTTTAATTTTAATTTGACTTTAAGGTTAGGGTTTGATTAAGGCTTGGTTAAGGGTTTGATTTAAAGTTTAATTTTAATTTAATTTTAAGGTTTGATTAAGGCTTGATTAAGGGTTTAATTTTAAGTTTTGGGTTCGGGTTCTAGTTGGGTTTAGGGTTTGGCTTAAATTAAGGTTTAGGGTTTTGATTGGGGTTTGGTTTAAATTGAGGTTTGGTTTAAATTAGGGTTTAGGGTTTTGATTAGGGTTTAGGGTTTAAATTAGGATTTAGGGTTTTTGTTTGGTTTGGTTTTAGGTTGGTTTGGTTTAGGGTTTTGTCTGGTTTGGTTCAGTTTAGGGTTTGGTCTGGTTTGGTTCAGAGTTTTGGTCTAGTTTAAGGTTTGGTCTGGTTCAAGGTTTGGTCTAGTTTGGGGTTTGGTTTGGTTCAGGATTTGGTCTGGTTTTGTTCAGGGTTTGGTCTGGTTCAAGGTTTGGTTTGGTTTGGTTCAGGGTTTGGTCTGGTTTAGTGTTTGGTCTGGTTTAGGGTTTAGGGTTTGATTTGGTTTGGTTCTTTCTGGTTTAACTGGTTCAAAGTTCAAGTAGGCATTACGACACACTTAGGTATCCTTTTTTTCATACAAGATATCAATGAGACCGTGTTTCCGAATACTTTCCAATGATATGGGAATTGAGCACTTGCTAGGCTTGATTGTCGTTTTCTAGTAAAAGGTATTAATGACCAATCACAAGTTCTGCGATAGTTTGGATTTGTGTCGAAAATTCAACTTCTTTTCGAAAGAGAAAATATATGTCTCCTCATTACCTGTAATTCATCATTGCCGAGGGAGGATAAAATTTGGTGTCTAGATGCCCTCTTTGGTCGAGGCTGCACAATACCAAGGACAAAGAAAAGAACAACAAAAATTTTTCACCCTAGAGCATGTACTACCGATATCCTACTCAGGGATAGCGGAGGTGCAATGCAAAAGGCGAGCGATTAGACTCTGATGGTAAAATTCGACGAAAACAAGAAATTAATATGACAGTATATCCAATTGACTAGTATTGGTATATCATACCACTAGAACTGGATCATACATGAAATGTCCTGGACTTGGCCAAGAATGCAAGTATGAGGGAATTATCTCAAAGTGTCATCATTTCTAACAAGGAAGAGAATACACACCTGAGAGACAAACTCACTGGAGAAATTGTAAGGATATCGTTCTTATAACGTACCTTAGCCCTTCTGATCTATTTGTCTTCTTTGTAACATTTCTTAATACTGTTGATCTGAAAATTGACACTAAGATTAATATTTTCCAATATTGTCATGGAAAATGAGGCGGAAACTGGCACTTTTCGGCGTTGCCGTGGAAAAAGAATTTTCATATGCATCTTGGCACTGAAATGTCATTCTTATAATGACATCTTGGTCAAGGAATTGGCACTTTCTAGCGCTGTCATGGAAATGGCATTCTTATTATATCATTCTTACAATGCAATTGGCATTTTTTGGCACTGTTTGTAAAAATGACGCTCTTTTCATGTCACTTAAAAGTTTTTTTTTTTAACCTAAACAAACATAGGTTAGTACATATCAAGCAACAATGCAATGGATGATGGTGTTTTGTTATGTTATAGCAATGTTATTCTTTTGTTTAGGTTATGCATGGTTCCTTTTTTTTTTTTTTTATTCCCACCGCTCATGTGAAGGTAGATAGAAAAGGCTAAATTTAATTCAACTCCAAGCTCAGGTTTACAACAAACGAAAAATGGTTACATGAAAATAAAATAAACCGAAAACCAGATCTTCAATTTCTTCACTTAAGTGTTTGGAACTTTTTCTTCCAAAAGACCTTACACCAGCTGCCTTTGCCATTAATTTGTCAGCAGATCTATGACACCAGTGGATAGCTTCTCTGGGGGATAAAAGTTTACTACTTCTCTTGGATCTGTTTGAGGTAACTGATATTGCCACTGCAGATGAGTAGGTAGATAAAAGGACATGTGAGTCAAACCCAACAGCCTAACATAATTGCACCCTGGGGTATTCATAATAGGATTCTCAATTGGCAACCACTGACAGGTCCATCTGATATTATCTTCAGTTTTCTCTTGAAAGTGCTCCTGCCAATTAGCAATTAAGTGGAATTCTAGAATTTCTCTCCTTGTTTGGTACTAGATGGTTGTCAGCTTATTATGTTGGAAAGGCCTTAACAGTTGTAGCTTCTCAGTTAACCAAAGTTGGAAAGCAGCAGGACACCCCATATAGTGATTTGTACCAAATTTCCCAGAAATGACCATCTGGTCCAACCCTTTAAGTGTTTCAGCCAAGATTGTAGGAACAATGTCGCAACCTTCTCAAAGTTGTAACACTATTTTGAAGATAGCGGGAACAGCTCCACGTCCAGGATAACGCAACAAGTATCGATCTATTATATAAAATAGATAGACAGTACCTTTACGCCACTGATCCATTCCCTCCAAATGTCTGTATCGAGAAAAAGCTTTGGCTACTTCAAAGATGTCTATTTTATGGAAAACTATGAACTTTTTCATTTCCTTTCAGTTCCATCCGAAGAACTCTTGGATATCTTGAGTGTAGTTTACTTGTAGAGTAGGACGAAAAAGCTTCCCTTTGGGTGGGGAGAGCAAGCAAGCTCTGAATCCTTCCAGAGTGGGACAAATTTCTCCTGACCCAAATTTGAACACGTGCAGATCATAATCCCAATGCTTGGGAACTTCCTTCAGCAAGTTATGGCATAATTCCATGCATCCAATTTGACTAAGAACCTAAAGATTTGTTTCTTCCAACAGCCTAGAATCATCCACGTTCATATTCACCATCCACCTGCGTAGAGTCTCATCCAAAGTATTTGCACTGGGAAAAGCCATAATTGATTTGTTCCTAGATGATACAAGCGAACAACTTTTCAAAAAAAGTGAAATAAACATATACAAGACATGGTAACAAGCTCACAAATATTTTTGTTTTATGAGAAGATACTTCTGATAGAAAGAAAAATATTTTATGGCCCAATAAGTTTTCATAATTTCAACTTGTACACTGAAGATAAGATATTACATTTGAAAAGGGAACAAAAAGAACCACAAGTGGGGAATGATCTGACTTGTGATTGATAATGCCAAGTGGTGATTTTTTATAGACTATTAATGATGGAGAAACGAATTACTAGGGAAAACAAGCTGTCTAGTAATTAAGGTGCCAAATGGTGAGATGATGATCTTAAAGCATTGCTTTCTTTCTTGGACACTAGAGACAACTCTGAATCTTTTTTTTTTTTTCCTTTTTTTTTTCTTTTCCTTTTTTTCTTCTTTTTTTTTTTCTTTTTTTTTTCCTTTTAATCAATGCCCCAAGAAATTTTATTTTTTTTAAGAGTTTGGTACAGATGAGACCGCACTCGAACATGCCGAGTTGCTTACGTATCCCTTATGAAGAATCAGGTCAAACGTAGTTCAAGTGGTTACCCTAAACTTAAACATAATATTTTTTCAGTTGATCTATATTAATCAAACCTGACAATTCATCTCCATCCAAATCCATGAGTAGTATAGCTTTTCCTTATAAGACTTTCTTTACTGTGAATGGACCACTCCAATTTAGTCGGAATTTTCCCCGAAGATCTTGTGTAGGTGCTTTTTGTTCTCTGAGGACCAAATCTCTAACTTCGATGTTGCGAGGACGAACATTTTTATTGAATGCTCTTGCCATTCTCAACTGATACTTTTTAAATTGTCCATGGCTTTCATCCTTTTTTCATCCAACAGATTGAGTTCATCATACTTAGCCTATATCCATTCTCCTTCTGGTAGCTTGCTTTCTATGAGGACTCGAAGAGAGGGAACTTGTATCGCAATTGGCAACACAGGTTCCATTCTGTATGCAAGGGAATATGGAGTTGCCCCTATAGAAGTTCGAATCGACATTCTATATGCCCATAGTGCATACGGTAAGTGATCCGCCAATCCTATGCGATTCGCCATCTTCCGAGAATTACCTTCTTATTTTTATTAGTTGCTTCCACTGCCCCATATGTTTGTGGACGATAAGTGGTGGATTTATGTCATCCGATCCCAAACTTGCCCTAAAAAATGGGTGCCCTGGTCAGATATCGATTGTTGCGGGATCTTATGTCAACAAATGATGTTCTCTTTGATAAACTTGGCCACCTTTGTAGGAGTGAGGACTGAATATGACTGTGCTTCCACCCTTTTGGTGAAATAGTCAATTGCTACCAGTATGAACTCATGACCATTTGATGCTTTGGGAGTAATTTTTCCTATAACATCAATACCTCATGTAGAGAATGGCCAAGGGAAACTGAGCGAATGTAATTCCATTGGCGGAATATATATGATATTGGCAAATATCTGACATTTATGGCATTTCCGAACTAAATCTACACAATCTGCCTCCATTGTGCTCCAATAATATCTTAATTTTAGGATTTTCTTGGCTAGCATTCTTGCATTCATATGAGGCCCACAGATACCTTGATGTATTTCTTCTATCACAGTCTGCACCTATTCTTCATCCACACACAATAGATGAATTCCATCGAATGAACTTTTGTACATCAAATCATCTTGTAATGTGAATTTGGTGGCAAATTTTCTGAGAAACTTCTTTTCCCCTGATGTTGCTTCCATAGGATATTTCCCTTCCCTGATGAAGTCCACAATAGGAGCAAACCAAAATCTTCCATCTATTGTCAAGGCATTCACTGAGCCATGATAGATGGGCTTTACCTTTCTTTCAACCAGAAAAGGTCTTACTTAGGCCATAGGACTACACTCAACCATTGATGCTAATGTTGCAAGAGCATCGGCGAACCGATTGCTATCTCTCTGGAAGTATTCGAAAGAGATTTATTCAAAGTGGTTAGGGATCTACTCCAGATATTCTTGATAAGGCTTCAATTTCTCATCTCTGGTCTTCCATTTCCCTTGAGTTTGGCAGATTACAATAGATGAGTCACCAAACACTTGGATCCTTTCTACCCCAATTGTCAGAGCTATCTCTAGACCGATTGGACATGCTTCATATTGAGCAATATTATTGGTGCATGGAAAATCAAGTCGAAAAGATGAAGGCAAATAGAGCTCGTTGGGTGTTATTAATAACACTCCTGCCTCATGCCCTCTTTGATTGGCTGTTTCGTCAAAATATAATTGCCATGTGCTAATAGAGCTTCCTTCTTCAACTACCATGATTTCCTCATCTAGAAAAGCACCATCTAATGATCTCCTATCTTCTGTGGGATGTGCAGACAAGTGATCTGCAATTGCTCAACCATTTATAGACTTTTGATTGACATATGTAATGTCAAATTCTGAGATAATAGCAAACACCTTGCCATTCTACCAGTGAGTGCAGGCTTTTTGAACAAATACTTGATAGGATCCATTCCGAAATCAAGCGAATTGGATATGCCACCATATAGTGTCGCAACCTTCTTGTTGCCCAAATAAGAGCTGTGCAAGTCTTTTCTAATGATGTATATCAAACTTCATACTCCAAGAATTTCTTACTCAAATAGTAGATAGCCTGTTCTACTCCTTTTACCTTATCTTTCTGAGCTAACATGGACCCCATCGAGAACTATCCTACTAACAGATATAATAGAAGTGGTTTCCCCTTTATTGGTAGCATAAGAACCGGTGGATTTAACAAGTATTCTTTGACTTTGTCGAAGGCTTCTTGACATTGGAAATTCCACCGTGTGGGCTGATCCTTCTTCAACAACTTGAACACTGGTTCATACATAGTGGTCAATTGGGATATGAAACGGCTAATGTATTGGATGTGACCAAGGAATCCTCGTATCTCCTTCTCAGTCTGAGGTGTAGGCATGTCCCTGATTGCTTTAATCTTGATAGGGTCCACCTCTATACCTCTTTCACTTACAAGAAAGCCTAACAAAATTTTTGCCTTAGCACCGAACACACACTTCTAAGGGTTCAACAGTAATTGAAATTTCTTGATTCTTTCAAAAAACTTCCTTAGTGCTAGGATATGCCCCTATTTGTCGATAGACTTGACAATCATATCATCGACTTAGACTTCCACTTCTTTGTGAATCATATCATGCAAAATAGTGGTAGCAAAGGGCTCGAACATTCTTTAGACCAAATGGCATTACCTTATAGCAATAGGTCCCCCAAGAGGTGGTGAAAGCAGTCTTTTCCATATCTTTAGGATGCATGTTGATCTAGTTGTATCCCGAAAACCCATCCATGAATGACAGCAAAGCATGTTCTACCATACTATCAACCAATACATCAATATGAGGCAAAGGAAAGTCATCTTTAGGAATGACTTTATTCAAATCTCTGAAATCCACACACATTCTGACTTTTCCATCTTTCTTTGGAACTGGAACAATATTGGCCAACCAACGAGGGTACTTTATGACTTGCAAAAATCCTGCATTCCATTGCTTAATTACTTCTTCTCTAATCTTTTCACTCCACTCAGGCCGCATTCTTCTAGCCTTATGTTTGATAGGCCTTGCATCTGGATACGTAGGGAGTCGATGTTGTACTATTTTTAGGTATGTCTTCATAAGACCAAGCAAAAACCTTTGCAGATTCTTTTAACACACTGGCCATTTGTGAGGTTTCTTCTTCATTCAGGGTTGGACTAATTTTAATTTCTTTAGGGCATTGATCGGATCCTAAGTTAATGAGTCGAGTGTCCTCACTCATAGGTTTAGCTATTTTTTCTTTAGATTGTTTTAACAATTCATGATACTCATCACTTATTTTGTTAAGATCATCATCAAAAGAGACAAATCATACTTGAAATCAGAATTTTCATTGAAAGTTGGAAGGACTACAGACTCAACATACTGAAAGTGCGGAACTTCATTAACAAAAGGAAATTCAGAAAAAGTACAAGTAAAAGAAGACTTAAGAACTGAAAGGGAATCTTCAGTGTACTGTGTGGTGATTTTAGAACCGATTGGACCCTGAGTCTTAGTGAGCTTGAAGTCATATCCTGCACTGGTCTAATTGAGCAGTGGTTCACGACTGGATGAATTAGCAGGTATGGCATTGATCCCTCCTTTATCTCTTTAGTGGCAAGAACATCTACCTCAAGGTTTATTTGGCACAACTACTTTTACCCTCTTCATGGAGCTGAAGATGCCCCAGTTTCTCTTGGCAGAAGAGTTCTGATTTAGCCTACCTACTCTTGGCACTTTTTGTAGAAAAAACAAGTCGATCAATCTCATGATCTGTAAACCCAAATTTTCTAAGGGATGCACCTTACCCCAGGCTACTCAGCCCTCGCTCCAGAAAATCTAACTTCTCAAGCCTTTTATGTGAGGCAATCCCCTTGCCACGGTCACATCGTTGACCTCCATCTCTGATGTAACCATTGCAGTCACCCCTAGTATAGTAACAGCAGATATTCATCTTTCTAACTCTTCTCTTTCTAGTATCTAAACTGCTCCCACAAAAAGAGTGATATTGCCCCTTTCTCAGCTCCTCCAGGTACGTCTTCCATAGGCAAGAATAGATGTGAGCTCATATCTTGATTGGAAGATTGAGACACCAGGTAGCTCTTAATTTATGCTACCAAACTTCTTTCAGTGTAAGACGAGGCTTGAGAATTTGTGATGATCGAATCAGAGATGCAGGGTTAACTACAGATTCTTCTTTAGTTGTGGCAATCACATCTATCTCAAAGATGTCACTGATACCATTGTCATTACTATCCTCCTTAAATGGCAGACGTTACAGCTCATAGGTGATCCAATCAATCTGATCTTGATAGATGATTTCGAACTCAGAATCTGCTTTCTTCGCTTCTTTCTTAGGTTGAAAGTCAAGATTTTCACAACTGGGAAAACCTTCTACTGCCTTTACAAAGTACCTTTCTAAGGTAGGATAATTCGTAACCCTTTTCCTGCAAGAGGATTCTTTTTTTGCCATTACAAGCATTTTTTTTATTCTCAAACCCTCGATAGGCTCTTGCTCCACCTCAGCCCCTCCTTATATCTTCTAACATCTTTTGTTCTTCCTTTTGAGAAAACCCCAAACCATGCATTCCTGCAGTGCTAGGGAATTCAGGCAACCTCGTGGGTCCATTTTGGTATTTTCCCAATCCCATCCCAGGAAAATAATTCATCTGCTTCATCATTCGACCAACATTGGTATTCCATATGCCCTCATAGGACATTAGAACATTCTCCTTTATTGGCTCTTCCACAATAGAAGCACAAACTTTTTCTACTTCAAAGCCACTCAAACGCACCTCTTGTTCTTGAGTTTTTCCAACTTCAATGTTAGCCAATGTGTTGACCACCTGAGGATCTCTAGAAATAGTAATTACCTTCTCATCATAGATAAATTTTACTTTCTAGTGTAGAGTAGATGTCACTGCCTCAGCTTTATGAAGCCACAAACGACCCAGAAGCATGTTGAAGGAGACTGGGATATCTATCACTTGGAACTCAACACAGAACTTAACTGGCCTTATTATCACCATTGTTGTGTGCATTCTGACAACATTTCTTTTGGTGTTGTTGTAAGCCTTAATGATCTGAGCCGAGGGTTTGAATTGATCTGGATTAAAGCCTATACATGTGGCAGCTCTCAAGGGCAGAACATTCAGATCTGATCCATTATCAATAAGGAATTGAGGCACTGTATTCATATTGCATTTCATCGAGATGTACAGAGCTCTAGTATGCTTGATACCTTCCAGAGGTAAGTCTATATTAGAGAACCTCAATGCCTGAATAGCATATGTGGGTCCCATAATCTGAGATAATCATGACGGATCCATCTCCATGGGTACTTGCACACAGGTGAGGGACTTTACCCCATCTTCCCTATGGGCAGGAGATGCCATTAACAACCCCCAAATGGAAACATTAGCCTGTACCTTCTTCAACTGGCTCAATACTTGATTCTCAGGTTGTGGCTACCTGCTACACTGCCCTATCTCCGTGACAGTTGGTTGTTCCATATCAACCCCTTTGCTTTGTATTCTTTCCTACTTCTAGTGGCCATTACTTTCTTGGATCCTTTAGGCCTCTTTTTGATGAGAATATTATAAGGGTATTTACTTTCATCTTCCTTGTTTATATCACCAATCATGCCTACCATGGGTGCTTCAATCCCTTCTTCATATACAGATAGTGGACTTGGAGGACCCCCCAAAATGTCGAAAGCCTAAGCTTTAACTATTTGAATAATTTTATTCAAATGCAGAATAAGCCCTTTGACAAATGGTTCATCCTCAAAATTAACCTTAAGATTTTCATAAACTTCTTTGACAGTTTCTTGCCGGACTGCAACTTTCCTCAACATTTTCTCAGTTACTAACATATCTTCACTCATTTGATTCATTAAGCAGAGCACATTGTCATGGGAAGGATTCTGTTCTTCACTTTCCTCTTCGAACTCAATTTCTAAATATGCACTTTCTGACTCTTGATTGTCTTCATTTTCTTCACCAAATTCTTCCTCTAGATCTTCATTTTCTTCAACAATATCTCCTTCTAGATCTTCATTTCCTGATTCTTGATCACCCTCTATATCTCCATCTCCATCTTCTTCCTCCTCTGAATCATCATCAGAGGGAAAGATTAGGCGAATGATGTATGTTGGATCCACATTTGGCACATTTCCTCCAATAGCATTCACTGTCTCTCAACTTTCTTCAGTATCACTATCACTCTCTCCACCTATATGGATTTAGTGATGCTCATCCCCATCTTCTTCTTCCTCTAAATCATCATTAGGAGGGAAAATTGGGAGAATGATATCTGTTGGATCCACATCAGGCACATTTCTTCCAATAGCATTCACTATTTCAGTATCACTGTCACTCTCTCCACCTATATGGATTAGGTGTATTTCATCTGAGAGCATTTCTCCAATATTCAATGCTGCCATTGCCTTGATAATGTTTGGCGTGACATCTTCTATCGTTGGTACGATGAGAGTTGTAGGATCAATTTGGGACTCTTCTTCCCTATCTATGAGATTCACCGATCCGGTAGAGGAGCGGATGGGAGTACTTGGATCTATTCACATATCACTCCAAGAAGTTCCATTCGGCCAATCTGCCTCTGAACACTGATGTTGGATCCCTTCTTCTAACCATCCGTTCATGGGAAATTATTCTGGCGGTGGTGGATAAGGTTACGGATTATATGGAATTGGAAGGTAGCAAGGTAAGGCAAAGATGGGGGAAATGAGGCAATAACTGGTGATGTTAATCCTTCCCGAGTTGGGACACAATAGTCTGGTGTTGGATGGTAAGATGGATATGGAGGATGTGAATCTAGGTGATAGGAAGGTGATGGAAGGTATGATATTGGGTGATATGAAGGTGATGGAGAAAGTGATGGTAGGTGATATGAAGGTGATGAAGGATATGATGCTGGGTGATATGAAGGGGATAGAGGATGTGGGTGATATGAAGGTGATGGAGGATGTGGGTGATAGGAAGATGATGGGATATATGTTGCTGGGTGATATGAAGGTGATGGAGGATGTGGGTGATAGGAAGATGATGGATCGTATGATGCTAGGTGATATGAAGGTGACCCTGTCTGAGGAAGTGTAAGATTGTAGGGTGGGGGACTTTCATCTTTCTAGGAACGAATTTCTTGAATTCTCTTCCAATTCTCTTCTTCTTTTGCTTATGAATGCTTGGCTTTGAGCAAAGCTTGGTTAGCTTGAGTAGTAAGATGCCCTTTCTTTGGTGAGGGTTGAATCCTTTAAGTTGGATCATTTTCATCTGAATCACTTTGTATCATTCCAACTGTTCCATGATTTGGAAGGGGATTGGTAGTCACATTTGGCTGGCTCTTCAACTCCAGTTCAATCTGCCATTGATTCAATCAAATCTTGTACTGCATGCTTTAGGGTGATACACTGGTTGGTAAGATGACCCTTTTGATTATGGAAAGAACAGTATTCATTGTCCTTGCAACAAGGAGGTGGAGGATCACTGATTGGATAGGCAGGCATCGTACTCAAGAGGCCTTCTTTCTTTAATTTCTCATAACATACAGATAAGGGCATCCCCAAAACTGAGAATTGCCTCCTCTGTACTGAACCTTTTTGAGCTGGAAAACTTGGATTAATGACAACTGGAGCTGGCTTAAGAGTTACTGTATGCACCGTAGGCTGCTAGTCGGTGCTCGTGGTAGTTACAATATTCACCTCTATATCACATCCTTTACTGTACCATGTATTCTTACCCTACTTTGAGGAACCTTGGGGACTATTCCGGTGTTGCGCTTCTCTAAAGATTCGGTTTTCAACTCTTCTCCCCATTGCTAGCAACGCTGAGAATGTCTCAATGTGCTGACTGTATAACACATCATAATAGGGATTTGCCAAGTTATCTAGAATCATTTCAACTTACTCTTTTTCAATAGGTCGAGATGTCATTATGCTTGCCTTATTTCGAAATCTTAAGAGAAACTCGTGAAACCCTCACCTGGAGAATGTCGAACAGTTTCTAGCTCTTATTGAGTTATATCTAGTTCAGTGTTGTATGAGTACTGCTTAGTAAATGTTTTCATAATCATTGACCAATTCTGAGTCTGGGAAGGGTCCAACTGAGTTAACCAATAAAGAGCTGGGCCTGAAGGAGTTAGCAAAATGCTTTCCCTATTTGTTCTTTAGTAAATCCCCATGATCTGAAGATATTAATGAAGACCTTCAAGTGTGCCCTCGAGTCACCCTTGCCATCAAACTTATCAGTGTTCCACTTAAATTTCTCTAAAATGTGAGCTCCGGGAAAGAGGACCATCTTATCAATTTCTGTGGCTTGAGCATCTATGACCTTCCCCTTCTGCAGTAACTTTTCAGGTCTTCCTAATTGTTCCCTCATCTTTCTTTCCATTTTAGTTTCAGGGGGTTCAGTTGGATGATCTGGTCGGATTTCCTCTTCATCATCTTCAACCACAAGCCTCAGTATGGTACGAGGTGCATTGGACCCCATCTTGGTCCAATCCTGTTCTCCTGGGGTTGAAATGGGTTCAGTTTGTTTCTGAGGCTGCTTGGCATTAGTAAACTGGGTGAATAAATGACGTAACTCTTCCAACTCTAACTGCATCATATCCACTCTCCTTTTCTCTTGGGCATCTGGTTGACTTCCACTAGCCGGATCCATATTCATCGATTGTTCAGACGATGCTGAGTTAGGTGAACTTGGTGGCGTGATTTGAACTATAGGTTCTGCCGATCAAATGATTATCTTGACAGGTCCACACAGACAGCAGGGAATTTCTTTGACGAGAAATTGTGCCTGAGCTAAACCAAGAAATTTAAATTTTAGATTTTTATTTAAATTTTTATTTTTATTATTTTTTTTATGATGCATCACACAAATTTATTCCCCTTATTATTAACTTTGGCCCAATTTTCAGTTGGTATTCATACACCCTTTTTTTTTTTTTTAGGGCCCAATTTAAACACAAATTATGGTGTGGGAAAACAAACAAGTTGGTCCATGCAAGAACAAACTCACAACTAATTTCACATAGGTATTTTGTTTCTCCCCGTAGCATGAAAATACCTATTTATTCCTGACTCTGGGAGTGGTTTTATGGAACATTATCAATCTAGAACACGTGCTAATATAATGTGGTGAAGCGGGAATCACCCCACAAGCACGGTTGCATGAACCAAAACTGATATAGTTGCATCTCCCAATTCCCAATTGTCAAAGAACACATCAGGTTTAAACTTATATAGGAAAAATCTCACCCTAGATGAAACAAGCTAGAAGGGTTCTAACTTGAACCGCAAACAATTACTGAGTCAATTTGTGGCATACCCTAGTTGTTTAATGGTCTAGTTCCTATATGATGCAATGCAATGGGTAGGCTGTAGGACAAAAAAAGATTGCCCTTGACAGAACCGATATACCTATCACTGAAAGTGAATCATAGGTACGTGGTTCCTTTGATATACTAGATGGTATTGTGTCAAGGGGTGTGACTTTGTTGGTGATTGTCCATAACATTACATAGGTTCAATCGGCAAACCATAGGGGTAGGTGTATCCGTGAGTGAGTGACTGCACAAGTGATGAGCACATTTATGTGTGAAATCTAGGGTAGTAAAACATGCATTTTATATTTTCAAGGCCTTAAGGACTATCGGACGCTATATCTTCAATTTTACACGTAAAGAGGTCATATTTCTTTTCATGGTTACGAAGAGGACAAAATTCTGAGCAAGATGGATGTGTTCAATTAAAAGTACACATTCGTTTGGTCACCCGTACAAATGATTATTCTTTTCGGGCCAGAAAAAGAATAATGGATTAGAACTGAATTGAGATGCAGAACCAGCCCATTTGCAATTGTCTCAGAGGTACAAGGAATATTTTAAATGCCAACAAGGATCGATGGACCACATCCTTAGGTGATTGAAGATTTGTTTTTGGTAACAACAACTACCTAGTGTAGTTGGTGAGCTATGGTGTGCAAAATTCCCTTGCTCACCAAGAGGTCTCAAGTTCGAATCTCATAGTTGTTTTTTTTAGAGAATTTTGTTGAAGATTTCCTGCTTTTCTCTCACTTAAAGCACTAAGGGCATGGAGGAGATTTCCACATCAAATTAGAAGTAAGGAAAATCGTGGAAGGGTTCCTGCGCAAGAAGAGAAGAAAAAAAAAAAGGAAAGAAAAAAAAAGGGCAGAAATAAAGATTGTCCAAATCTTCTCTCTCCTCCACATCATCACCAAAATATTGTCCAAATCACACAAAGCAAGAAGAAAATCGTCCCTCGGAGAGAGAAAAAGAAGAGAAATAAATTAGAAAAAAAAAGGAAAGAAAATAAGCAAAAAATTTATAGGAAATTTCTCAAAGTTTATTTCTCTCTTCTCTCTCCTCCAACTTAGCACTTTTGGTCTCAAAATATCTCACAATCAATTGTGGGTTTCTCTCTTTTAGGAAAGAGAAATTTGTCACCTACCTCCCCATTCCCTATAAATACAACTCATGTAAAAGGAGGGGAGACAATTCATTCTTCTTCTAGTTTTTTTTAGTTGCTCTCTCTTTAGTTTTAGTTCTTATTTATCTTTTCTTTAATCACTTTTGTAATAATTTTTTTTTATTTCAATTAATGCAAGCACTATTTTATTTTTATTCAGCCCTTTTATATTTATGATTTATGCAATTGAGGTGTAATTTTTTTTAAGTTATAGTTCTAGGCTTCGATCTAGGTGACAAGATCATGAGTCGTGGAGCAATTTTTTTTTTCAAGATTTGTTTTCTCTAGTACTAGAAATTTCAGATTTGGTTTATTCTAGATCTGGTTTTAGTAATCGGTAGTATCTCAAATCGATCAAGTTTTCAGTTCGAGGGTTGAAGTTCAAGTAAGTAGGCTCCTTCAGTAGTCTTCTCTCCCCCCTCTCATTCCCTCTTCTGATTACCCTTTCTTTCTTAATTTAGGATTTTAATTTCAGTCGTTACATTATTGATATCCCTTTCCCCCAAGGATCATGGCTAGTGTATGCGTTGACTTTGCTCCTCCTAGCCATAGAACCATTAATTTATTGCTTTTATTTTAATTGTCTCCCTTTCCCTAAAGCCAAGTAGAGTAACCCTTGTAAGAGTGACTCTTTGGTCAAGTAAGGAAGCTCATATTATGATGCATCCCTCGGGCTAAGTAGAGAAACCTACTTGTGAGTCTCTCTCTAGCTTTCTCCCCTTTCTTTTACTTTATTTTTATTTCAGCATTTTTTTTCCTTTATTTTTTTTTAATTGCGTGGGTTGTTTATTTTCACTTATGTATTTATTTAATTTTAATTGTGTGGCTTGCGTCTTTAAATTCCTAGATGACGAATGGTTAGGACGTTATTTTAGATACATATGTTTACGACGAAAATTAGAATTAGATCACAACCATTAATCGGTTCACTTTTGTATTATTAAAAGAAATAAAAAAAAATAAAGTGGCTGCTCTCCCTGTGTTCGACCCATAGCTATACTGATCCGTACGCTTGCGGTTATATTTTAAATCTCAAACAAGTTTTTGGCGCAATTGCTGGGGAGACAGTTCCATGTTATTTTTCGCTTTCTTTTGGTAAATTGGAGTGTTTTGTTTGCTTTGTTTTATTTTTTCTTTTCTTTTATTGAATTCCTGAGAAGAACAACTTGCAATATTAGTTGTATCGGTGGAGGTCGCCATGCCTCACAAGATGATAAAGACAGTTTTGCCTATAGCAGACCTCAGAATTGACCCGAGCAACCCGATCCGCGTAAGCTCCCAAAAAGCCAAAAAAAGAATCAAAAATCAAAAAAAAAAAATCAAAAAATCATTAAAAAAAAAGTTTTGCTATCCATTCTTTTATGCTTGTCTTACTTTAGTTGTGGGTAGTTTTCTGTTGCATGAGTGTTAAGTGGGTATGTAATACTAAGAATCGGTTAGAAAGAAGAGATCCAACAAGTAGTGACCCTATATGTTTGCTCTCTTTAAAACCCTTCGATATGGGAGACCAACATCAAAACCCTTCACCTAAGTCTCTGAAAGATAGGTTCTACCCTGCTAGAACAGCCCAACCTTCCTGCATAGTTCTACCACAAGCCCAGGGCAATAATTTTGAACTCAAATCTCAATACATCACTATGTTGCCCCACTTCCATGGGTTGACCTCTGAGGATGCATACATATTTCTAAGGGAATTTGAAGAGGTATGTGTTCTAATTAAGTTCCAACAACTTTCTGATGATGTTGTTAAGCTTAGGTTTATCACTTTTGCATTGAAAGACCAAGCTAAGAAGCGGTTGTATGGGTTACCCACAAATTCCATAACCTCATGAGAACAGTTCACAGTTGTCTTCCTTAAGAAGTTTTTCCCAACTCACAAGACCAATAAGCTTAGAAGTGATATCCTTCAGTTTAGGCAAAAGCTTAGTGAGTCATTTTCCAAACTTATGGAGAAATTCAAGGATCTACTCCAAGAATGCCCTCACCATGGCCTAGACCTATGGCATTTATGTCAAATAATTTCTGAGGGTATTGATTACCCAACTAAACAAATGATAGAGTCTATGTGCCCTGAGGGATTCACATCCTTTACAGATGAAGGAAAGGCATGGGAATTCTTACTTGACTTAGCTGAAAAAACCCATTAGTGGGAATCAACCCAAGAGAGTGAAAGAACCATAGGAGGAAAAGGATATTTTGTGGATGGGATAGTAGCCAAGGAAGCCCATTTGGATAGCCTAATCAAGAGAATTAAGGCTATTGTTCCTAGAGAGCCATCATCAGTCAATTTGGTTAAGATTTGTGCTTGGTGCCAGTCCCCTGGACATCTCCTAGAAGAATGCCCCAACACCTCTGGGGGCACTTCTAATGATAGTGTTAATGCCTTATACCAGAATAATCCATATAGTAACACCTACAATCCAGGATGGAGAAATCACCCAAATTTCTCTTGGAATCAGGGCAACCAAGTAGGACCTTCTAATTTCTATATTCAAGGTCAACCTGGACCCCAAAGGCCTCCCTTTACACAACAATCTTTTTCCCAAAATACTTTTCCTAGGTCAAATGTAGGACCTCAAGCGAGTTTTCCTAGGGCCCCTCTCCTATCATCTTATCAGCAACCCCCTGGGTTTACCAACACTGGAGAGGCAAGTAGAATAAGTGACTTGGAAAAAAATATGGCCCTCCTCATGACAAGCCATCAAAATCTTACAAGAGAACTTACCCAAGTTGTCTCAATTATGCATGAGAGGGAGAAGGGAACTTTACCCAGTCAACCAGAGCCTAACCCTAGGCATCATCAGCCTGTTAGTTCACAAGGACCAACTAATGCACCACTGAATATAGTACAAGGTCAGACCCAACAAGGGCCCTCTAACCAATGTAATGTTGTTTATGCCCTTAGGAGTGGTAGAGAGTACCAACAGAGTGTTTCTAAATCTTCCCCATCTATTACTCCTGTTAACTCTTCTTCAGTTGAGGACACAAGTGTGCCTCTTGTTCCGAGTTCGTCGATGAACCTAAAGATTTTCTAAACAAAAGATGATTTGGTTGAGGAAACCAAAATGATTCTTCCGACAGGGAAAATCCCTAACAGTCCTTATGTTCATCCTATCCCATTTCCTAATCGCTTGGTACACAAAAAGAAGACTGCTTCTATGGATAAAATTTTAGAAGTCTTCAAAAAGGTAGAAGTGAACATCCCTCTTTTGGATGCCGTATCCCAGATCCCCGCCTATACAAAGGTACTAAAAGATTTGTGTACTCACAAACGTATCTCTAGTGTGCCCAAAAAGGCGTTCTTGGCAGGTAACATTAGTTCCATAATTACTGAGCCTATAGCAGCCAAGTATAAGGATCCAGGGAGCCCTACCATATCTTGTGTCATAGGCAACACCTATATTGAGCATGCCTTACTTGACCTTGGTGCAAGTGTGAATCTTTTACCTTACCATGTGTACAAGCAACTAGGATTAGGAGAATTGAAAGCCACTAAAACTACTCTTCAGTTGGCAGATCGGTCTGTTAAGATTCCTAAAGGGATGGTTGAGGATGTCTTACTAAAGGTGGGGGAATTTATTTTCCCTGTTGATTTCATTGTGTTAGATACTAAGCCCTTCTCAACCAAGGATAAGATCCCAATAATTCTAGGAAGACCATTCTTGGCTACCAGTAATGCATTAATCAATTGTCGGAATGGTTTCCTAAGATTATCTTTTGGTATCTAAACTGTTGAGTTTAACATGTTTAGGATTGGCAAGCAACCACATATGGAAGAAGAGATCAATATGCTTGAGGATTTTCTGGATTTTTCAGATGATTTAGTTACCAACTTTGATATTGATTTTGATTCAGAATTCCAAGAGTGTATGGATGAGTTGGATGATGATAGTTAAAATTTCTTTTCTGAAGTCTTGAGTCTTCACACACCTGTGGAGCCTTTAGGACCCCTTTCCAATTCCATTCACAAACCTTCCATAGTTGAGCCCCCTAAGCTACATCTTAAGGAGTTGCCATCCAATTTGAGGTATGCTTTCCTAGGGCCTGACCAGACTCTTCCTGTAATAATTTCTTCAAATTTGACTTCTAGTAGGAAGAGGAGTTACTTAAAGTGTTAAAAGACAATAAGGAAGCCCTAGGTTGGACCATGGCTGATATCAAGGGTATAAGACCTTCTATTGTGCAACATCATATACATCTTATGGAGGATTCCAAACCATCCACGGAACCCCAAAGAAGAGCTAACCCAGTGATGATGGAAGCCATTAAGAAAGAGATCCTAAAGCGCTTGGATCATGGAATAATTTATCCTATTTCTGACAGCCAATGGGTAAGCCCAGTTCACGTAGTGCCTAAGATGTCTGGGGTGACTATAGTTCCCAATGCCAATAATAAACTAATTCCAACCCGTGTCTAATCAGGTTGGAGAGTGTGCATAGACTACAGGAAGTTAAATGCGGCAACCTGGAAGGACCACTTCCCATTGCCATTCATTGACCAGATGTTAGAGAGGTTCGCTGGACATGAATACTATTGCTTTCTTGATGGATATTCCGACTATAACCAAATCCCAATTGCTTTAGGGGACCAACATAAGACCACTTTTACATGCCCATATGGAACATTTGCTTACCGGCGTATGCCCTTTGGGCTTTACAATGCCCCTGCTACGTTCCAACGATGCATGATGAGCATTTTTTCTGACATGGTCAAAAATTCTTAGAAGTATTTATGGATGACTTTTCAATTCATAGGAATTCCTATTCTGAATGTCTTCATCATCTTTCCCTAGTTTTAAAAATATGCATATCTAAAAATTTGGTTTTGAATTGGGAGAAATGACATTTTATGGTTAAATTTGGTATTGTTTTAGGCCATGTAATATCCAAGGAGGGAATTAAGGTAGATAGAGCCAAAGTGGATTTAATTGATAATTTACCACCTCCTCAATCTGTTAAAGATGTTCGGTCCTTTCTAGGGCATGCAGGCTTCTACAAAAGTTTTATTAAGAACTTTAGTCAGTTAGCCCGACCTCTCACCTCATTACTTGCCAAAGATCAAACTTTTGAGTTTTCTAAAGAGTGCCTAGAATCCTTCAAACAACTTAAGAAAGAGTTGACCAATGCACCCATTGTTCAACCACCTGCTTGGACTGAATCTTTTGAACTGATGTGTGATGCTTTGGATTTTACCATAGGAGCGGTTTTGGGTCAAAGGATTAATAAGTTGCCCACTGCCATTTACTATGCTAGTAGGACCTTAAATGATGCACAACTCAATTATACAACCACTGAAAAAGAATTTTTAGCTATTGTGTTTGCATTAGAAAAGTTTCGGTCTTACTTAGTTGGTTCACATGTGGTGGTGTATACTGATCATTCTGCCCTCAGATACCTAGTTCAGAAGAAGGATGCCAAAGCCGGTCTCATTAGGTGGGTTTTAATTTTGTAAGAGTTTGATTTAGAAATTAGGGATAAGAAAGGAGTTGAAAACCTAGTTGCAGACCATTTATCCCGGCTTCCCAATTCCTTGACTGTTGATTCTCCATCACGAGAACTTTCCGATGAACAATTATTTGCAATGTCCAGTGAACCATGGTTTGTTGATATTGTCAACTTCTTAGTTTCGGTGTGACTCGGATCACTGGTCCACCCAAGATAAGTATAGGTTTCATTCCCAAGTTAAGCACTTTTCGGGATGATCCTTATTTGTTTAAGATATGTCCGGATCAGATTATCTGACGATGTGTCCCTGATCATGAGCAACATTCCATTCTCTCTTTTTGTCATGATCATGCATGTGGTGGACACTTTGGACCTAAGAAGACTGCCGCAAAGGTTCTCCAATGTGGATTTTATTGGCCCACTCTTTCTAGAGATGCTTTTGATTTTTGCAAGGCTTGCCCTGCCTGCCAGTCTTTTGGCCGTATCAATAAGAGAAACATGATGCCCCTTAACCCTATTTTGGTAGTTGAGATCTTTGATATTTAGGGCATCGATTTTATGGGACCATTCCCTAATTCTTTTGAGAATTTGTACATACTTTTGGCCGTTGATTATGTTTCTAAATTAATAGAGGCCATACCTTGTAAATCTAATGACCACAAAGTGGTGGTCCAGTTTCTCAAAGAGAACATTTTTTCCCGCTTTGGTGCACCACGTGCAATAATTAGTGATAGGGGTACTCATTTTTGTAATCGACCTTTTGAGGCCCTAATGAAAAAGTATGGGATCACCCATAAGTTATCTACCCCTTATCACCCCCAAACTAGTGGCCAAGTGGAGGTGTCTAATAGGCAGATCAAACAAATCTTAGAGAAAACTGTTAATCCCAATCGTAAGGATTGGTCCCTTAGGCTCATTGATGCCTTGTGGGCCCATCGGACTGCATTCAAGACTGACTTTGGCCTGTCTCCCTACCGTTCGGTGTATGGGAAAGCTTGTCACTTACCAATTAAGTTAGAGCATAAGGCCTTTTGGGCCATCAAGAAGCTTAACTTTGATTTGTCTGATGCGGGAATTCATCGTAGGCTTCAACTATCTGAGTTGGAGGAACTTAGGAATGATACCTATGAAAGTTCTAGGATTTACAAGGAAAAGACCAAAGCTTTCCATGATAAGCACATTCTGCGCAAATCTTTTACAATTGGTGATAAGGTCTTATTGTACAACTCTCGATTGCATCTTTTTCCTGGTAAACTTAGATCCTGATGGGATGGCCGTTTATTGTGCATAATGTATATCCCCATGGGGCTGTGGAGATTTTGAATCTAGGAACAGGGGTAATTTCGAAGGTTAATGGTCAACGTTTGAAACCGTTCCTCGAGTTTCCTACTACTAGTAGTGAAGAGGTCATGGATCTCCATGAACCTTTTTACACTGATGACTAACTTTTAATCAGGTATGACCCCCTTGTATTGTCTTTGCTTTTAATTCTTTCCATGCATTGAGGACATGCCATGACTTAAGTGTGGGGGAGGGAAACCAGTTTTTTTTTTTCCACTTTGTTTTATTTGTTTTTCTTTTTGTTTTTTGAGCTTGCTAAGGATGAAGTCCTACTTTGGCTTTTGGCTAATGATCATACCATTTGATTGCTTGATGTATGAAAATAAAAGTTTTGACTAAGGTACCCATTTTGAACGTATAAAACCCTGTTGAGAAGAAAGAAACAAGCATGTGTCTTGAGATGGGACTTTCTTTTGAAAAAAAAGAGACCCTGTTTATGGTGATGGACCATATGTAAGTCGTGGGTTCCTTGTACTTTTGATTTGGAGTTGAGACCTTCTTTTAATTTGGCATGGGTTGATAAATGCACAATTTTAAATGAAATGTGAAATGTGGTATAAAGAAGAATAAGAGTTGATTCCCTTGAAACTAGCAGGGGATTGCTCCTCGGAGCGTGGTGTCTTGATCAAAATTCCTTGGGAGGAAACTTCTGAAGTAACTCTAGCATCACTACCTTTATGGGCATATGCAAAAAGCGAAGCTACATAGTAACTTGGGTGTCTGGTGTTTGCTCCACCATGTCATTCAGGCCAAAAGTAGCGGAGTAGAATAGAGTTTATTAAGCAAAAAAAAAAATGTGCAAATGTCATTATTGCTTGGTAACATGTTTGGTCAAAAACACTCCAATGCCTTAGTCATTAGTTTCCTATTTCTTCACAAGTGGTTTTGCCTTAAGATAAGGATGCTTTGGAAGAGACGAGGTGAGTTCCAAATTAAGAACTATGCTAGTGCCTGGAATTGATAAAGGGTAATAAAAGTTCAAGTGTGGGGGTCCCTTGTAAGAGAAATTATCTTTGCTCTGGATCGGTATGAGCCTTACCTTTAGCCAAGGTTGGGATTTGTTTATTCTGAATTTTGGGTGTATATTCACTACAAACACCCACGAGACACAACTTGTCCACTAGGGGTGACCTAGGGGTTTAAAGGCTTGTTGCACATGCTAAGTGCAACCGTGATTCTTACGAAAGTGAGTTAGGCTTTTTGTCTTTATTCTTTTTCTTTTTGTTTTGCTCGAGAACTAGCAAAGTCTAAGTGTGGGGGAATTCTGATGAGCACATTTATGTGTGAAATCTAGGGTAGTAAAACATGCATTTTACATATTTAGAATGGAGCTACCTTGGGTTTTACTCTCGTTTTGCAGGTTTTATATTTTCAAGGCCTTAAGGACTATCAGGCGCTATATCTTCAATTTTACACATAAAGAGGTCCTATTTCTTTCCTTGGTTACGAAGAGGACAAAATTCTGAGCAAGATGGATGTGTTCAATTAAAAGTACACATTCGTTTGGTCACCCGTACAAATGATTATTCTTTTCGGGCCAGAAAAAGAATAATGGATTAGAACTGAACTGAGATGCAGAAGCAGCCCGTTTGTAATTGTCTTAGAGGTACAAGGAATATTTTAAATTCCAACAAGGATCGATGGACCACATCCTTAGGTGATTGAAGATTTGTTTTTGGTAACAACAACTACCTAGTGTAGTTGGTGAGCTATGGTGTGCAAAATTCCCTTGCTCACTAAGAGGTTTCAAGTTCGAATCTCATGGTTGTTTTTTTTAGAGAATTTTGTTGAAGATTTCCTGCTTTTCACTCACTTAAAGCACTAAGGGCATGGAGGAGATTTCCACATCAAATTAGAAGTAAGAAAATCGTGGAAGGGTTCTCAGAAGAAGAAGAAAGAAAAAAAGGGAAATAAAGATTGTCCAAATCTTCTCTCTCCTCCACATCATCACCAAAATATTGTCCAAATCACACAAAGCAAGAAGAAAATCGTCCCTTGGAGGGAGAAAAAGAAGAAAAATAAATTAGAAAAAAAAAGGAAGGAAAATAAGCAAAAAATTTATAGGAAATTTCTCAAAGTTTATTTCTCTCTTCTCTCTTCTCCACCTTAGCACTTTTGGTCTCAAAAGATCTCACAATCAATTGTGGGTTTCTCTCTTTTAGGATAGAGAAATTTGTCACCCTACCTCCCCATTCCCTCTAAATACAACTCATGTAAGAGGAGGGGAGACAATTCATTCTTCTTCTAGTTTTTTTTAGTTGCTCTCTCTTTCTCTTGCTCTCTTTAGTTTTAGTTCTTCTTTATCTTTTCTTTAATCACTTTTGTAATAATTTTTTTTTATTTCAATTAATGCAAGCACTATTTTATTTTTATTCAGCCCTTTTATGTTTATGATTTATGCAATTGAGTTGTAATTTTTTTTAAGTTATAGTTCTAGGCTTAGATCTAGGTGACATGATCATGAGCCATGGAGCAATTTTTTTTTTCAAGATTTGTTTTCTCTAGTACTAGAAATTTCAGATTTGGTTTATTCTATATCTGGTTTTTAGTACTAGTAGTATCTCAAATCGATCAAGTTTTCAGTTCGAGGGTTGAAGTTCAAGTAAGTAGGCTCCTTCGGTAGTCTTCTCTCCCCCCTCTCATTCCCTCTTCTGACTACCCTTTCTTTCTTTATTTAGGATTTTAATTTCAGTCGTTACATTATTGATATCCCTTTCCTCCAAGGATCATGGCTAGTGTATGTGTTGGTTTTGCCCCTCCTAGCCATAGAACCATCAATTTATTGTTTTTATTTTAACTGTCTCCATTTCTCTAAAGCCAAGTAGAGTAACCCTTGTAAGAGTGACTCTCTGGTCAAGTAGGGAAGCTCATATTATGATGCATCCCTCGGGCTAAGTAGAGAAACCTACTTGTGAGTCTCTCTAGCTTTCTCCCCTTTCTTTTACTTTATTTTTATTTCAGCATTTTTTTCCTTTATTTTTTTTAATTGCTGGGTTGTTTATTTTCACTTATTTATTTATTTAATTTTAATTCGTGGCTTTGCCTTTTAAATTCTTAGATGACGAATGGTTAGGACATTATTTTAGATACATATGTTTAGGACGGTAATTAGAATTAGATCACAACCATTAATCGGTTCACTTTTGTATTATTAAAATAAATAAAAAAAAATAAAGTGGCTGCTCTCCCTGTGTTCGACCCGTAGCTACACTGATCCGTACGCTTGCGGTTACATTTTAAATCTCAAACAACAAGTGTAGTGTAGAAAGTGGCCATTAGTTAATCTCAGAATAGCCCAATATGTTATCACCCTAAAGGTTTCGAACTATCTACGACCATCCTCGACAACCAATTTCATATTTCGAGCAGTCTTATGTAGGGAGTGGGCATCATTTGATCTGCGAGTACTTAGTATGTCACACCCCACTCCCAGCAGACCCAACTTACCATTAGGAATACCGACGGTGTGAGTAAGGCACATACCTATCATACAAACCTACCACGATCTCTGATAGCAGTACAAGTGTGTTAACACTTTTATAATCTCATATCACAAACCAGTATAAGCAACGGAATCAAAGTATAGTAGCAGAATATATAATAAAATGGAAAAACATCTAATGGTAATATAATAGCAATAACTGAGTTATTCTATTACATTCATCCATGACATATACTATAATCTCAAGAAAATATACAATCCACAACTATATCAAAAAATATCACAATATGACGTACAATCTCACGGTGCGGCATAAGCACATTGGTCGCAAGCACAGTCCTAAGTGCTCTTCTACTTCTAGCATTCACCAATCGCTCACACCCTACTTCAACCCAGAAGATACTGGATCACCCACCATTGGCACCACAGTACCTACATCATCATCTAAAAAGGGGTGTATACGTGGGGTGAGCTTTTCAACTAGCTTAGTGAGGGGTGGGGTCAAGCACATCAAAACAAGTCAATAGCAGCAATATTTATGATGCATAATTGTGGAAATTAAACACATAGGCTATGATGCTCGTGATGCAGTTCATTTGTTTATTATCAACCTAAAAATACAAGCTAAGTCCAGTAAATGCTACTACGACGCATTAGGCTATATCCCGCGTCTCAAAAACGATATCGACTACGTAGCGATACAAACCCTAGCCATGAAGCCTGCCAATCCCCGTATATGTCCATGGCTCACCCAGCAAACCCTGATAACCCCCTGGCAGTCACGGCACCGGTAACACATCAGCCACGTCGGACAGGTTCCTGCCTCTAGCAACAATCACATCGTACCATGGGAGTGGCACTTCGGAAAGGCTCATCAAACATACCATAATCGGTTATCCAACACCTCAACCCCTGTTGGCAAGGGTGCATAGCATAGGGAGTGACACCAAACCACAAATATACTACATGCCTTCATAATGATACAGTTAGCATGGATTACACGAAACGGAGAGACCTCGGCCACAAAGTGTAATCCATCTCCAAATACAATCCCGGGTACACGATACCAAAAAGACCTTGGCTACAAAGTGTAGTCCGAGACCATTTACCTAATCTAGCATGCAATAACAGTTGAGTATGGACTACGTAACACCAGCAAACCTCGGCAATGAAGCATATCCATTTCCAAATGCAGTCCCGGGGTACATGATACCAGCGAGACCGTGGCCACAAAGTGTAACCCACGACTATAGCTAATTCTAATGCATATAATCAATTACATACATACGGAAATCATGGCACCGGTACCACCTCAGCTACCCTAGATTCTGTCTCACACACACACATCCAAACACACGGTGATCACGGTACTAGTACCACCTCGGCCACACTGGATCCTGTCATACATTCCATATAATTCATATCATGATCGTAAAATTATAATTTCATATAATTCTAAGTATGTGAGCAATTTAATAAATAATAAACATTTCAAAAATAAACACAGTCCGTCCCTCACCTGTTTTACGATCAGTCGTATTCGGGTTAAAGTACGGCCATCGATCGATCAATTCAATTCTGGCTTCGGGGCCCATGCGTGTCACTGTCCTAGACACAAGGGGATCGTACATCAGTACGCATCAAAAACATTAGGAGGGACCCACACAGGTCACCCCCAAAATGTACAGACACTGTCTCCTATTGATAGTGATGTCATTGAAAACATCAGACCTGTTTTCGATGGAAGTGACAGAGAGCACTTAAGTCTCCAAGTCCACCAAAAATATGCCACCAGAAACAAACCCAGTGGATCCGATGGATTGTTTCTGGTGGTGGTACAGGTCAGCCCAATAATTTGGGGCTTCCCAGCTTGGGCCCAATTATCGGGATTTGTTTCGTAGAGTTTGTAGGGGATGTCCCTAGCATCATTTTAAGCTATGAAAATTCCATTCCACTGAGCTATTTGGGAGATACGTCGATTGAATGATCAAAATCCTAGTTGGTCTTTTGGCATTACATGTTATCGGAGCTCACTAGGCTTGGTTCGAGCTCGATAACAACACTCGGAGGGTAGAACACCCATCCTACAACCCTAACATAGTGTGTACACCAAGGTTCCATCCATACCTAGCTTTGTCTAGGTCCAAATGAAGGGAGATAGTGGCATGGGAGGTTATACTTACCTCCGGCAGTAATTTCGACAACAAGGCGGTAGCCGACACCAAGGTAGGCCTTCAATCCCCTTCTCCTTCCTCTTCTTCTTATTCCTCTCCTCTTTCTCTCCTCTCCTACATTGGGCACAAGGTAATGATGAAATGAATCCTCATTTCCCAACTTATAACTTAAGTTGGGCCTAAGGATCTGTTTGGCTTGGGCCTCTTTTGAACCAATCGGGTTAAAATGAGTTTCAGGACACGGGAACCCACACATTTAAGTCCATAAGGTGTTCACATCAAGAAGAAGGTGTGGAGGATGATTTGGGATCATCTGGTACCATTTACGATGCTAGTGGTGGGACCCACGCATTGGAACCTCGATAACAGCCAGTGGACCCATCGAAATAGGCATCGAATTTATGCCCAGGCTGCTTCCGATTGCTTGTTTCCAATGCTCAAGATAGCCTATAGTCTTGACAACTTGTAGTCCCAGGGTTGGTCCCGCACGGGTGGTTACCCTCAGATATACCCAAGGCTTTTCGATAATTATGATGCGCACCAAAAATCAAGTGTGGGTAATTAGGTCACTTACCATCTGGGATCGGAAGGTATGAATCCTCTCCAGTTGGACAGGAGCACGATACACGAACATGTGGGGTCATCTCTACCCCATCGGCAATGTGTAGCTAAGACCAAAATCTGATCGTACTTTCGATCTCCGATCCGAGTCCTATCACAACAGTTCAAATTTGACCGGATTAGGGCATAGGAGTAACACTCTCCCCACCTTACAAGAATTTCATCCTCAAAATTGAACATACCTGGTAAATTAAACAATACAGGATACTGCTTCATCATTTCATTTTCTCACTCCCAGGATGCTTCCTGTTCGGGTGGTTCATCCATTTCACCTTGACAAAGGAAACGGTGTGGTTGCGAAGAACATGCTCCTTCCGGTCAACAATCTTCTTCGAAAACTCCACGTGGTAAAATCCTCGTCCAACTCACAAGGTATGTAAGTCAAGACATGAGTGGGGTCAGGAATGTACTTCCTTAACATAGATACGTGGAAGACATCATGTGTACCTTCCAACTCCGGTGGTATAGCTATCCAGAGCCACTAGTCCAACCGATCCTCTCTAATACATCATACGGTCCCATAAACCTTGGACTGAGCTTCCCTTTCTTACCAAATTGCATCACCCCTTTAACTGGGGAGATCCGCAAGAACACCTTGTCTCCAACATCAAACTCCAGATGTTTTCTCCTAACATTTCCAGAGCTTTTCTGCCTGGATTAAGCTGCCTTGATCCTTTCTCTGATCACATTCACCTTCTCACTGGCAGCCTGTATCAAGTCTGGACCCATAAATGCCGCTCACCAACCTCATCCCAATAGAGTGGAGTCCGGCACTTCCTACCATATTGTGCCTCGAATGGGGACATACCGATGGTGGCCTGATAACTATTGTTGTAGGAGAACTCAATAAGGAAAATGTGCTCATCCCAACTATAACTCATATCCAAGGCATATGCTCGGAGTAGGTCCTCCAATGTTTGAATAGTCCTCTCTGACTGACCATCGGTCTGAGGGGAAAGCCAACTGTGTGCCCATGGCCTTCTATACACATGTCAAAACTTGGAGGTGAACCTAGGATCTCGATCAAAGATGATACTAACTGGTACACCATGCAACCTGATGATGTTATCGACATACAACTTGGCCAACTTGTCCATAGAAAATGTAATCTTGATTAGGATAAAGTGAGCTGCCTTGGTCAAGCGATCCACAACTACCTAAATGGCATCCATACCCTTCTGTGTAAGAGGTAGGCCCGTGATGAAGTCCATGGTAATATTCTCCCATTTCCATCCAGAATAGGTAGGGACTATAACAACCCATGGGGCCTCTATTTCTCAGCCTTGACTTGTTGACATGTGAGGCATCTAGACACATATCTGGCCACATCATTCTTCATTCCTCTCCACAGTAGGAGCCTTTGAGGTCCATGTACATTTTAGTGTTACTGGGGTGAATGGAGTATGGAGAGCTATGTGCCTCTCTCAAAACTGTCTCTCTCAAATCACCATCACTGGGCACACACAACCTCCCTTTAAACTTGAGAATCCCGCTTTTAATCACTGAGAAATCTGGATCCTTTTGTGTTCCTTCCTGGCATTCTATTATTAGCTTTTGCAACTCTGCATCAGTAACCTGAGCTGCAGTGATCCTATCCACCAGACTAGGTTGTACCACCAATGCCAATAGTGACAAGGTGACACCTTCTACTAATAGTTCCAAGTCTAGTCACCTGGCCTCTTCTAAGAGATACCCATTGGTGGTCAGTGATGCAAGAGTCAGTGACTAGGATTTTTGACTAAGTACATCAACCACCACATTGGCCTTTCCTGGGTGATAGTGGGTGGTAAAATCATAATCCTTCATCAGGTCTAACCAATGCCTCTACCTCATGTTGAGCTCCTTTTTGGTGAAGAAATACTTGAGCTCTTATGATCACTGAAGATCTCACTCTTCTCACCATACAGGTAGTGTCTCTAGATTTTCAATGCAAAAATCACGGCTGTCAACTCCAAATTATGGGTTGGGTAGGTCTTCTCATAATCCTTCAACTGATGGGATACATAAGCAATGGCTTTCCCATGTTGCATCAATACAAAACCCAATCCTAGCTTGTAGGAATCACTATAAACAACCATACCACATGTACCGATCAGAATAGTCAAAATTGGAGCTGATACTAACTTTTGCCTTAGCTCTTTGAAGCTTCTCTCACAAGTATCAGACCACTCAAATTTTACACCCTTCAGTGTGAGTCAAGTCATCAGAGTAGTAATACGGGAGAAGCTCTCGATAAACCTACTATAGTATCCGACCAATCCCAGAAAACTACGTATGTCTGCTACACTCTTGGGAGTCTCCCATTCTAGAACTACCTTCACCTTGCCTAGGCCAACCTCTATACCCTTGGCTAAAACAATGTGGCCTAGGAATGCCACTTGTGATAGCCAGAACTCGCACTTGCTGAATTTGGCATAGAGTTGCTTCTCTCTCAGCCGTTGAATACTAACCTTAGGTGAACAGCATGTTCCTCCACACTCTTAGAGTAGACCAAAATATCATCAATGAACACCATCACAAACTTGTCTAAGACATCTTGGAATACCCGGTTTATCAAATCCATAAATACAGTTGGTTCATTGGTCAACCTGAATGACATCACCAAGAATTCATAATATCTATACCTTGATCTAAAGGCTATCTTATTGACATCACTATCCTTGATCCTGAGTTGGTGGTAGCCCGATCTAAGGTCGATCTTGGAAAATACCTTGGCACCTTGTAACTGATCAAATAAATCATCTATCATTGGCAAAGGATATCGGTTCTTAATGGTTACCTTATTAAGCTCTTGATAATCGATGCACAGTCTCATACTTCCGTCTTTCTTCTTAACGAACAATACTAGTTCTTCCCATGGAGACACACTAGGTCTAATGAATCTCTTCTTCAGAAGGTCCTGAAGTTGCACCTATAATTCCTTCAATTTCGTGGGGGCCATGAGGTAAGGGGCTTTTGACACCGGTGGGGGGCCGGGGAGTAGGTCTATAGCAAATTCCATCTCTCGATCTAGTGGCAACCCTATCAAGTCATCCGGGAACACATTGAGAAATTCCCTCACCACATCTAGCTCAGTCAATGGCCTAGTCTCTACCTCAGTATCCATCACAGATGCTAAGTAGCCTTGACATCCCTTATCCAGTAGCTTCTTCATCTGAAGTGCGGATATGATAACTTTCTTGGGTTTCTTGGGCTTATCCCCTTTGAACACAAACTTATCATCATCATGAGGTCTAAAAATGATAGCCTTCTCTACACATAGCACACTAGCTCTGTATGCGGACAACCAGTCCATTCCTAAAATCACATCAAAGTCGGTCATATCCAACTCGATCAAGTGAGCATTCAATTCATGATGACCTATGGTCACCGGGCAAGGTCATAAACATAATTCAAACCCACTACACCTCTTGTAGAGGTGCTCATAGACAAACATTGAGTCAGTCCCTTAGGTGGAATTCTCCTCTTCATCGTAAATGTCGGTGACACGAATGAATACGAGTCTCCTGAGTCAAATAACACGTGCAGGTAATAATGTACCTGTCATTATACCGGGAGCAGCCTCAGCATCCTCCACCGTTATAAAAAACACTCTACCCTGTGGTCTCTAGCCCTATAGGGGTTGTGCTAGCCTAGGGGCTGAATGTGTTTGTTGGGGCCTAGGTGGCATAGTGTAGGGTGCATCACCTGGCCTTCGATAGGGGCATATCCTCCCCATGTGGCCCGGCTGATCACAATGAAAACATCTTGGGCCCGATCCCAAAGACTGGGATACTGCACTAGATTAGGAGGATTGGGAAGTCTAACTAGCATCAGGCCTCCTAAACTACACTGGAGTTGGGTTGACATAAGGCACTCGAAAAGGTTTGATGCCTTCCCTAGAATCAATAGATCCCATTGCCTCTTTCCCGTTCCTTGCTAAGCCGTGTAGTTATCCCTATGCCGGTCCTCAATAGATTTGGCCACTTGGATCACCTCAGCATAGGTTTGTAGTTTCAACGCCATAATGGTTGACCCAATACCTAGCCTTAGCCATTTCTCAAACTTCTTTGCCTTAGCTCTATCACCTCTCAGATTCTCAGAAGCAAAATGGAATAGCTCCTCAAAGTGCTACTGATACTCGAGCATTGACCGGGAGCCTTGAACCAACTGAGAGAACTCACTCTCTCTCCTATCCCGAAAGCTTTCTGGAAAATAGTTCTCAAAGAAGGCCCCTTTAAAGTTTGCCCAAGTAGTGTTCGGGTTACTAGCACTCTTAATAGGCTCGGTGGCACTCCACCAATCATCTGCTTCATTCTATAACTGATAGCCCGCACATAAAATTTTCTGCTCATCGGCGTAGCCCATCAGTCTAAAAACCTTCTTCATTCCACCAATCCATCTTGATGGATACAACGGGTCTTGCCCCACCTTAGAGAAACATGGGGGCTTAAGCCTTTGAAACTTCTCCATCATTTTTGTCAAGTTTGTCCAGCCCTTTACATGGGCTTGAGCTTATTCCAGCATTGGGTCTTGCACATGCCCATGCACTTGTGCCCCACCAGATGTTTGAAGGGTAGCTGATCCAGTGGGTATTGGTATGGGTGTCAGTGGAGTAGGAGGTGCGGGTGGGGCATTGCAGGCTTCCATTGTAGCTTGGATTCTATTATCGATCCTAACCATAAGCTGGTTTTGCCTTTCATCCACTTTTCGCATCATGTTATTCATGATGGATGCCACATCCTGGACCGTAAGTACAGGCAGGGCTAGTGGTGTATTGCGGGGTCTATCCTAATTCCGTGTAGGGGAAGCAGGAGGTGACAGGCATGATTAGGAGTGGGATCGGGTGTTTCGACGTGACATGATTCCTGTGAAGGAATCCGATTAGTACACATGCATAAACAAGGTTGCATATAATTGGAGCACATACATACACAGTGGGTTCCACATGTACACAATTGGTAAAATTAGGGTTAGGGCATGCATAAATGGGGTCCACACATATTAAGATCCGTTCGCGCACACATCCCAAAGAGGCACATCATCAAAGGACCCAAATAAAACTTAGGTTTTAAAAAATTAACATGATTTATTTTTCAAATGGATCCACCGGAAATAGGGAGTCAAACCACTGAAAATATGGTTTAATCCACCAAAAATATCAGTGGTATTTTTGGTGGGCAAAACAGAGGCCAAAAACCCAACTTCTACTTAATTGGAAACAGACACCAGAAGCATGCCTAGTGTTTCCGGTGGCACTAAATCGGCTATAAATAGGCTCGGGCCTTGGGTTATTCACACAAAACCCTATGTACTCTTGTGAGAAAGGTGTGGAAACAGTCAAGGAGTCTTTTGCTACACATTTCCTACCTTCCTCGCGCTATTTCACGATAGATCGACGTTGCATTCACATCCAAGGTACGTTTTCTCTCTCTGAAACCTAGTTTTTGTGATTTTCTTCTCTGTGAGTTTTTCTTGCAGCCATTTAACTAGGTTGTCCATTGCAAATCCTTAGGAATCATCTTGCAACAATGTCTGGACACTGTGTATGTACCATACATGCTCTTATACAAGAGGAGCAAGATGCCGTTGAGAAGTTCAACCCAATCCTGTTCTGCTCTATGGTTGAGCAAGACCGTTGAGAGTTCTTTGAGGGCCACAATGTCAACCCAGGAGTCTATGTGAGGACCAATGACTTTCGTGCATTCCATCTTTGTCAACAGTTTAAGGATATCGGGTGGTACCACATCTTGAAACCCAATCTATACTACTACCCCACCCTGGTCAGGCTATTTTACTTCAACATAGAATGTATGAATCGGGGTACCGAAGAGATGCAGATCACCTCCTATGTGAAGAGGGTGGAGATCTCCTTTGACATAGGGCAGCTGGCAAATATTTTGATGATCAGCAATGCAGGTGATCTAGTGTACTACCCACCTCAGACTCCAACATATGAATTTCAGAGTCCTGATACCTTCTAGGAGATCAATGACATGCTGACATGGAAGCCTAGGGATGGAACCATTCAGTCAACTACTTTGCCACTCCAAAGGTTGTCTGCCATGCTATTCAACTGAATGTCCTCCCCACCTGTGGACATTATAATGAGGTATCCGCTCTATAAGCCTATGTGACATACTGCGTGTACATGGGGACATAGATACGTCTCCTTTACCTCCTAATGTGGACCATGGTAACTCGGTCTGAAGGGCAGGATCACCAAGTAGGAAACCTATGCTACAAGAGGATATTGACTGACATCTTTCACCGCTTTGGGGTGGACTTGGAGGGCGAGGCACGCTTGGGTGAAGAGGTCACAGACTTCAACCAAGATTCTTTGAGGAAGATGACCATAGATCTACGGGAGGTGACACCTATCCCAAGAGAAGGTCAGTAGCCTATAGAGGTAGAGGGTGGCGATGTCGATAAGGCAGGAGGAGAAGCTGCTGGGGTTGGTGGGGCTCCACCACCTGATCCCCAGGCTATGGGTTCTATAGTTGCTTCTACATCTCAGAGCACTAGGGGTGCAAGGCCCTATGGTCTCAATGACATTATGGCCCGTCTGGATACCACTATGTCATTGATGAGGAGTATAGACAGCTGCCTCAAGAGTATGGACAAAGCCTATTATCTTATGGACAATAGAGTGGCCTCCCTAGAGGCACAGATGCAGGTGATGGTCTTCCACCTCAGCATTCCAGTGCCTCCTCCAGGAATGCATGGTCCGAACCAGGCTCAAGGCTAAGAACAGAACCAGCAGCAGCAAGAGTAGTGGCATGCTTGCCACTGTAGCTTTTAGGATTTTCATTTTCATGTTTTTATTTGAGTTTGATGTTTTTAGGTTTAGTTAAAATTTTACATTATGTCATTTGCATCAGTTGTTTAATTCCCTAGACTTAGGCTAGTTAGGATTTCCTGCTTTCAGTACTTTAATTTTTATAAAAAGTGTAAGATGTGTATTCAAGTTCTTTATTGTAATGAAACGGCTTTAACACTTATATTTGTCTCCTAGTGTGAAATTGCTATTATTGTTGTCTTGAGATTTTTATTCAAATCCTAATTTCCCTAAAATCATGGTTTGGTCGAGATTGTGAGTTAAGGCGGAGCTTCACTTTCTGATACCACAGCTGTCACACCCCACTTTTGACAGACCCAACTTACCATTAGGAATACTTACGGTGTGAGTAAGACATGTACCTGTCTTATAAACCTACCAGGATCTCTAATAGCAGTACCTTAATATTTTCACAATCTCACATCACAAACTAGTATAAGGAGCAGAATCAGAGTATATTAGAGGAATTTATAATAAAATGGGGAAACATCTAATGGTAATATATTAGCAATAACCGAGTTATTCTATTACATTCATCCATGACATATACGATAATCTCAAGAAAATATACAATCCACAACTATATCTAAAAATATCACAATATGATGTACAATCTCACGGTACGACGTAAGCACAGTGATCACAAGCACAATCCTGATCGTGCTCCTCCGCTTCTGGCTTCCACCAGCCGCTCACACCGTACTCCGACCCAGAAGATACTGGATGACCCACCATCGGCACCACAGTACCTGCATCATCATCTGAAAGAGGTGTATACGTGGGGTGCGCTTTCCAACTCGCTCATTGAGGGGTGGGGTCAAGCACATCCAAGCAAGTCAATAGCAGCAATATTTATGATGCATGATTGCAAAAATTAAGCACATAGTCCATGATCTTTATTATCAACCTAACAATACAAGCTAAGTCCGATAAATGCTATTACGATGCTAGGTTGTATCCCTCGTCTCGAAAATGACATTGACTATACAACGATACAAACCCTAGCCATGATTAGAATCCTGCCAATCCCTGTATGTGTCCATGGGTCACCCAAAACCCCTGATAACCCCCTCCTGGCAGTCACGGAATCGGTAACACATCGACCACGCCAGACAGGTTCCCACCTCCAACAACAATCACATCGTACCGCGGGAGTGCCACTTCGAAAAGGCTCATCAAACATACCACAATCAATTATCCAACACCTTAACCCCTGTTGGCAAGGGTGCGTAGTATAGGGAGTGATACCTAACCACATATATACTACATACCTTCATAATGATACAGTTAGTATAGATTACACAATACTGGAGAGACCTCGGCCACAAAATGTAATCCATCTCCAAATACAGTCCCGGGTACACGATGCCAGAGAGACCTTGGCCACAAAGTGTAGTGTGAGACCATTTACCTAATCTAGCATGCAATAACAGTTGAGTATATGCAACACCGGCAAGACCTCGGCCACGAAGCATATCGATTTCCAAATGCAGTCCCAGGGTACACAATACCAATAAGACCTTGGCCACAAAGTGTAACCCACGACTACAACTAACTCTAATGCACATAATCAATGCATGAATGTAACATACATACGGTAATCATGGCATCGGTACCACCTCGGCCACACCGGATCTTGTTATACATTCCATACAATTCATATCATGATCGTAAAATGATAATTTTATGTAACTCTAAGTATGTGAGCAATTTAATAAATAATAAACATTTCAAACATAAACACAGTCCATCCCTCACCTATTTTACGATTGGTCATGTTTGGGTTCAAGTACAGCCACCGATCGATCAATTCAATTCTAGCTTCGAGGCTCGTGCGCATCACTATCCTAGACACAAGGGGATCATACATTAGTACGCATCAAAAATATTAGGGGGGACCCACACAGGTCACCCCCAAAAGGTACGGACACTATCTCCTATTAATAGTGATGTCACCATAAACATCAGACCTGTTTTCGGTGGAGGTGACAAAGAGCACATAAGCCTCCAATTCCAACTGAAATATGCCATAGAAAATAGACCCAGTGGATCAGATGGACTGTTTTAGTGGTGGTATAGGTCAGCCTAATAATTTTGGGCTTCCCAGCTCAGGCCCGATTATCGGGATTTGTTTCGTAGAGTTTGTAGGGGATGTCCCTAGCATCATTTAAGCTAAGAAAATTCCAATTCCACCAAGCTATTTAGGAGATACATCGATTGAATGATCAAAATCCTAGTTGGTCTTTTGGCATTACATGTTATCGGAGCTCACCGGGCTTGGTTCGAGCTCGGTAACAACACCGGGAGGGTAGAACACCCATCCAACAACCCTAACATGGTGTGTACACTAAGGACCCGTTTGGTATCGTTCTGAAAAAATGTTTCTAGTGTTTTTTCGTTATATTAGAATAAAAAAACGTAAAAAACCATTTGGTGGGATTATGCTGTGTTTCGATTTTTTTGAAACGAAAATTGAAAAAAGAAAACGGAAGCCAAAGTCGGAACTCCAAAAAGGAGTTCCGTCACTATAGTTTCGTTCCAAATCCCTAAATTAGGACCGATCATTCCCGATAGCTGGAGCGTGAGGAGCATCTGCAGGTAAACCCTTCTCTCCTCTTCTTCTTCTTCTCTCTCTTCTTGTCTCTTCTTCTCCTCTGTTCGTACTCGTTTCTTCTCCTCTCTTCTTCTCTCTTCTTCTCCTCTGTTTGCCTTCTTCTTTCTTCTTCTCCTGGTTTCGCCTTATTCTATCTTCTTCTCCTGGTTTCGCCTTCTGGTTTCGCCTTCTTCTCCTCTTGGTTCTGTTCTTTCTTCTTCTCCTCTTTTTCTCTTTTTTGCCTTGTTCAAGCTTGTCCGAAAAAGTTCCCTCTCTATTTTATTCTTCTCTCTTCTTCTCCCCTGATCACACTTTTGTGTTTTTCTTCTTCTGTTCTAACCATTTCTCCTTCTTCTTCATTTACTATAATCACAGATCAAACAGGAATGGGATTTAGGGCTTTTTCTGAGTGAATAAGATAGAAATATATTCTGGGTTGAAGATCAAGCTTCAACGTTTTGAGGAGAAACGTCGATCACACGCATAGCAGGTAACATCATCTCTCCTCTGTTTGGTTTTCTCTTTTTCTCTTCTTCTCTCTTCTTCTCTTTTCTTCTCCCCTGTTCACACTTTTGTGCTTTTCTGAATCTTCTCTTCTAACCGTTTCTCCTTCTTCTTCATTTACTATAATCACAGATCAAACAGGAATGGGATTTAGGGCTTTTTCTGAGTGATTAAGATAGAAATATATTTTGGGCAACGTTTTGAGGAGAAATTTCGATCACACGCATAGCAGCTAACATCATCTTCTCTTCTATTTCTTCTTATTAAAGCCTCTGTTTCAGAAAAGCTTGTTGAATTTCTCGGGAACTATACGGACGATGTACTCATGTCGCTCTTAAACTTCGAGTTTTCTCGACATTTCGGATGATTAAGCGTTGGTTAGGTTCGAAATCTTATTTGCTGGTTTTATCTGTTTAGACATCAGTTTATTTGTGCTCCTCAGCGGGTGATTTATTAAGGATTAGGGTATTGAATTTGAAATGTTGGTCATTCTCTTCGATTCATTGCTTTTCAATTTAAACTAATCCGATCGGCATCTTGTGCTCTATTTACTTTTATCCTTTCACTTCTGGTCGATTTTCGATTATTTGGATGAAGTGTTCATTTTCTTTTCTCTGTCTGGTATCCAAGGATGATGATACAGAAAAAATTAATTTAGATTTCATTATTTGGGCTAATATTAATAGTTCTAACGAAAATCAATTCCGTACGCATAATAAGCATGGTATTTGGGGATGCATATGCTAGAGGTAACTTAGGGGTTGATAGTGCTTAAGATTTGGATGGCATCGAAGTTGTTAATACAGTTGATATTGAGCAAGTCTCTCACTCCCCCAGTACCCTGGTGCATATAAGCATGACTGACCCCTTTCATGAGGATACTCATACTCCAACTCAGACCACCACAAAACGAAGTCTTGATAGGACACCTACGGGACGAAGAAAAAAGAGCGCTAATAAGGGAGATAGCCACGTGAAGGACTTGTATGGGAACTATTTATCCATGAAAATTGAGAAAGCATCCGATTTACATTACATCTCCTGTGTGGTGGGGTAGGTGCATCTGTCCTCGAGATTTCAGTGTGAGTACATGTGGCGGTGATATCATCCATACCGGATATATCAAAGGAGATATATTTGAAGGCCACCAGTCGTATGTGTACTGATCCTAGTTGGAGGGAGTTGTTTGTCTGTGCAGAGCCTGTGAAGAGGACTTGGCTTTTAGATGCCTTAGAGTAGTTGAGGATGTGTTTGAATGCTACTTTTGATAATTTTGGATTCGAGACTCTACTTTTGATGTGTGTAATTTTACTTTTGGAGATGCATTGCATGACTTGGCTTTTTTTTCTTTTGTTTTTTTTTCCTATTATTGATGTGTGTAATTTTACTTTTGGAGATACATTGCATGACTTGGCTTTTTTTTCTTTTGTTTTTTTTTCCCTATTATTGATGTGTGTAATGTTGAACATGTGGTTTGGGTTGAGACGATGTGTCAGCTTGTTATGTTTTACAGCTATTTGTTTCCAATTGTGTAGTAATTGTTTATTTATTGCAGTTATGTCAAATGCATTATGTGAAACTTCTAGTGATGAAGAAGATATGATCATTCACATGGGAATGGAATTACTGAGTGAGGCTGTATATATTTGAGAACCATGTAGGGATAGTGTATTTCCAGGTGCTGTCATGATGCATGAGGTATTGAATGGGCATGCCAACAGATGCAATGAAGAGTTTAGGATGGAACATCATGTCTTCCTTAACCTATGTGACTATGTTAGACATAGGGGTGGTTGAAAGATACGACCAACATCCGAGTGGATGAACAGCTTGGAATGTTCCTATGGATTGTTGGGAAGGGTTCAAGTAATAGGGACACCCAAAATCATTTCAACCACTCAGGAGAACCAGTTAGTCGAACATTCAATGTTGTCTTGATTGCAATGCAACGCCTGGCTAAGGAGAAAATCAAACCGCCAGACGTCAATATGATACTGATAGAGATTGCACGGAACCCGAAATGCTACCCTTTTTTCAAGGTAAATATGTTAATATGATACATGTTTGTAATTAAATATATGAATGTTTATATTCTTATATGTACTGGTCATTTCATTGTCAATATATGTCATAGCATTGTATTGGCGCCATAGATGGTACTCACATCCATGCGGTAGTTCCAAGAGAGGATCAAATTCGATATAGGAATCGAAAGGGGATCACAACTCAAAATGTGATGTGTGCATGTTCATTTGACATGCGATTCACATATGTGTATGCGGGATGGGAAGGTAGTGCAAACGATTGTCGAGTACTTAAACAGGCAAGAAGTGATCCTCGATTGAGTTTTTGTCATCCACCTCCAGGTATTAAATTTATACTAATATATTAGATTTTCATTTGAGTGTATACGTAATAATATATATTATTTTTTGTCTGTAGGAAAGTATTATGTTGTTGACTCTGGGTATGCTAGCCAATCTAGATTTTTGACACCATTTAGGGGTGAGAGATACCATCTACCGGACTATAAAGGGCGTAGAAGATCCCCAAGAACAGCGAAAGAGTTGTTCAATTATAGACATTCATCACTTCGGAATGTTATTGAACGCACATTTGGGGTATTGAAGAACAAATTTCAAATTTTAAGGCTAATGCATCAATTCCCAATGGAAACTCAGGCATCAATTGTACTGGCATGTTGTGGGCTACAATACTATATCCGAGAAGAGCATATTGCTGATGCAGAATTCGTGGGGATGAGAGATGATTTAAAAGTTGCAGAAGATGACTTGAATCCGCCATATGAAGATTTCGTTGATCATTCTACAATACAATCAAGTCAATGAAATCGGGTAAAAGAGATGAATGCCACTAGGCTAAAATTACAAATGCAATGGCTAACAACAAGGATGCGAACTAGTTGAAAACTAAAATCGATAACTATTTTGCCAAAACTGAAAACCTAAATTGATGTTTCAACCCACGTAGTACTTGTTTTATGGTACATTTATATATGTGGTACAAGTTGATATATTATTATGAATGTCATATATTTGGATGCTATATTAACTTTTTGATAAATAAATTTCTATTCTGAGATGACTTCTTCTATGCCCCCACTCATGATAGCAACTTGTGAAATTTGTGGGAAGAGTTGTGGTAAATATACAACCAAGTCGGGTAAAAATATTGGAAGAGAATTTTTCAAGTGTGAAGATTCATGTAATTTTTTCATGTGGGTGGACCAACTACATCTATGTAGATGTGGTAAGGTCAATGCAAAGTACAAACTGCTGGTCAAAGGTCCAAACAAGGGATAGTATTTTCTATGTTACCCAAGTTCAACTGGGGTAATTTATTTCTACGATTGACCTATACCTATAGATAATTTATGATTTTTGTTTAATTCGATGTCAAATTTCAACGACCCTTATCACATCTATTATTTGATATAGGCTGATAACCGTGGATGTGGTATATTTGTATGGTTGAAAGATGAAACACATATCTCTACCATACAACATACATTATGTTCAGAAAGCTCAAGCTCAACATCAACATCATCTAGACCACTTTCCGTTTCGAATGAGTACATGAAAGGATATCTGGAAGGGACACTTAAAGGATTAGAGGACCAAACAAATAAGATGAAAGACATCCTCCATGCATTCAAGTCTTTAGACTTGGAAAAAAAGTGAAAATTTAGGGAATTATATAATAGTTAAATTGCACAAGGCATTGTTAATACTGTATTTTATTCATCCTTTGGAAACCATGTTTTTTTTCATTGGTGTGTAATATTTTATTGTCCCAAAAAAATTTATATGCTTATAGTATTTTAATGTTATTTTTGTGATTATTGACTTAAAAGAAAAGAAAAAAAAACCGTTTCTGAAACAAGCATTACCAAACGGCAGAAATGTTGTTTCTTGGTTACAAGCTATTCTAGAAATAGATTCACCAAACACCTTAAATCGTTTAAAAGCGGCATTTTGACACAGAAACTGAAATTTCCGTTTCTGACACGAAACGGAGTTTCTGGAACAAAACGATATCAAACGGAGCCTAAGGTTCCATCCATACCTAGCTTTGTCTAGGTCCAAATGAAGGGAGATAGTGGCATGGGAGGTTGTACTTACCTCCGAGTAATTGACTACAAGGCGGTAGCTGGCACCAAGGTAGGCCTTCAATCCCCTTCTCCTTCCTCTTCTTCTTATTCCTCTCCTCTTTCTCTCCTATCCTACATTGGGCACAAGAGAAATGGTGAAATGAATCCTCATTTCCCAACTTATAACTTAAGTTGGGCCTAAGGGTCTGTTTGGCTTAGGCCTCTTTTGAACCAATAGGGTTAAAATGAGTTACGGGACATGAGGACCCACACATTTAGGTCCATAAGGTGTTCACATCAAGGGGAAGGTGTGGAGGATGATTTGGGATCATTCGGTACCATTTATGATGCGAGTGGCGAGACCCACGGGCATCGAAACCTCGACAGCAGCCAGTGGACCCACCAGAAATAGGCACCAGATTCATGCCCAGGTTACTTTTGATGGCTTGTTTCCCGTGGCCTACTGTCTTGATAGATTACTGTCCTAGGATTGGTCTCGTATGGGTGGTCGCCCTCGAACATGCCCAAGGCTTTTCGGTAATTATGATGTGCGCCAGAAATCAAGTGTGGGGAGTTGGGTCACTTACTGTCTGGGAACGGAAGGTATGAATCCTCTCCAGTTAGATAGGCACACGATGGACAAACATGTGGGGTCATCTCTACCCCTTTGGCAATGTGCAGCCGTGAGGCAAAACCTGGTCATCCTTCAATCTCCAATCTGAGTCCTATCACAACAGTTCAAAATTGATTGGATTAGGGCACAGGTTTAACACTCCCCCCACCTTACAAGAATTTCGTCCTCAAAATTGAACATACCTGAAAAATCAAACAATCCTGGATATTGCTTCATTATTTCATCTTCTCGCTCCAAGGATGCTTCTGTTCGGGGTGGTTCATCCATTTCACCTTCACTAAGGAAACAGTGCGGTTGCGAAGAACATTCTCCTTCCGGTCAATAATCTTCTCTGAAAACTCCACGTAGGCAAAATCCTCATCCAACTCACGGGGTATGTAAGTCAAGACATGAGTGGGGTCAGGAATATATTTCCTCAACATAGATATGTGGAAGACATCATGTGTATCTTTCAACTCCAGCAGTATAGCTATCTGATAAGCCACCAGTCTGATCTCTCTAGTACATCATATGGTCCCATAAACCTTGGACTAAGCTTCCCTTTCTTGCCGAACCGTATCACCCCTTTAACTGGGGAGATCTGTAAGAACACTTGTCTCCAAAACCAAACTCTAGATGTTTCCTCCTAATATCTGCATAGTTTTTCTTCCTGGATTGAGCTGCCGTGATTCTTTCTCTGATCACATTCACCTTCTCACTGGTAGCCTGTAACAAGTCTGGACCCAAAATATGCTACTCACCAACCTCATCCTAATAGAGTGGAGTCCGACACTTCCTGCCATGCTGTACCTCGAATGGGGACATATCGATGGTGACCAGATAACTATTTTGTAAGAGAACTCAATAAGAGAAATGTGCTTATCCCTACTATAACTCATATCCAAGGCATATGCTTAGAGTATGTCCTCCAATGTCTGAATAGTCCTCTCCGACTGACCATCGGTCTGAGGGTGAAAGGCAGTGCTAAAATCCAACTATGTGCCTATGGCCTTCTGCACGCATGTCCAAAACTGAAAGTGAACCTAGGATCTCAATTAGAGATGATACTAACTGGTACACCATGCAACCTGATGATGTTATCGACATACAATTTGGCCAACTTGTCCATGGAAAATGTAATCTTGATTGGGATAAAGTGAGCTACCTTGGTCAAGCGGTCCACAACTACCCAAATGGCATCCATACCCTTCTATGTACGAGGTAGGCCCATGACGAAGTCCATGGTAATATTCTCCCATGTCCACTCTAGAATAGGTAGGGACTGTAATAACCCATGGGGCCTCTGTCTCTCAGCCTTGACTTGCTGGTATGTGAGGCATCTAGACACATACGTGGCCACATCATTCTTCATTCCTCTCCACCAGTAGGAGCCTTTGAGGTCCTTGTACATTTTAGTGCTGTCGGGGTGAATGGAGTATGGAGAGCTATGTGCCTCTCTCAAAACTATCTCTCAAATCACCATCACTGGGCACACACAACCTCCCTTTGGACTTTAGAATCCCGCTTTCAGTCACCAAGAAATCTGGGTCCTTTTGGGTTCCTTCCTGGCATTCTGCTATTAGCTTCTGCCACTCTGCATTAGTAACCTGAGTTACAGTGATCCTATCCACTAGACTAGGTTGTACCACCAATGCCGATAGTGACAAGGTGATACCCTCTACTAATAGTTTCAAGTCTAGTCTCCTAGCCTCCTCTAGGAAATACCCATTGGTGGTCAGTGATGCAAGAGTCAATGACTGGGATATCCGACTAAGTGCATCAGCTACCACATTGGCCTTTTGGGTGATAGTGGATAGTACAATCATAATCCTTCATCAGCTCTAACCAATGGCTCTGCCTCATGTTGAGCTCCTTTTGGGTGAAGAAGTACTTGAGGCTCTTATAGTCACGTGGGCTTCTGACAATGAGACAGTCAACTTCAGCTAGCTTAGGATTCTTCACTCTTTTTCTTTCTTCTCTCTCTCTCTCTTTTGGAATAATGTTAGGGATTTTTCTCAGGGATTTTGCTCTCTGTTGTTTTCTATCTATTCTTTTCTGCCTGTTGCTTTCTTGCCAGGGGTTTACAGTGACCCAGGGGTCACTATTTATAGGAGAGGAGGAGGGGCAGGGGTGTAAGAACACCCAAGGCCGTGAGAGGGGGGGCCAAATCCATGTAAGCCCCCCACAAATCCGTATAAGGGCTTACACGGATTTGTAATCCCTTACACAATCCTTATAAAGCCTTACACGGATCGTGTAAGGGTTTACACGGACCCCCTCTTCGTGTCACCCAGTTAGTGCATGTGTCACCCTATTGTGTAGTGAAAATAAGTATGTGTCACCCTGTAAAGCTTTGAAATAGTATGTGGTACCCTGTGAGGCTTTGAAATACCCTGTGGCACCCTCACACCTCCAGATACTCCCCTAGACCAAGGGCTACTCCCCAGCCTGAGCGACAGTAGCCTTTGGTGGAGTTCTTATCTTGTCAATAATAGTCGGTAAGTTTTGGTTTGGATAGGGTCCGGTTTAAGTTTAAGGTTTGATATTGGTTTGATTAAAAGTTTGATTTTGGTTTGATTAAGGTTTGAATTATGGTTTGAATAAAAGTTTGATTTTGGTTTGATTATGGTTTGATTTAAGGTTTGATTTAAGTTTGATTAAAGGTTCGATTAAGGTTAGAATTATGGTTTGATTTTAAGGTTTAATTTTAAGTTTTGATTTTAAGGTTTAATCTTAAGTTTTGATTTTGGTTTGATTTAAGGTTTAATTTTAATTTGATTTTAAGGTTTTATTTTAAGGTTAAGGTTTGATTAAGGCTTGGTAAAGGGTTTGATTTAAAGTTTAATTTTAAGGTTTAATTATAAGGTTTGATTAAGGCTTGATTAAGGTTTAATTTTAAGTCTTGGGTTCGGGTTTAGGTTCGGGTTCTAGTTGGGTTTAGGGTTTGGTTTAAATTAGGGTTTAGGGTTTTGATTAGGGTTTGGCTTAAATTAGGGTTTAGGGTTTTGATTAAGGTTTAGGGTTTTGATTAGGGTTTAGGGTTTTTGTTTGGTTTGGTTTTGGGTTGGTTTGGTTTGGTTTGGTTTAGGTTTGGTTCGGTTTAGGGTTAGGTCTGGTTCAGGGTTTGGTCTGGTTTGGTTTGGTTTGGTTTAGGGTTTAGTCTGGTTTGGTTTAGGATTTGGTCTGGTTCAGGGTTTGGTCTGGTTTGGTTCAGGGTTTGGTCTGGTTTAGGGTTTGGTTCAAGGTTTGGTCTGGTTTGGGGTTTGGTCTGGTCCAGGGTTTAGGGTTTGATCTAGTTTGGTTCTTTCTGGTTTAACTGGTTCAAAGTTCAAGTAGGCATTATGGCACACCTCGATATCTATTTTTTTCATACAAGATATCAATGAGACCGTGTTTCCGAATACTTTCCAATGATACGGGAATCGAACACCTGTTAGGCTTGATTGTCGTTTTCTAGCAAAAGGTATTAATGACCACTTCCGGTCACCTTCCCTGCATCATTTAAATTTTGACCAATCATAAGTTCTGGGATATCTAGATTTGTGGCGAAAATTTAACTTCTTTTCAAAAAGAAAATATATGTCTCCTCATTCCGTAATTCATCATTGCCGAGGGAGGACAAAATTTAGTGTCTACAGAAACTCATCCCACAGGAAACTTCAACATCCACATCTTTCGAGCTCTTCACACAGACTATCAAGCTCTTGCTCCATCATGATGGCACAAAAGGATCCTATCTCTTACAATGATATGCACGGTCTTCTCATGAGTCACGAGAACTTAATCAACTCTCGCACTCCCATTGTTGATCCTACCATTAATGCATCAGCTAATTTAACTCATCAAGGCCATGGTCAGTCTCATTCTACTAATGTTGGTCGTGGTACAAGCTCTTCTAGAGGACATGGTCATGGCCGTGGTTTTGGTCGCTCTAATGCTTTTATTCATAGCCCTTGCACCATTTGTGGCCGTACAAATTATCAAGCAAACAAGTGTTTTTATCGCCCACGGGGTACTCCATAACCCCCCATCTTACCTACCCCTTCCCCTCACCCTCACTACAATTGCCCCCCACCACCCTCCAATGCCTATCATGCTACTCACATTCCCCAAAACCACCCCCACACCCCCATGCCTCGTCCCTATTACCCTAACCCCCGCCCTCCCCAATCCTTCACCACATCATGGATTCCTGACACTAGCGCTACCCATCATGCCACACTTGATCTAACTCACTTCACCACCTATGATCCATACACAAGTAATAATCAACTCTATGTTGGTAATGGTAAGGGCCTTCCCATCTCTCACATTGGCACTGCTTTTATTCTCTCTCCTTCTCGTTCTTTCTCTCTTTCTAATGTCTTACATGTTCCTTCTCTTACTTGCTTCTTATTATCTGTTCAATAGTTTTGTCGTGATAATAATGGGTTTTTTGAATTTCCCTCTTCTTTCTCTGTGAAGGACCTAGTGTCAAAGAAAACACTATTCATTGGACAGAGTAGCAATGGACTTTATTCAGTTCCACAGCTTCATTTTGCCACTCTGTTGCTGCCTCTTTATACACTCACTGGCATCATTGCTTAGGGCATCCTCATGATCATGTTCTCCGCCTCATACTACCTGGTCATCCTCTACATAGACCTCCTTCTCTATGTTCTACTTGCCAGTTGGGCAAAGCTAGTCGTTTATCACTTCAAGAAACTAGTTCTCGAAGTTCTTCTCCTTTAGATTTAATTTTCAGTGATGTATGAGGCTCCCACCCCCGCTGTTTCTTCCACTAGGAACCGTTACTTTGTTATTTTTGTGGATGATCATACTAAGCTTATTTGGTTTACTACTTTAAAGTTGAAATCTGATGTCTTCTCTGCTTATATTACTTTTCAGGCCTTAGAGGAATGTCAGTTCTCTTGCTCCATCAAGGCCATTCAGACTGATTGGGGGGTGAATTTCGATCTCTCCCATCTTACTTTGCAAAATTAGGCATCCAACATCGGTTATCCTACCCACATACCCATGAGCAATAGGGATCAGTGGAATGTTGCAATAGACACATTGCAAAGACAGGAATTACCCTTCTCTCTCATGCCTCTATTCCCTAAGCTTATTAGGATTATGATTTTCAAATTGCGGTCTTTCTCATTAACTGCATGCTCTCCTCTATCACGGGCAAAAAATCCCCTTATTAGTTGGTTATAGGTAATCCACCAGACTATTCCTTTCTCAAAGTCTTTGGATGCCTTTGTTATTCTTGGCTCCGTCCTTACAATCATCACAAGGTTGAACCTTGGTCTGTCTAATGTGTTTTTTAGGCTATAGCCCTTCCTATCCATGGTTATAGGTGTACGGATCTCATCACCCATATCATTTACATATCTTGTCATATTAGATTCAACGAATCCATCCTCCGCTTCACTCTGAAATCATCATCTAACCCACCACTGCTAGCCCCACCTTGCCCTCCTCAATGAGGCACTGCTCCCAATGCCCCCCCTCAACCCCTTCCCACACCTCCCCCTACTCTCCCTCATCTAGATGTCCCACTCCCTATTACCCTAGAAACTCCCTCTCCAGACCCACCTTCTCTAATATCCCCCCTCCTCATCACCTCATCTCCCAATCCTTTCCGTCCCAAACCTTGACTCTTCTACCACCCCTCCCCGACACACCAAAACCTTAACTGACCTTTATGTTGACCCCTTGACCCTCTCCACCACTTCCTCCACCAACCCTACTGAACCTATATGCTTCTCTCAAGCCAATAAAGACCCCTAATGGCAATCTGCTATGACTGATGAATTTAGTGCTTTATTACGTAATGGTACTTGGTCTCTTGTACCTTACAAGGACTCTATGAATCTGGTTGGCTACAAGTGGGTGTATTGCATCTAGCGAAAAGCAGATGACTCCCTTGAGCAGTATAAGGTTCGCTTGGTGGCAAAGGGTTTTCATCAAAACCTGGACTTGACTATCATGAGACCTTCAACATTGTCATCAAACCTACCACCATACGGACAATTCTCTCCTTAGCCATATCAAAAGGTTGGGATGTTCATCAACTCGATGTTCAGAATGCCTTCCTCCATAGCCTCTTGTATGAAGAAGTCTATATGGCTCAACCCCAGGTTTTGAGGACGCCCTGTGACTTAACCATGTTTGTAATCTTCACAAGTCACTCTATGGGCTTAAGCAGGCTCTCAGGACTTGGTTCCATAGGTTATCTGAGTTTCTCACATGCTTCGATTTTTTGTCCTCCCAAACCGACACATCACTCTTCATCTACATGCAGGGTTCTATTGCCACTTATGTTCTTATTTATGTGGATGACATTTTGGTCATAGGGAATCAGCCCTCTCATGTTACATCTCTCCTCCACCAACTTGCCTCTGAATTCTCCATAAAGGATCTTGGGTGTCTCAGCTTCTTTCTTGGTGTTGAGGTCAACTACAGATCCGATGGAGTCCTTCTCTCTCAATCTCAGTACATAGCTGATCTCTTATAGTGAGCCGGCATGACTTATTATAAGCCCATCAACACCCCCATGGCCACCACCTTTGCACCATCTTCTACAGGGGGTGCATTCCTCTCAAATCCCACGAGGTATCGCTCCATTGTAGGTGCCGTACAATAAATCAATCTCACTAGGTCTGATGTATCTTACTCTGTGAACTGTGCCTGCCAGTTCATGCATGTCCCCTCAGAAGACCACTGGATTCTAGTCAAAAGTATCCTGCGCTATCTCCAAGGTACCAAGGATCGTGGGTTGTTCATCTCCAACTCCAGTTCTCTTCAATTATAAGCGTTCTTTGATGTTGATTGGGCTGGTGACAGTGACGATCGTAAGTCCACGAGTGGATATGCCATTTACATGGGACCTAACCTAATTTCATGGGCCTTTAAAAATCAAAAGACAGTTGCATGCTCATCCACTGAGTCTACGTACAAGGCCATTGCTGATGCCTGTGCAGAGCTCACCTAGCTACGCTCCCTATTTAGAGAATTAGGGATTCATGTTCACGTTGCGCCAATTCTCTGGTGTGACAACATTGGCACCACTTATCTCTCGGCTAATCCAGTACTCCATGCTCATACCAAGCACATTGAAATCGATTTCCACTTTGTAAGTGACAAGGTCACCTCTAAAGTTCTTCAAGTACAATTTATTTCCACACAAGACTAGATAGCCAATATCCTTACCAAAGCCCTAAGCTCTTCACGGTTCTTTTTTCTCTTGGACAAGCTGCGAATTCGAACATTCAAATCCCCACCTTGAGGGGGTGTATCAGAGCATTTGAGTGATACTCAAACACAACCACATCTTTCCTAATATGTAGGAGTTTTATTGAACACAAAACTCTCTCTCACAAGGTCTCCTATTGGACTACTATTCTACTTGTACACAAACACTATCCTAAACCATAGTAATTGACTTGCACTCCAAGTCTATCACTAGGATATCAAAGTTAGAGTATAACTACAACAACAACCATAACCTTATCCCAACTTGATGGGGTCAGCTACATGGATCCAATAAGGTCTAAGATGCATGTAAGTATAAAAACAGAGGTTTTAAAAGAGGTAAAAAAAATGAAAAAAAAGGTAAAAGGAGGTAAAAAGAAGTTAAAGCACTAGTCAAAGCAGCATCCTTGGAACGTCCCCTATAGGGGGTCAGCTACACGGGTCCTTGTCCTCCACTTACCTCTATCCGCAGTCATACTAGGATCGATCTCTACCAACTGCATATCTTTTCTTACCACTTCGTTAATGGTCATTTTAGGTATACCTCTCCTTCTAGCTTATGTAATTGAAACTGATCACACTTACTTACTGGGGCATCTATGGGTCTCCATTGAACAAGGCCATACCACCTCAATTGGATCTCACAATGCTCGTCCTAGATTGGAGCCACCCTTAACTCTTTTCTAATATAATCATTCCTCACTCTGTCTCTCCGAGGCTTTTCTCACATCCCTCTCAACATCCTCATCTTTGCGACACCCAATTTATTCAAATTACTCTTCTTGATTGCCCAACACTCCACCTAGGGGTGGAAGTTTGGCCTTGATGGCCTAAACCCTCCCTTGGTCCACCCTGATCCTGAATAAGTACCAACCTGAAAATTTGGGCCCTGAGGGCGGACCCGGCCCTGAATTTTTTGACCCTGAGTTAGGGTTAGGGCGGGTAAGGGTTGATTTCTTTGGCCCGCCCAACCTGCCCTAAACCCGGCCCTGATTTTTTCACCCTGACTTTTGGCCCTAATTTTTGCCCCTAATGTTGACCCTAGTTATGACCCTAGTTGTGACCCTGATTTTAACCTAATTTTATATATTATTTCACATTGAGTCATTGACACCTCAAAACTCCTAATATATCTTCTCACAATCTCACCGATCTCTCTTACCTATTTTACCAATAAAAAAGGTCTCTTTTCCTTTTTCTACCAAAAAAAATTGTCTATTCTAGTAATTATTATTAATAAAATAAAAAATAATCCATATATATTTTTAAATTACCATCTTAAATCAATATGTAATTGTTGATATGAATATTTATTATTAACTTTTCTTAAAAATATATATTTAATATAGTGAAAATTGGTAGAAAATCATTTTCTACCAATCTTGTTCCTTGAACCTAAAGTTTTTTTCTTCACTCTCATCAAGTGGAGGTTCAGTTTTCTTGCAGTTTGCCTTATTAGGATGATCTCTTTGTTCATAATGACAAATAATTGAAATTTTGTGGGTTATTTACTTTCTTAGGATGATCTCCTCTTTGTTTATCATAATAGTTAGATTTATTTGTATTATTTGAATATTTGAATTACGATGTTCTCTTCATAACGAGTAATTTGTAACTTTGCATTTTTTATCTCCTCTTTATTATGAATATTTTTTATTTTTAATTTATTTCATATTTTGTAGGGTCAAGGTCAAGGTATACCCGGCCCTTGATGGCAAACTAGGGTCAGGGTCAATCAAGGCCATCCCAACCCTTGATGGCAAACCAGGGTTAAGGTCAATCAGGGTCAGGGTCAAGGTCATCCCGGCCAGACCCTGAAAAATCAGAACCAATCAAGGCAGGAAAGGGTTGGGTTAAACCCTGAAGGGTAAGGCCTGAGTTGAAGTTTTGCAACCCTGAGTCAGGGTCAGGGTGGGTTTGGGCCCAGTTAAGGGGACTAAGGGTTGGACTAGGATTTTAAGAAGCCCAGCCCAACTCGGCCCTGTTGCACCCTAACTTCGTCCCATACAACATTGCTGATCGTATTACTGTCCTATAGAGTTTTCCTTGAGTTTAACAGGCATGCGTTTATTACACAGCACTCCCGAGGCACTTCTCCACTTCATCCATCCCACTTTAATTCTGTTGGAGACATCATTTTCTATATCACCCTCTTTGCTAATGATTGATCCCAGATATTTAAAATAATCATTTTTTCGTAGTTCTGGCCCCTCAAGTTTTGCCACTTCCTCATGTCTCATAGTCTGGTTAATGGGCACATCATAGACTCTGTCTTTGTTTAGCTTATCCTAAAACCTTTTGATTCTAAGTTTGATCTCCATAGCTCCAGTTTAATATTAATCTCTTCCACAATCTCACCTATCAAAACAATATCATCAGCGAATAGCATAACCCATGGGATCTGGTCTTGGATGTGCCTGGTTAGATCATCTATGATGACAGCAAACAGATACAGGCTCAAAACTGATCCTTGGTGTAACCCAATTGTAATTGGAAACTCGTTATTTTGGCCTTCTATAGTTTTGACACTTGTTACCACTCCCTCATACATGTCCTTAAGTATATTCACATAATTTACAGAACCCCTCACCTTCCCTAAGACATGCTAAATAAGACCTCTAGGTACTCTGTGATACGCTTTCTTAAGGTCAATAAAGACCATATGGAGGTCTTTTTTGTGAGCTCTAAATACTTCCATAAGTATTCTTAGGAGGTAAATAGCTTCTGTTGTGGACCTCCTTGGCATTAAAACCAAATTGATTCTCCATTACAGTAGTTTCTTCTCTAAGGTGGCCTTCAATAAACTTTTTCCATAGTGTCATGGTGTGACTCATTAGTTTTATGCCTCTATAGTTATTACAATTCTGGATATCGCGTTTGTCTTTATAAATAGGAACCAAACTGCTTCGCCTCCAATCATATGGCATTTTCTTGGTTCTCAGAATCTTGTTAAACAGCTTGGTTAGCCATGATACTCCTAGTACTCCTAGGCACTTCCATACTTCAATTGAGATCTCATCTGGGCGTGGTATTTTACTTATTTTCATCTTTCATAGGGCCTCTTTAACTTTAGTCACACCAACATATTGTAGTTGTCCATGAGGAGAGTTAGTGTGATGTTTATCCCCTTCTACTTTCGGGTCCATCCTATCAGTCAAGGCCTCTTCATTTAATAGGTTGCAAAAATAATCACCCCATCTCTTTATAATGTCCTCATTACATACCAGTAATCTACCATCGTCACTTTTAATGCATCTAACATGGTCAATATTTCTATTCATCCTTTCCCTTAATTTGGCTATTCTATAGATCTCTTTTCTTTTCTCTTGTATTAAGGTTATCATAGAGGTTATCGTATTTCTTTTCCCTTGCTTTCCCCATAGTCTTCTTAGCTTCATTCCTGGCTAAGTAATATCTCGTTGGTCCTTTGCCAAGTCTTAAAACAATCTTTCTTAGATTTAATGACAGTCTAGACCTCCTCATCCCACCACCAAGTTTCTCTAGGAGTTCAACCTCCACCCTTTGATACCCCTAGCACTTCTTTAGCCACATTCTTGATACAGGTGTCATCTCAATCCACATCACATTAACATCTCCATCAAAATCCCATTTTCCCTATGGCACCACTATATCAATAAAAGATTTTAATAGCGCTCCTTGTAGTCTCCCCATTTTATCTTAAGAAAGATCTGTTGTGTTTTCTTGCATTTCTGATTTTCTAGGTACATATCCAAGATCACCAATCGATGTTGAGCAATTAGGCTCTCTCAAGTATAACCTTGCAGTCTTTACATAACATTCTATCAGATTTTATCATGAGGAAGAAATCAATTTGACTTGTGTGATGTCCACTTTTGTAGGTAATTAAATGTTCCTCCCTTTTCTCAAAAAGGTATATGCAATGCAAAAGTTATACGATGTCACAAAGTCCAACACTGAGATCCCCTCTGCATTCCTCTCCCCAACTCTGAATCCACCATGTTCCTCTTCATAGCCTCTACAATCCTTACCCACATGCCTATTAAGGTCTCCTCCAATAATAATTTTTTCTCCCTGTCCAAAACCTTGCACTGAGTCATCCATGTGTTCCCAAAACAGTAGTTTAACACTCTCATTTAGTCCTACTTGGGGCGCGTAAGCGCTAGCTATATTGATGGTCTCACCGTCTAGCACCAGTTTAATAGAGATGATCTTGCTTCCAAATCTTTTAACATCCACCACTTCATTTTTAAGGTCTCTGTCCACTACTATGCCCACTCCACCTCTTTCGTTTTCATCACCCAGGTACCATAGTTTGAAGTCATCTAACCCCTTTGCTTTTTACATTTCCATCTTATCTCTTGAATACATGTGACATTAATCCATCTTCTCTGCATAACATCTATTAACTCCATGCCTTTGCCCGTCAGTGAGCCAATGTTCTAAGATTCCATTCTAATTCTACGCTTTTACACAGCGTTAGTACTGAAGGACATGATAAAAAGAGTGATAGGTAATAAAAAAAAATATAAATTATGAAGTCATAGAAAAGTAGGATCCATGCAAAAGAGATTGGTTGAATTAAATAATAGAGTCCTAATCTACTTCTCACATGTGATGAGAGAGTTCTACAATACTACTCACATGTGATGATAGAGTTCTATTATGATACACTTTCTGTAAACTCTATATAAACTCTATATTGTACAAGAAAGAGAATGAACGAAATATACACCATTCTAACAATGCTTGATTGACCTTTATCAATTTGAACATTATTTGAGATGAGTTTCAGTTGACATGGAGAAAGGTCAATTGTATTTGATCGAGATTAGTAGAGTTGGATCACCTTCTCAGTAGTTTGCAGCTTTTTGAAAGATGTTTTCTACTCTCAACAGATGGTCGAAACCCAGGTAGTTGAGAAAAATTTATGATCTTCTTCTTTGATTGCTTCTTCAAGAAAGATAAATCTGTATGAGAAGTGTGTTGTTTATGTGTTACAGGAGTACTTTGCCTGTTCAGGGCAATGCAACTATTGGGGGAATTCACAGAGAAAGCAAACAAAGGTAAAATCTTCCTTGATAACTCAGGATATGAGAGGTAATTTATGTGTGGTTCTCCACCATTTAAACATTAGCACCTAATTAACTCTACCATTGTTACAATGAGAAGCTAAAGAAAAAGAAATGGTTGAACAGGGGTCATGTAGTTCAACCTCAAATTAACTGCTCAGAATTGAGATATGCAGCTTAGATGAATTTTGTGTTGCTGTGCGAAACCTAACATAACCCAAGGGGGGTAGTGCAGTTGGTGAGCAACGAACTTGGTATGAGCCGTAAATGTAGGCATCCTAAGTTTGACTCCCACTAGGCACACCTTGGGCCACTCACACGGGGGTGTTTAGTGCTCTTCACTGCTTTGAGTGAAAGTTGAATGGTTCTCATTCAACCCCAGTATGACCGGGCCCATGGGGTTGTAAGGCCAGTATAGGCCCCCGGGACTACTCAGGCCGAAGGCCTGGATAGCCGCCATTAGCAAAAAAAAAAAGTGTGAAACCTAACATAATGAAAATGGGTTCTGAAATTGTGATTGGATTTACATTATTGCACTCGGGCACCAAAATATGATTCCTTTGTGCACTTTGCATGCATGGACATGGCTTCTTAAAAATTTTGTAAGTACTTCTTTGCTCAGGAAGGTCAGCTATTTCATATAAATTCCACTCACTGTTTGAGACCAGATCAGAACTCATTGCAGTCAGCTGGTTTCAAGAGATAAAGTCATCTAATTTTGTATCTGATACATGCATAGATTTTAGACCAAGGAGAAACCCATAACCAAGAGGCACATTATTATGACAATCCAAGCTAGATATAGAATAAATAATGGAAAATAAAGTAAACTTGTAAATAATACAAGAAATCCAATGGTAATGGTGCTCTTAAAAAATAAATTTTCTTATGATTTTAAGAGTTACAATATCTTTGCTAGTAATTGTAGGTGTTTAAAGAACCATTTGAAAAAAAAAAGGAATGCATTTTTTGATTTAGCACTGCATGCTAACTCTAAAACACCACGTTCTATCTCAATCTCAGAAAACCGATCTAATGTGAGGAGGGTGTTCACAGGTATACTAGGAAAGGGATTTCTCACTCACATGGATGTTACATAAAACCAAGGCCCAAGGAAGACTGCCATTAAAGAGTAAACATCAACCTGAGTATGGGGAGGTTCCAGGCACTAATGTCAAAATCGGCCTTGCCCATTATATGACTCCAGGAATCAATGGAGCAGGCTTTTCAATTGCTTGATATATTAGCTGTTTTTTGGGCTCAAAAAAGGGATGAACCTAAATGCCAACTATATCTGTGGTGAAACCATACTGAGATTGATAAAAGTGGTTAGGTCAAAGATTGAGTTACCTGATTTATATGCCATATCAACTCACTGACAATCCGCATTCATGTTCTAGACTTCTCAGACTTGGTAAACCAAGCCCTGTATCATTTCTTAACCATCTCCTAATCAAATCTGTTCTTCCCTGATTTGTTCTCTGCATGTACTCTGGGCTGGTTTCTAAACAGAACCATTTAGCAGATAGATTTCCATTCCGAAAGAGCATTAGTTTAAATTTGACTTGGTACCCAGTTTCATAAAGCCCCGGACCTATTTCTTAGTTGATGAAAATATAACATCAACATTTATAACTTATCAAATCTCATTTAGTACTTGACCTTCTACATCATCCTGGAGACATTATGATTGAATGGGTGATCCAACTGACCATTTTTTGGTGCAGAGATTGCTATGCAAGATCTACTCTATGTGGATTAGTCATGACTTGCATGAGCATTATGTGCACAAATAAGGTAAGAGGATGGTTTTATATGTCAATTCCCAACCTACATTAGCATTTTTCATTGATTCCCAGAAAAAGGACATCTAATAATACATTGATCGACCTATCGAAATTTATCTCATGACTTTTCCATTAGAATATGGTTCAGCAAAGGAAGGCCTTGATGTCATAATCAGGTGAAATACCCACCAATCATATGAAAGGGATTGAAAAGCAGGCTGAGGTGACCCCTATCCAGTTATTTCCCTCCTTCCATATGCTTCACAAAATTTCCACAATGATGTATCTCTTCAACACTTCCCCCTCTTATCAAAAGAGAAAAGAGTTCCAAAACCCAAGCTAGATGATGGGTGAAATTATTATGGTCAACTCATTTGATTAGGATAGCAAGATCCTTTATAGAGTCTTTAGCTCAAAAAGGTAAAGCACTTGGGTTTGCACCCAAGCGACGATGATTCGAATCCATCAAGACTCTTATTTGAAATGGGTTGTATCCCATTTTATTAGGTGTCACGGTATATCATTTAACACTATTGTTTATCTTTTCTGAATTCTTACACTTGTATACTTACTTTTAGCAGCTTGTATGCTGCAAGAGGTTTTTGCATTTATATACATTAGAGTTGGTCCCCACAAGGCCTAATTATTTTTATCTTGTACATCTCATCAAAGACCTTCATTTATTAGTCAATGGTGGTTTCCTCAGTGTGTGGATTCAAGATACTGTAGATATGCAGGTTCTCATTCTTCTAGAACTTCCTTGTGTGGGGAAACAATTAAAGGCCCTACTGTTCCCACAGAGTTATCAATTCTGAGCCGACCTTTCTTCCCTTCCTATAGACCTACATGGATTTGCACCTCAGATATTTTCTAATATCTTGGAATGGCAAGTTGCAACATGGGCAAGACTGCTTTCATCAATGTAGTCATTTTTTTCTTGTGTTATAAGCTCTCATTGTAAAATGAATTGTATATTTTATTACCTAATTCATACATGACTTATTCAAGAATGGGAAATTACCTTAGATTAATTTCCTTGCTAGAATTCACTGTTCTATGAAAGTTCTCACCCAACAAAAAGAGAAAGGACAGTAGTAAAGAACAAATTTATCAGATTTTGAGTAATAGAAGGAAAAAAATATATATATGGGGATAAAAGCAGATTGAATAACAAATAAATCAGAATATATATATATATATATATATATAGATATACTACTATTAAAAAGTACGTACTCCCTGTCTTTGGTTTACTTTTTCAAAAAGACAAAAAACCATTGACATCTACCCAAAAAAAAAAAACCTCCAAATGACCAAAAACCCCTCAAAATGGAAGTTGAAACAAATAATAATTATCTCTCTCTCCCTAAGCGTGGAGGAGAAAAGGGAAGTAATACTCTCTATAATTCTCATAATAATTATAATAATAATAATAATAATAATAATAATAATAATAATAATAATAATAATAATAAACTCTCAATAATTCTCTCTCTCTCTAAACATGGAGGAGAAAGAGGAGAGTGGAGAGAGAAATAGAGAGAATTATGGAGAATGGAGAGGAATGAACAATTATGGAGACATTAAAAAGGTAAATATGGAAAGAGATATACCAAAAAAAAACAACCCCACTCATCCTCTCACCCCTCAAAATGGAAGATCAAAAATTAATAATAATAAGCTCTCTATAATTCTCTCTCTCTCTCTCTCTCTCTCTCTCTCTCTCTCTCTTCTTTAAACGTGGAGGAGAAAGGGGGAGAGTAATAATTATAATTAATTATTAAGTATTAAAAAGGAAAAAAAAAAAAGGGATATAATTATAAACCCTAAACCCTAATAATAATTATCTCTCTCTCTCTCTCAACGTGTATGAGAAAGGTAATTAATTCCTACTGTTATTCCTCATTAAATCTCTCTCTCTCTCTCTCTCATCCTCTTTGAAAAAAACATGGAGCACAATGGGGGGAAATTATCCATAGAGAGAATTATGGGGAATAGGGAGGGAATGAATAATTATGGAGATATTAAAAAGGTAAATATGGAGAGAGATTTACCAAAAAAAAAAGCTCCTAAAATCTCTCCTTCCATCCCTTACAAAATCTAAACGTGGAGAAAGAGGTATTTTCTCTCTATAATTCTCTTTCTCTCACTCACTCTCTCTAAACGTGGAGGAGAAATGGGTGGAATAATCATTAAATATAATTACTACGTATTAAAGGGATAAAAAAAATAGGCACAAAATTATAGTCACATAATTATGGAGAGAAAGGTAAGTAATTCCTACAATTATTTCTCCTTAAATCTCTCTCTCTCTCTCTCTCTCTCTCTCTCTCTCTCCTAAACGTGGAGGAGAAAGGGGAAGTAATTATTTCTAGGCTTACTCCTCCTTAAATCTCTCTCTCCCTCTAATCTCCCTCTCTCCTTCTCTCCCTCTAATCTCTCTCTCTCTAAATGTGGATGAGAAAGGGGAAGTAATTCTTTCTATTACTCTTTAAATCTCTCTCTTTCTCTTTCCATATTTGAATCTCCATAATTATTTAGAAAAAAAAAAACTCACTCATCTTCTAGAGGATAAAAAAAAAAAACGTGAAGCACAAAGGGGAGAGAGAGAGAGAGAATTATGGAGAGTGGGGAGGGAGTGAACAAATATGGAGATATTTACAAAGGTAAATATGGAGAGAGATATACCAAAAAAAATGAGCACCTAAAATCTCTTCTTCCATCCCTTAAAAAATCTATCCTCCCATAGTAGTAACGTTTCTCTCAATCCTCTTTCATTGCTTTTAAAGAGGGAAGTAATTATTAATTATTAAGTATTATTAATTTTATTTCTCTCTCTCCGTCCATAAATATATGAAAGCCATGGTGTTTTGGTATGATTGAGGCTCAGTTGTTTGATTGTTTCTAAAGAGAAAGCTTATAGGTTAGGGGCTTACATCTATTTTTCTCAGCTCACAATGATACCCATTTGATGAGGTATTGTATATGTTTTTTTTTACTGTTCTATGATTTGGGTTTTTGTTTTTTCTTTTATTTCCTCTTCTGATTTTGTCCAATTTACTTTACTGGATATGTAGTTTGAAGGGTTTTTTTTAGATTGATTTTTATGTTCTATGTTACGAGATGCCACTGATTTGGATTCACGAGGAATTTTATATTTTTGGAGTCTAATCTATAATGAAGTCACTCTTCAGAAAATATGTGATTTCAAATTGTGTTTCAAAGCAGTTAGAGTTCAAATATGAATTCCCCAATTGAGAGAGAAAGATTTCTCTTCTAAATTTCCTTGCTCTGTTAAATCTATCTTTTTTATTGATGCTTTCTACACTTTTTCTCATTGGCAAGAGAGATTAGTGGTTTATTAGATTAATAGATGAAGATGGGGTTTTGAACCTTACAATGATTCAACATTCAAAGAGTTGACCAGGAAATGAGAAATTTTTTATTTACTCTGTTTCATCTATTTTGAGATTCAAAGATATAAGATGGCATTGATTTGAACTTTTTTTTAAACCGTTATGATCCCCTATAAAACCTTTGCTTAGATTAGAGGGATTCACTCTGTTTTTTGTTCTTCTAATAATCGAGAATTGGAAGAAAGAAAAAATTGGAGGAACATTTGTGAATCTCAACTTGAAGAATGATTTAAGAGAACAACATGACATGGGTAACTCGAATGCGTGGAAGAAGAAATGAATCATCAGCCAACTTATAGTTTATTATATTGATGTATGCATATATTTCACTTGCACTTATGTGATCAAGATCTTTACCCAAAATACACCTATATTAAACCAAAGATGATGTCTTTTTCATTCTTGCCTTATAAACTACATATACATAAACCTTTTTTTTTTTTTTTTATATGAAAAGATACATGAACTCATATTGAGACGTCTTTATTAGAACAAGTTCTTCTAAATGTCTAAGATATTGTTTTTTCGTTCTGAAACTGTTTATGAAACAGGTTTACCAAACACTATTTATTAGGCAAAAGACAACTTTTTAACACAACCAGAAAATTCTGGTTCTTATACGAAATGTCATTCCTGGAATAGAAACGTTACCAAACACAACTTCAACATAATCATCTAATCAAGTATGACTAAAGTATAAAACACAAAAAAACAAGGCAGAAGAGAACTAGAGGAATAAAGTAGACTGGGTAATGTGTGGTATTCAGTTATGCCAATTGTTCTCCTTATGTCTTCCAACATTGCTTCAAAATTTTTATCCCATAATTTTATTTTATTTTTTTTATTTTTTTATTTTTTTAGGATTCAATACCAACATCAAAATGGATTGATTAACTTGATAAAGAAAGCACACATAGTGAGGGGTGAAATTTTTCTCTAGGATACCAAGATTTGTAAGTGGATAGTAACAATGATGAACATTAATGCTCCCCCTCAATATATCATACTAATGGTTTCCAAGATGTTTTGTTCTTGAATGTCCTTGTATTGGTTATATAATTCTGATGTGTAAGTATACACGTGCATTTACACGTGCAAATTTGCTAATGTGTATATATATATATATAGAGAGAGAGAGAGAGAGAGAGACCAAAAATAAAAAAATAAAAAACCAGAATAAGAGACCATGAATCAAGATGGAGTTTTGATGGATTCAAACCAACTTCTACTAGGTGTAACCCCAGTCACTACAACAAATGAGGCCTATAACTATGGCTTTGTCCATAGTAAAAGGCCTAAAAATTCATAACAATAGCCTATTGCTGCAGATTACTGCGGTTTGTTATCTGCAGCTACAAATGTTGTTGCTAAGTCTATAGCCGAGGATTTCACACCGCAAGGAGAGGGTACTCTATAGCTGTGGATACTTAACTGACTGCAGCAAATCTATTGCTACAGATTTCTAACTACGAATTTTTTTTACAGTAAATCTATAGTTGTGGATTTTTCCGCTATAAATCTATTGCTACGGATTACTAACTATGCTTTTTTTCCACAGTAAATCTATAATTGTGGATTTACTTACTCATATTAGCTTGTGTTGGTGTCACACTTGGATTCAAGAACACACTCAAAATTGGGAATGCTTATGGTACTAATTCAATGATCCTTTAGGTAGTGTTATGTGTGAATTCCATTATGATTTGTGTTTGTTAATTGTATCTTTTTATCTTTGAATGTAGGACTTCTTGTGGTATTTGTCATGACACTCACATTTACATTTCTTATCCTTGTGATGATCATGATATGGAAGACAAATTTTGCATTGATTATCTTCTCTGCATCAACAATTGCCCTTGTCGAGTTACTCTAATTGAGTTCGATCCTTTACAAATTCATTGAAGGGGGTGCCTTCCATTAGCCTTTCCTGCATTCCTCATGTCAGTTATGTTTGTTTGGAGCTACGTGTACCGCAAGAAGTACATGTTTGAGTTAGATAACAAAGTTTCAATAAAGAAACTCAGGGAGATAGCCAGCAACCCGGACATTCTACAAGTCCCAAGTTTAGCCCTATTCTAGTCAGAGCTTGTCCAAGGCATTTCCCCAATCTTTACCCATTACAATGCTAATGTCTCAGCAGTGCACAAAGTGCTTGTATTTGTACCAATCAAGATATTGCCTATAAGCAAGGTCCCAACTGAGAAGTGTTTTTTGTTCCGACGAGTTGATCCTAATGAATTATGTATCTTCCGATGTGTAGTGAGGTATGGATACACAGATGTGGAAAAGGAATGTGAATCATTCGAGGAAACATTGGTGAATATGTTGAAGGACTTTATTAGGGAGAAATCTTTATAAGCAAAATCATCTAAGAATGGGAGAATTATTACAGGGACTATTGCTGAAAGTGTTATAGGGGAGGTGTTGAGAATTGATGCAGATGAGAATGATGATGCTACATTTTTAGAGGAGATTCAATTGGTGGATAATGAATGCAAGAAGAGTGGTATAATCTCTTTGTTTGGTGAGACTGAGGTGGTGGCTTCCAAGGGGTCTAGCTTCGGGAAGAAGCTAATTATAAACTATGCTTATAATGGGGTGAGAAGATGCTTAAGGCAACAAGATGAAGTCTATGCTATTCCTTGCAAGCGTTTGTTCAAGGTGGGAATGACTTATGAACTGTAGTTTTGGTAGTGGTTTAGTACCACATTATCTATTAGTCTTCTGGTTTGTAACCAAAGTTGATTACATTTAACTTGTGGCCTTGAGCATAGGAATAAATTTGGCAATCCTTGCAACACCATTCTTTTTTTTTTTTGGTGATCTCGCAATATAATGAGGTGAGAGATCTAGTTGTAGGGCCAATGAGAGTGCGTGCAAGGGCATTAATGTTGGAGAGATCAAATGCTTAAAACCATCTTATATCAAATTTTGTTACAACCAGATCTTCACATCTCAATAAGGTAAATGCACCACCCAACTTAATCAGTGCAATCCACCTCATATACTGTCAAAACTGCCATTGATGCCCTTTTCTCTCATGTGTATTAGCTATTATGATGCAGTTAATCACTAATCTTTTTTCGTTTCAACAAACATAAACAACATAATAATCATTGAAATACAAAATAAAAATGTTTAAGTTTAAACTTCAATGTTATTTTAATCCAAATATAAAAATTTAAAGGCTTCCAAAGAAAATGAATAATAACGGATAGAATGAACAATAAAGAGAGACATACCAAATAAAGAAAATAACTTAAAATACATTTACTAACTAAAAATCAACTCATTAAATCCACGAGTATTTAACCCAAATAGGAATAACTAATCAAATATTTAGTTTCTGCATAAGGAAGTAAATCAACTCAGTCATATTATATTTGAAAACTGAAAAGAGAACAATAAGGACTTGGAATAATCAATGGACCCCTGCACAAAACCGATAATGTAATTAACCAAACTGTTAATGCACAACTAAATGAAATAAAAACAAGTTTCAAGATTTCTTAATATTAATATTTGGGTGTAACAAAATAATGTTGTTTTCCAAATCTTGTGATCGACCTAATTGATTCGAGTGACGTATATGGGATGGTGCACTTGGTTGAATTAGATGAGAAGATTAAGAAGTTCTTGTTTTGCCATTTTCTTTAATTTTCTTTGCTTTTCCACCCAGCTCTTTTGGCGCTTGTCACGTTTGCAAGAATCTTTCTTCTTAAACCCTTTCATTATGTTCACATCAAAATGCTGACTCAAAAGATTTCTAGTGGGGGCAGTGACTATAAGATTTTGAAGTTGTGCACACATATCATTAGCAAGTCTGTCAACCAATGCATATCCCTCAGACGAATTTAATGCTTCTGAGGCTATCCTCACTAATTTAGGACAGAGAAGCATATAGTTTCTTCAACTTGGGCTCCATCAACAACTTCCACTATCATATTCATTGTTTCTTTAGTCCATCTTCTCAACACATAGCTTGCAGAAATGAACTCGATATCAAGCACATCAAATATTTTCAAAGTATGGCAGCATAGAATACCAAATGTCTCAAACTTCCTACAACTACAAGCAATAGTAGGGCCAACTGGGTTATAGTTAACATAAAAATCACTTTCTCTATTAATGATAACAACTATATAGTCATGAATGGTATAGCATTCTCATCCTGATATTTTATGAAACAAGTAGTATTCCATATATTCTCTTTTCGAAGTTTTTCAAATATTATAGGAGTGTAAACTTCTAAAGTTTGGACCATAATGGGTGACATGGAAAGATATTTTTTGGAATTTTATTTTTGCATCAAATTTCGTCTTCAACTCATTATATTGCTTATCATTCACCACCCTCTAGAAATGTTTAAAATGTTGCACAAGATCTAAACTATATTTCAAGTAATCCTTTAAATTCTCATACAAATTCTCACTAAGCTGTGTACTTTGCATACCAATGGTGAAAGTATTCTTCATATAGCACTTAATCTATTTCTCTTTAAGCCCATATATACGATCTAACCATGAAGAATTTTTAACTAGATAATCACTACGTAATTTCTTCTATGCATTTTCAAACTCTAGTACTCCCTAATAGTGAAACATACAAGTTTTAAAATCTTTCAAAAAACATGACTCATTCTTCATCAAATTGCCTAGATGCCATTTTGCATTATGTGCCAAGTACACAAACTATGCCATTTATTTGGAAACACCTCAGATATTGCTTTTTCCATTACAGCATCTTGATCAATAAAAATAGTTAATGGCTTCTTTTGCCTATGAACTTCCAAGAAAGCCTCAAACAACCATTTGAAAGATTCTAAAGTCTCATCATATAACAAGGCAGCCCAAAAAATGCATAAATCTCTATGGTGATTAAATCCAGCAAATACACTGAATGGGCTATATTGTTTGTTGGTGCAAAATATCGTTATCAAAGCTAACAACATCACCAAATTGGGCATAATCTATTAACATCTTCAATCCAGAATATATTTGTTATTTGCTCCTCATTATACCTAATGTTTTCTCTTCCACCTACTTGTGTACTCATTTAGTCAAATATGACTCCAAAATCATCTTCCATATCAATCTCAAAAGCATGTGCATCTAAAACTTTCCACTGTGACCGCATCATATGCAAGGTAGCTAGTAAATGAAGATAATGATTATGCTCTTCAACAAATACATTACACTGGTATTGTCCATTACCAACACATACAATTTTCATTTGTGCACTACAGTTAGTTCTTGTCTCTGCTCCGGGTATGCCTATATCTCTTTTTGCCTCAAACATTCTTTACTACATACAAATTTCCCGATGTTATAATTGACTTATTAGTTTTGCTCTAATGTGCATAGCCTCTCCTCATAGGAAACTCATCCCTCCCCCATAGGAATTATAAAATTTATAAGCATTGATCCCTGAATTAAAATTCATGCCGACCCAAGGCACATTCTCGACATCTAGACCTATGTCTTTATCTCCTGTAGTATTATCTCCTTCCATGCTAATCTCTAATCAATACAATGACACGTCTAGAAGTATTAGTCAATAAAAAAAAAAATTAGAGGAGTATTATTTAAACCCTAATTTTGCATGTGAAAAGACAAATGATATAAACTAACAAATTAAAATATAGTGTTATCTCATACTATATAATAAAAACCAAGAAACCCTACCATTGGACAAATTCAAAAGCCTCAAATTTCATACATGGACGCATAACCAAAGAAGCTACATTAACAATTCTAAATAAAAAAGAAGCTACACATACACACACCAAAAAAAAAAAAAAACTTATTTATTTGAGTCAAAATCCACCAAAACAACTTCTTTATAAATATTAAAAATGAGAAGATCACTCTATTCCACTAAAACATTCACAATTTATAGGTGGAGATGTCCATAAGACACCATATAAGCTAGGTTCGTTGAAGTGGAAGAGTTAATACAGTTTCATTGGCATTAATCCTCCATTAATAAAGGTTAAGCTATCCATAGTCCAACAATCCATCTCCAAGGCAATTTTACATTTAGACTACTACTACTACAACGACAACAACACAACTGATTCCCAGCTAAATAGGGTTGGCTAAATCCGTAGGTAATAGAACAATAGACTTCGGGGTCCAAGATTAAGAGAAAATATAAACTTCATCAAACCCCCTCCTACAACCAAACAGCAAGAGAAAATATAAACCTCATCAACCCCCTGCTTAACTGCACGAAAAGTCTCAAAATTTGTAGACATACACAGCATTTTCACGGTAACTAGGTCTATAATTGTAAATAAAGTTGTCAAGCACCTTTCGCACTTTTTTTTAAGGACTTTCTTGTTTCATTATACAATCATAAATTGTTAAAAACAAAAAGAGAGATCAATAAGACCAACTTTGTTGTGTCAATATTTCCTCATTGTCTGATTGTCTACTACAACTCCTAAATTTTAATAAAGTAAAAATCCCATAAACTCTTTTCCTCTTTCAGTTTAATCTCTAATGTAGAGCTTGTAACTAGGATTGAGACTTGCTGCAAGGCTGTTTACCAATAGGTTACACTTCAGGTGGATATGATGAAGGGAATGGGGCAAACTTTAGGTATTGTAGTATGTGCATGCTGATATGTTTAATTATGGATTCTAGGTGGTATTCTACCAAAAAATATATATATATATTCTAGGTGGCAGGTGAGGCTTATGTCCAGCCAGTTGATAAACCATAAAACATGAACAGTTTGTTGGATTCTTTCCTATTTTTTGAATGTTTGCATGATTAATATAGTGGATATTTCAACAACAATTGTCTTCTTAGTTACCTTTTTATTATTCAATTCTTTAATCCTTTTTAATACTAATAACTAAATTTCATATGGAAAAATATGAATTTTGTTACTATATTCATTGCTTCATCTTCACTTGATATTCAAGTATGAAAATTCTGATCAGCTTTCAATTTAAGATTCTGATTTGGTTCATGCAATTCAAAATTCTACAAACATCACATCTGCAATACTGCAGATCCATGTTTGATTAATAAAGGAAACTCAATGTTTGCATCATATCAGAAATTTGCACATATTTGGGTTTTCTTAAAACGATAGAGACATATTTCTGGTTCTCAAAAGAATCTCTCGTTAATCCTAAACTTGTATCTTGAGAATTAGACATTCATTTTAACCCTAGGATGATCATATACCTCGCAGATGATTCCAGGGAGAAGTTATTTTTCACACCAGATGGTTCCAGGGAGAAGTCACATGCACACTAGATGGTTACAGGGAGAAGTCACGGCGGCAACGGCAAGATAGTTAGATGAAACAGTGGGATGAAAGTGGGAGTGTGATGATATAGGGCTTGATCGATTTTGTGAAGAAAGGGTCTATCCATCGAGCAAGAAGCGGAGATCACTACACAGAGGACCCAATTTTGATTCCAACGGGAACTAATTTCTCAATTTTCCTTTGAGAGATAATATAGTTCGCATGTGCATATGGTTATTTGAGGTAGCATCGGAGTTACCCGCATGTTCGATTATATGCCACATGTCACATTCTCCTGCCACGCTATACAATTTGTACCGCACCCCGCACTACAGAGGATCCGGATCCGGATCCTACATTACCACCAAAATTTATAACTGAACATAAATGTTTGTAAATCATTAAAATGGAATTGATGGACACACATATGCAATACCCTAAACCCCTCAATTCATAAGCATTTTACTTTTAAGTAAATGACTTTATGGAGTATGTAAGAAAGAAATGAAAAAAGAAAAAAAAAAAAAATGGGTTCAGTAAACATCTTTTAATTTCATTAATTTCTCAAATACGATTTGTAAGATTTTGGTCCCAAGCCTTTACAAGGGCCTAAATCTCTCTACCATGGGGTCTTCATGACCAACATTTACAATAACAACTTTACATAATTTAGGGTTCATATGTAGTAGTTCATGCCTACTTGTAGTAAGTTCTTGTTTGGAATCTGCAAGTCAACAAATCCTTGTCTAAAATTCCTCCTTAAGAAGTCATAAATATAATCGACAACCACCTTCTTAATCAGACAAGAGTCCGCACTAGCCCTCACTTCACTGTGACCTAACATGTAGATGACCCCATGGCTTCGTGATGTTTCCAAGAACTTTATCTCTTCTTCCCATTCTTGAGCCATCAAAGGTATGTCATCCTCCCCATTCTCCTCCCTAATGAAGGCCTTAAGGCTCTCCATCAACAAGTTTTCGAACTCCTCATTACCAATCCTTCGGTCCTTGTAGCCATACCTTGTTATGCACCTATACATCTTGTAATCTTTTGGTCCGACTCGTCTTAGCAGAAGCCTTTCATTTGCTGGGACATTGTTCACTGGCAAGTACTTGACAGAGACGAAGACCAAAACAGAATGTATGGCTGGAAGGTTAGTGAGAAAATGAGAGAATATGGCTGGGATGCCTTGTGTTAGCTCTGTGTAAAGAAGCCCAACACCAGGGACTCTAGTGATGCCTAGTCCAGATCCAAGGGTGACAAGGTACTCAGTTGACACCTTCTGCTCTACTTCAAAGGCATAGCGCTTCACTTGGACATAGTGCCATACATACATAACAAAGAAAATTGCTGCGGCGAAGGTGAGAGGGAGGTAGCCACCTTTATTAAACTTGGATAGTACTGATGAGAAATAAAGGAGCTCAAAGGAACCAAAGATTAGAATAAAGAGCGCAACTACGAAAAGACTGGTCTGCCATATCATTAGCATTATCAAAACCAGCAAGGATGTAGTAACCAACATTACTGCCATGACAGCAATCCCTGTAGATTAAGAAGACAAGATTAACATTAGAGCTTATAAGGCAAATACCATACTGCAAAATGTAAGAAACAGGGTTAATGAAACTCGAAGTTTTTACCATAAGCATTTCCAATTTTGGTGGTCTCCTTGAATGAGGCTGTAACCAAGGTGCAAGCAAACATAAGGAATAAATTGATCTCTGGTATATAGACTTGCCCTTCATGCTTATGTGAGGTGTGCACAACCCGAACCCTGGGGAAGCAACCCAAGGCCATAGACTGCTTCACAATAGAAAATGTCGCCGAGATCATAGCCTGACTAGCAATGATTGATGCAATTACAGCAACCACAAACATGGGCCAATAAACTAGTCCTGTTTGTCATATGTTAACAGAGTAATGTTCATCAGATGTGTAAAACTCATTATGATTTTAAGTCTAAATTGAGAAGAGACGAAAAAGGAAGCTTACCGGGAGTGGATTTGTAGAAAGCATCAGACACATGAGATGGGAACTTGGAGAGATAAGCAGCTTGGCCAACATAGGCACAGAGCAGACAAGGATACACAAGGCCAGTGAATGCAATCTATAAAATTAATTAATAAAAAAAATAAAAATTAGATGAAACAAGACTGCTTCTGACTCCAATCTAGGTAAGAATTTGAATTGAAGAGACTAAATTATTTGGCCATAAACTAACAAGACAAACCTGAATTGATCTTACAGAAAGTGTCCCAAATCTGCAAACATTGCTTCAGTTCCTGTTTCATTACATAGATAATGTATAGAAAATGGGTCAATGATGCACTTAAAAAAAGCAAGAGAAGTATATGGTTCAGTTATGTAGAAGACCCATCCATGAACATACCAGTCATGCAAAGAACAACCCCTCCAAGTGAAAGCCAAGCTTGCTTTGGTTCTCCAATGAAGTACCGAATTATATAAATAGGATTGAATGCTCTCAACACCGATGGATCATGTTGGATCAAATTGAAGATCCCGACCCTCCGATGAACAAGTACCATATCATGATGGCCGGAGCAAATGTGTAACCAACCTTATCAGTTCCAAACCTTTGAATTGAGAATAGAACCACCAATATGGCTACAGAGATCATCACCACCATATCTAAGAGATAAAACAAAAAATCATGAATTAGGAAAAAGATTTTGGTGATTGATAAATCATAAACAGTCAGAGAAGTATTAATCAAAATTTTGGATAATTCGTGCTTACCTTGTTTGATATTTGAATCAATTTTCCTCACTCCATCCACAGCTGACAGAACTGGAATGAATTATCATATCAAGATTAGAAAAAAACCCATTTGAAAGTTGAAATAATATTCTACATACAATGAACAAGCCATGTGAAACTTTGGACCAGGCTTTTGCTAGCCACTGTGACTGTGGGCCATTACTAGGCCCAGGCTAAGTTTCTCTGTTAAGAACTTAAGAGACGTCAAAATTATGATGGTTCTACCTGACTATTATCCATTTCTGAACTAGGTTGGGCCTCAATTTCTGTAGTGGGCTCAACATAATAATGAAATTTATGGGCTCTAATAAAGGAAAGCCCATTGTTCTACAGGTCCACCATTAATGTGTGGAAAATTCCACACTAGTCTCTCCGACATCTTTACCCAAAAAAAAAAAAAAAAAAGTCTCTCCGACCCCAACCTTTTGTTGTTTTCTCACAAGTGGGGAACAGGACCCACTGCATTAAAGCTCTCAACCTAACCATTTGTTTGAAATTGGACCCACTATTTGTTTCTTAAAAAATTTGACAAAATTGGATATATCATCGGTATACTCGAATCTGTATCCATCTTTTCTCTCAAACCCTCCCACTGCATTAAAGCTCTCAACCTAACCATTTGACAAAATTGGACCCACTATTTGTTTCTTAAAAAATTTGACAAAATCAGAGGCATACCTAGCCCCCTCTTATTAATTGAGAAAAGGGAGAATGAATGCTCCCTAATTGAGTAGCACAGTGTCGGGATACATAGGGAGATGATATATCTCCTCACTCTTATGAAATAAATAAAAAAAAAAAAAAAATTTCCAGAGAGTATTCTTTCTTTTCGTTTGAGAAAACTATTAAAATATTTCCATCAAAAGAAGAAAAAAAAAACTACTAAAAAAATGCTCAAAAAAAAAAAATTCCAGAGAGTATTCTTTCTAACCCCTATAGATGCTCAGGTGCTATCCCACGTTGGCACAGTGCATAGGCCATTCTTTCCCCTCAAATAATTACACAAAGATTAAACCCTTTATATCTCATGTTGTGGGATTCAATTACGAGCCAATGGCACAAAGCTGATAGGATTTCTCTTCATAGAATCCATAGATCATGGGTGATCTCACAACTGAAGTGACCTCAATACATGTACCCAGATCCTCCCAGCCATGCGATTACCAACTGATCCTTGGGCTCCATGGAGAATATCCACATCCATGACAAGGCTGCAACACAACAATAGCATACACAATCGGAACAGAGGGAGCCTTTAATTGATGAACCACGTGGTTTACGTGGGATGGGTGGGGCTTCTAAGCTTTCAACCTCTGGGAAAGAAAACTCAAAAAGCTCCCACTGACCTTGTATTCCTGATTCATCCAAAAAGATGGACTCTTCTTCTAGAAATCCAGTCTTTTTTAGTGTGGGGGCAGTTTTGGCAGAACAAGTAAGTTCTCACCCCAGCCACTCAGCCAGTGAGGTTATTGAGCACCCTCTAGTGGATTCCAACAAAAGATGAGGGTGGGAATGGAAAATAACAAACTTGAAACTTCCTTCCCAGTTAAACCCTCCCCCAACCGTCCCCACTTTCTCTCTTCTAAAAAGTAAATTCATTTGGTCTTTGGATGCATATGAAAATTTAACCCAATTAAATATATGTTGGAAGAAAGAGAGAACAGTAAGGATAGAGACAACAAACCCGAAATGCAAGGAGTCAAGATCCCATCACCAATGACCATAGCAGTTCCAAGAAGAGCAACAGCTAGAAGGGCAGTTTTAGCAAAGGAGCTTCTCTCCAGAGATGCTTTGATCTTCTCAGCTCTCTTCAAATGCTTTGTAGGGATTTGCAACTTATAAGCAGAAAGGTTCATCTCATCTTCCCCTTGTTGGCTGTTTGGGATAGCACTGACCTTCGAATGCCTGGAAATCAATGAATACATTGCAAAGGTTCCACCTGAAAATTATTCAAAACAGAAAACCCATTATTCTAAGTACCCTACTCACATATTGCCCAAATAATTAACAATCTCTATTGAAAGCTTTTTATGCTTTACCGTCGCCGTTGTCATTGGCTCTGAGGACGATGAATACGTATTTGATAAGTGGAAAGAGTGTGAGAGAGTAGATGATGAGAGACAGAGCTCCAATGATGTTGTCACTAGTTGGGACTCTGTCTGTAAAAGTGCTCGCAAATACATATAAAGGAGATGTTCCAATATCTCCATATACAACTCCTATGCTTTGGAAGGCAAGCTTCATCACAGCAGCTATGGACAGTGCCTGTTAAAACAAAATAAGAAGATGTTAGAGAGAGAGAACCCACTTCAGAAATCCCAAAAAAAAAAAAAAAAGTTCAAACCTTGGTTGTCTTGGTCGCCATTCCAGAGATATGAGAGGCCTCTTGATCAAGTGAGTCAAGCCTAACAAGTTTTTTCTGATTCTGCTTCTGGTTGTGGACCTCCATCTCCACCTTCTCTAAGCAATCTCTTTCTCCATCGTCTTCAACATCTTCTTTACATTTAGTTCCCACTCCAACTGCAACATTCATTTCTTCATTCCCTTTCATCATCATCTCAACAACATTTAGAACTGTATCACAAGGGCCCTGCTCCTCCTCCTCCATAGCCATGAAATGAACCAGTAATACTCTAATCTCTGAACTAGACAAGAGTTTCAGAGCTGAGCTCGCATTTCCAAACCCCATTGAGAAGTTCCCTTTTTATAAGCACTGGTAAGCTGCTGCTTCCCTTCCCTGGGCCCCAGTTTGTGGGACTGGGGATTAAAGAGAAGTTCCCTGGTAAGCTCCGTCGTCAACTCGGTCCCTGTGTTAAGAAAAACGTTTCAAAATTGTTTAGCGTGTCAAACCGGTCTCTATCGCCGACAACTTCCTATTAGCTGTGCAGGTGTATGAGTGAGAAACACAGCTCCAGCTTCCCACTCCCCCACTTTCTACTAGTCTGGACTTTGGACGTTGTGGTGAACTTCGACGAGCCAACGCATACTTTTTAGATATCTTCCCCACGTTATTAGATCGATTGTCGGTAATTTTCAAAACCAATACGACCCATATCGGACAAGTCTACTCTGATTTTCTTAAAAATTGGGTTTTTGGACTGTTTTACCTTGGTTCAGACTGTTTCACTGAAACAATATCGACACGATATCAGGATCGAAGAAGAGTAGCAGTACCAATAGGGGTGTCAATCAAACGATTTGATTCAGTTGGTCTAAGTTGAATCGGTTTCATTGTAAAAAAAGGATAAAACCAAAATCAAAATAATAAAAGAAATTTCGGCTTCAATTCAGTTTCTTGTATCAGTTTGTAATTGGCTTTGATTTCAGTTTTAGACCATTTTGGATTTTGATTTATCACACAAATTTATGTAAAATTCTACACCAAAAAACAAAGAGTCTTTTTTATTAGTTTTGGGCTGATTTCGGCTTTTAATCAATTAGTCTTCAAACTGGGTCATGAGTTGGTTTTGTTTTGGTTTGGTTTCATATTCGCTCGGTTTTTGACACAATTCAGGCCGGTTTTAAGATCGTAATACTCAAACCGAAACCAGTCCAATAAGACTTTGGTTCATAGTTATTATGGTTCCATTTGATAGATTTCATCAATTTGATTCAGGTTTCGACACTCTTGAAATATTGATATGGGTGATTCAATTTAGATCCGACTACCCTCCAACAACTTAGACATCCAATCATTTACCTCTCACCCATCCAATGATTAGGAGAACTTGGATATACATTTCAACACCTGTGGATACATATCTAATAATTTCAGCCATTCGATGAAGGATCGAGATCCTCTCCTGATAGGTGATCACCCACCTGGGCGATCCACATGTATCCAAGTGGTGACCCAACAACTTTCGGCATGGTGTCTCTATTCTGACTAGTAGAAGCACAGTCGTTGGATCATCGCTTGAACATATATATCACGTAGATAGCTATGTGTTAACATAGATATCACTACTTGGACACATATCTATTCCCTAAATAACTATAGGTTGACTTGAGCGAGTCGAATCTTTGATGAATTAGAGATAAATAATTGATGTTGAAGAGATCCTTTTTCCGATCTAATACTGATAATACCTGAAGTCATGATCTATCGGCGATATTTTGTGGTGACGAGGAGTGGTAGAGTTGGACTCATAAGTGACGAGTCCAGTGATTTATCTCCTGCTTTTCTCGCTTACCCATGCGCCGTGAAAGTCAAGGATAGGGTATGGGCGGGTTGGTTTAGGGTCGTCGGGCGGCAGAGAAAGACAAAAGTAGAGTCTCATTATACATCAACGTATTCCCTTTTCTAGTCAGGACAGTAGAAAGAAATTTCATCCTATTAGATGGAAAACTGCTCCCAAATTTTAATCCTACACTGATGGGAGGGTGAAATTCTCCTCCTTCCTTTTCCTCCTTCCCATTCATACTTGGTAATTGGGATTCGGATCCTCTCCTGAGCGCATCATTCAGGTAATTGGGATTCATCTCCAAGTGATAATGCAACAATTCTTGACACTTTGTTCTTCTTGCCTTTAATTATCGGGTCTCATTTTTTTGTGATTTCTCTCAAAATATTAGAGTTGAATAATCATTTAGTCATGTGATGCTCATCCAGATAACTGTAGATCGATCTAACGTGAGACGGTAAGGAGAAAGCCGGATCCTAATAATTGAGATGTAGACCAGGGTGAAAAAAGTTTAATTATAATAAGGCTAAAAAGTCGCAGTACATACATATAAATAAGGTTAGTAAAACATTCTTCATAGATAGTTGTGGATTTAACCACATATAATCTGAATCGTTGAAACCCTTCTCTCTTATTTTAACGGACACTGATTATGACGATGACAACAAGTTATTCCAACTCCAAAACCTCATCCCGACTCATCCCTTGGGTTTCCGTCAAGTTCAGAGATTTGTTTATCAAATCAGAGGTTGGAATTATTTGCAGATTCAAATTATGACTCTTTCAATAACAAAGAGGTTTTTTGCAACTTGATTCAGAAGGGGAAGTTGTTCAAGAAGATAGAGCAGAGAACTCTTCCATTGATTCTCACCATAAACTAAGGGAAATAGAGCTTCAAACTATGAATCAATAACAACTCTCTAAAATGGAAGAGTTAGTTGATTCTAAAGTTGATAGTAAAAAAGATGTATGTATAAAAGCTAAGTTCTTGGTTGAAAAATACTTATGATGATTCTCCCTTGAGCATCTTTTAATCATTTTAATGGATGATTTTTGCTCAGATAGAGATTTTGAGAAATTGTCTCCCTGGTAATCTAGAAAGGAAGAAGTTGAAACAAGACTATCACTTCATCCTAAAAGCTAGGAATAGATTACAATATAGAATACCAATTGACGATTTAGATTAATTCTTAATAAATTGATGACTTATATTTAAAGAAGTAAAAATAAGATTGCAGGACGTACATCATACCACAACTCGCCCAAATAATAATTGCTGGAGATATTTATTATTATTTAATTTTTCCAATATGTGTTGATGGCGGCCACGTGTTGTTAAAGAGAGGAAAATTGAACTTTTAGTCTATCACAGTCTTGCCAAGTCTTCCAATTCTGGTTTTTAAATTGCAATTGGAATTGTCGTGGAATCAACCGGTTTTGTCCTGACTTGGCTTAACTTGATCAGACAACATAGTATGGGTTAAGGCAGTTTTAATTGAAATTAGGGATGTAAATAGATGATTGAAAATTCATATTTGATTTGTGTACGTATTAATTTAGAAACTTTTTATTAAAAAATAATATTAATAAATGTTTTTTTTTTTTTCATCACTTAATATAGACACATAGTTGAAAAATAATACAAACTTTATAACCATGGGTTTTGTAGTCTTACTAGCACAACTCCGAATAAAATTGTTGTATAGTATTGGCTTGTGAACTATCAAAGGATGAGTGATTTTAGCTGGGGAAATAGTACACGGGTCAGTAGAGGTGTCTTTCTAATAATAGTTTTAGTTGCAGTTAGGCTCCCACCCTTAAGGGATGACGAAATGGTTTTCCTTTGAGTTGATGCTTTGAGTGCAGGTATGGGTATTGGAAGTGTTAATTATTATAATCCTCGTCATATGAATGAACGATGAGAAATATGTTATTTTCTTTAGGTCCTATATATTTAAAATGAATACAAATTGATGGAAAACTTGTGAGAATGGGTCTTACATGTTGTGACTTTCGTTGATAAGGGAAAGAAAGAAATAATGGATAAACTACTTTTTGGGTGGAATTTGGTGGGGAAGAGAGGAAATAGAGGTGGGTGAGATTCTACGGGAAAGAGGAAATGGGAGGAAGGAAGAAAGAGACACAAGAAAAAAAAAATTCCATGAATAGTGGTAGTGGGGTGAGAAAAAGTGGATACCACATTCATTGGACAATAATAAATGCATTTAATGAGATTATCTGATAAGTTTCTCAACTCACTTAATCAAACACTTATATTTGTGGTAGTTTATGAAAAACAAATATAATTTTCAACTTTTTTTTTTTTTACTTTTTTCCATTAGACAATCAGAGCTTAAAATGTGTTCAATTACAAAACTCTATCTCATTTGAAAATAGAAAAGGTATAACTAAATTTTAACATTATGAAATCCAATATGAAGAGAAAAAAATACAATGAAAAAATGTATTTTATAAAATTAAGGTTCTTAGACAAAGATATGAATCTATATGATTTTGGATTAAAGAGAGAAGAAAATTTTATGTTCCCAAAAAAAAAAAAAAAAAAAAAAAGAGGAAGGAATAAAATGGTTCCAATTCTAATATCTCAGCCAGTTCAGTTTCTGACGTGATGGATGAGTAGAACTTCTAATAGATCAACGACTCTCTTCCTTATGGTTTTTTGTTTGGTTTTCCATTTTCTTTTTTAGGTAAACTCTTTTAGCCTCAAAAATTAGAATTTTTTTGAAGTGCAAATATGAGGACCACTAAGGGCAAGGCCCACAACGGGTAGACAAGAGACCCAAAAGGACCCGTTAGACTATTCTTACTTTAATACTACAACTATTAGCTATTACTATTTTTAAAGAAGTGGAGATTAAGAGGGTTGAATCATCGACATTCCAAATATTTGGTTGAGACCTGGACCTAAGAATTTTGATTGTCTGATTGAAGATAAAATCAGTCAACATTGGTAAATGACCCAATTAAAACATAAGAGTACCAATAGGTTTTTTCTTGAAACAATTAAGAATCGGTAATTTAACCACTATTGCTTTTCAATTACTTCTATTCTGCTAGGACCTTGGAACATTCTAGAATGGGTTAGTGCTATGCCATTTATGGATCATTGCATGATAACATATTAAGACACAAATATACTTCTCATCACAAAATCATTGTGGGCCAGCGGATTATATAACAAGCTACAAGACTTCATAACGAAATTGTTTCATGAAGAGCTTTCTTATGTGGACTGAAAAATATCAACAACAGAGCTGCAAGTAGTGCTTGGCAATCAGAAAGCACAATCAACACTCCATCGCGCATGTCCCCACTTAGTTATATGGTATTTATTGGATTTTGATCACAACTGGTTTCTGTTTCCTCTCCTTCTTAATCCACTACTTCAGGTAAAAGAAGACAAAACTAAAAGAAATTTCTATTTCCACTTCTGTTTACTGTTTTTGTCCTATTTCTGAAAAATTGTACCCTATGTCATCATCATGGTTTTAAAAATTGGAATTGATTAAGATAAACGACGATTTTGCATGTATTGAGTCTAACTAAGTTAGGTTAATTTGTCAATAAGTGGCTAACGTACTTGATTGAATGTGGAGGCGTTAAAGTCCATCCTATCAAGAAGTCTTTGATAGTTATTTTGGACCCAGAAAGCTGGAATTAATAATGGAAACAACTTCTTGTTATCAAAGTGGTGAATTGAGAAATTTTAGTTTTCCTTGTCTTATTCTCAAATGCTATTTTATGCACTATTTAATGTATGGGGAAAAAAAATGTTTTTTAAAAGATAAAACTTATTTAATGTAATATTTATATGAAGATGATTGGATTTTTCTCCACCATTAAAAAAAGAATAGTATACTATACTAAAAGGGCAAAAAAGTAGGCTACGATGTTGTCATGTTGGTTACAATTTAGTTACAACAAGATTTTCCCATTAATAAAAACATAAAAGAGTAGTTATTTCCTTCTCTTTAAGCACAACTAAAAATGGGTAAAAATTCTAACTACAGATAATTTATAATTCATCTATTTTTTGGTAAATAATTTTATAATTAATCAATCATGCATTCTAGTGGTTTTCAATTCCTCTCTGTTTTTTGGGGTGAGGGTGGGATTAACTTTCAAATAATGGGAAAAACGAGAGTAGTCACCCCTTAAGAGAAGTTAGAAGAGACTGAAACTCAACTCCTTTTTGATTGAAGGATGTGAGCATTTTAGAAAGAGAGAGAGAAAAAAATCTTGATGTCATTTAATATGATTGACAAATGTAAGATAATTATGGCTCTTATTTTTTTTTTTGGGAGGGGGATAAACATCATGGTTTTCATTTTTGTATGTTGAAGAATAATGCTGCAACTTCATAGTTAATAATTTCTCCTTCCATGTGATAACATATCTTCCCATGTATATTTATGTATCCTTTATTTTTATTTTTATTATTATTATTATTATTTTTGTGCTAAATCTGATATTATGGGTTAGACAAGGACATGCTTGGACCAAACAAGGGGGGATTCACTAGGCCACACTTATTACTATAACTACTATACTATTATAATTACTAATTCAAGAAAAGAAGAACGTAAAATGGGTCAAATTAATGATCTTTTGTTGACTTACACTAGACCCATCTATCTCATCGGGGACCACTGAGTTTGAAGTTCATCCTCTTTATGATAACAATTTAAACTTAGAAGAATTATTCCTTGAATTATTCATTTCTATAGTCTATAGAGAATTGTCCTATGGGAAAAAAAAAAAAATAAATAAATGAATGGTTATTGATTTCAGTTAGATCAAGTTTTAGGACTTTGTGGAGACGAGCCGACTTGGTTTACTTTTCCTCTCTTGTATGGAAAGTGGAAGAGTCATTCATTCATTCCATCACTTTAGGTTTGGGTTTGACACTATGGTCAAGCTTTCATTCATGCACGTCTGCACAAATCACATGGCAAAGTAAATATAATTATACAAATGACAGGTGAAGACTCTATTTACAGATAACACCCTTGGCACTTGTAACAAGGCTGAGATCTGAACGGAGAGATTTTTCGCGTGGTGACAAATCCGACCATAGCATCGTGGCCCTCACCACTCACCACTCACCACTCACCACTCACTCACTCACCACTTAAAATGCTGTAGGTGCCTCAAATGGGGAACAACCCTAGCTATGAGCATGTACAAATGGTGAGTGCAAGAGATCCTCCTGTATATAGGCAGAATCCTACACCCACTTTGAGTTGTACCGTGCACTTGCATCACGAGCAAGAAATGTGTCCCTTCCGATTGGACAGTGGAAGTGAATGCATATTTGTAGGATCTCTGATGTTGTGTGTGCATTTATTTAAGTGCCCTTTCTAGGGAAGTTTGGCAAGGGCCATGGAACTTCTCAAACCTCTTGATCCTGGTTTTTACCACTTTGTATAGAATAGGGTAGGTAATATTTTTAGAAAAATTACATGATTTTGGGTTTTTTTATAAAATTATCCATTTGACGTTTAAGTTAATAAAAATATCCAAAAATTAGATTTTGATTTATAAAATTATTCATTTTCTGTCAGCACATGATCGGCCATAAAAGAAATACAATTAGTTTGATGCTTTGAATTGTGACTGTTTTTCCTCACTCCTTTTACATAATTGAGCCGTCTGCGGAGGCCCTAATCGGGAATATTTTTAAGACTTTTCATAGCTGAATGAAAGTGACCAATCACCCAACAAAAAATAAGGGAGTATCTCGTTGATGGGAGATGGAAGACTTCTTTCACTGGAGTTAGGGTCAAATAAGTGCACAAGTTCGCCCAAATGGTATCCCCGACCCCGTGTTGTCATCATTTATCGTAGGGACCATGTATCTAGGCCTTCGGCTTCACGCCGTACAATGATTACCTTCGAACGTTTCCGATTCAATGGAATACGTTCACCTTCATGGAGACATTTTGTCGTTTCCAATAATGTCCTTTGCTATCTGATTATGTGGAGCCTAAGAGCCCAAAAGTTAAAAACTGGTGAACTGGTGGAAGACTTGAGAGTCAGGAATCCCGGCCGTCTAGCGTTCTGACGCTCAGACTACTTGGCGTAATAATATCCAACGTGGAGGGGCCGATGAGTTTTTTTAGTATTTAATTTTGTTTGGGCGTATGAAGGCTGGACACAAGTGGAGGCAAGGTGTCATTTTAATAGCCCGCTCTTCCTTTCCCATTTGTCTAGGAGTGAGAAACAAAGACGGACAGGATTCTCTACCCTTATAAGAAGGGAAAAAGAAATTTGAAAGACAACGTGGCCCATTGCATCAAAACATAGTGGCGAGGTGAAATGATCATCTCACCCCTCATGAAAGTGAAAATCTTGTCTTAATTTGATGCTTTCATGTGCGTTCTCATTAGTCCTGTGCTAACATAGGGGTCATTGCCTTTAGTGAATCTCTTCCAAAACAATTTTGATTTAAGGGGGAGGATTTCTAAAAGGTAGTGTGGTCCATGCACCAACGTTAAGATCTCATGAGAGCACATGCAAAAAAGTATAATGACGGAAAGTTGCAAAATGCATTTACAATTATCCTATTAAGCTACATCCAGTAATTTAGTAACAAAAAGAGAATGGAGACTTTTTTAGCTTATAGATGGTGCATTAGAGGTATGGGTGTCAATTACAGATATAGACTAATAGACTTGATCGAGTCAGACAACTTAAAGCCTGAACTATCCCGGCCAGATTGATAGATGTGTTGCCCTGCAAATAGATAGTTCTCGGTACAAGGGTGCTACCTGATAGGCACTTGACCGAGACTAATTAATTAATAGTTCAATTCGGCCCATCATGTTTAAAGACTGTTTAGGGGCCGATTATAGAACATATAAAGATAAATGTGCCATTCGTTTATTTAAAGCCTGTTTAAGATTTATACCCAACAAACCATTATAAATAGAGACCATGCCTAACATAAGAGAACCAATTACTTAAATGGATCGATCATAATTCAAATATAAAATAGAAAACCCTATTGGACTCAATCAAAATAATCCGATCCGACCCAACCGATTGATACGTCTTAGAGGGTTGCACCACTTCCTTGACCTAAGAAAGAGCAGTAAGTGGGACCATGACGCGACGTATCACTTCAAAGCATGTGAAAGTTGAAAAAAAGAGAGCAAACGAAACGAAAATATGCACGTGTCATAACATTCGTCTAAATGCATTTCAAGAGATTGGATGTTAATTAAGGATATTTATGTAATTATATGGATGTCAGTTCGATCCCAATCCGACGACAGTTGTAGTTAGAAGCTCTAATTAGCTTGGGGCCGGCTACTTCGTGAACATTGTAGTAGCGAACAACAACACTTGGACTCTTCCTACGACCGCGTGGATTTCCAGACCTGTGCTGCCGATAGGCCCAAATGGGCCCCACAACCCATTTTCCCGCCGTATAGCCCAAAATGTCAGCAAAAGTTACAGAACACGTGCTGAATATAAAAAGCTTGGGATGGGAAGGAAGATTTATGGAGATTTCCTAACAATTACATGGCCCTCCTCGGAGGCCGTTGAAATTTTTTTGGCTCCTTTCTTCTTTGAATGAAGAAAAGGAGTAGGGTTTCTAGCTCTCCCCCAGCAAGTAACCACCCAACCCCATTTCACATCGTCCAAGGGGTAAGGGAAAGTGGTCCCACTACTCATTCTTTATTCTCCACTCTTTTTTAGCTCATGGATAGTATGAGATGGGATAGGGTGATTACTTGTAGGAGAGGGGATTTCGACTTGAAATATTCATATCCACTAAGATCAGGTTTTAAAAATTGGATTAAAATTGGTTGATTCAATTTAGAATCGATTGAGATTGAATCATATTCCTGCATGTAATGAATTTGACCTTGTAAATTCAAGTTCGGATTAATATGATCAATTCATATCAATTTTGTTATGATTTGAATAAAGATCAATGGAGATTTATCCAAACTCGATTCTAAGTTTTCAAATCTTGATGGATATTAGTGGTTGGTATTGGTTAAACTCCATTCTCTTGCATGACAATTCTTGATCCAATATATCAATCTGAATCTACACTCATGCTTGTGTGAGAATAATGATTTTCGATATGTTTGAGGAAAAACTCTAATCATATCCTGGTGAAATAATTTTAGAGTCGTCAACTAGATTAAAGTCTTTCTACCCAGTCACCTTTCTCCCAAAATAAATAAACAATCCTAAATTAGGATCTAGATTAACAAAAATATATTTGATTCTATTCTAAAACCGATATGCAACTAAGAGATTGATTCGTCTGAGGTAGTGGACTTGAAAAGGGGTTAGACACCTGATCAAGTGGTGAAATCTATCTTCCGTTACTTATTTGGTTCATAAAATAATGAATATTTTGAATAATACCTCAATAGTTTATTTTTAAGGTGTAACCTTATTTTAACCCCTTGATTCTGTTCGATTAGTTGACAAGATTTCTAACTTGATATAGATATATAGATATGTAATTTGATCAATGGATTTCAAATTCTACCCAAATGAATGGAGATACACAATGGAAGGGTAGAAATATAAATTTGATTGCATAGCCGCCTCTCATTGCCAACTCCAATAATAGATTGTATTCGATCCTCTATGCTACCATTTCGTAAAAATCCTTCTTGCAGATCTGAATGTCGACCCACTTTTGCACACATATCGTGGGGTGTTGTTTTGATAAAGACATTCAAATGGATTTGCCTCTAGTCAAGTAATCCCACTAGAAGACAATTGTTTGCTCTGGGGTTGTGGCTCTCTGTCTTCAATACTCTTCTCTTTATGTCACAAGGTATTCTAGAGTTGCAACAAGATCGGGTTGGGTTGGGTTTCTGAAAATCTCAACTTAATCCTGAGTGTCTTTAATTAAACTCAGATTTGATCGGTCTTAACTCAGAGCTTGAAAAATTCCAACACTAACTTGGCTTAGGGCCAGGATGGACTGAATTTGATTGACCTTGATCATGGGAAGGAGAAGGGATATGCAAGAACTGATCCGGCTCGAAGAGAAGAAGAATAAGAAAGAAGAGGAAGAGAAGAGCTCAGCCTGAACCCTTAACTGTAGCACGACCTGACGCGACCCTAATTCTGGGCTAAAATTTCGACCTAGACCTGCTTTAAAGTACAAGATATCATAACCTAGCCTTGTTCGGGATTAGGCTGACATGGCCAATATAACTTGCACCCTTAAGGCACCCCATTTCCATCCACTCCACTCCACCGCACTCTCCCTACATATAGTTAAAGTTCCATTGGACAATGAGATAGGTAAGACTATAATTAGAGTAAGTTCAGGAGTAGCAATAATACAGGAACGGATACGTACGACAATTAAACAGACCTTATGGCAATAATACTTTAAAAAATTATGACACAATAAAAAACATAGGCAATGATATGATATGTGTTTAATATGGTTATTCTTTAAAAATTCAGGAGCAAAAATACAGGTTTAATCTAATATTAACAATGAACTAAAACTGATTGCTTGCAACTAAATTCTAATCTTCTATATATATTTTCATGAACATTAAAATCCAATCTAGCTTTTAAATTTTAAAAAATAAAGCTTCTTTTACAATGAAAATGCTTGAAGAGACCACAAGATGGGCTCAGTCAAAAGGTTTTGCTTCCTCAAAATTTGGTATATCATTATCGTAATTCATCAATAATGCATTTGCACTCGTAGGGAACTTCACTTTTTATCATTTATACTCACACAACAAGGTAGTATTTAAGAAAATAGAAGAAGAAACTCACAGATAGGAGAATAACAAGGGAAATGTCACCCTAGTCGCCACTGCAATCACCGGCCACCAATGCAATCTCCCTCACCAAGACCCTTAGAAAAAAAAAAAATCTTACTAGTGAATATTAAAGTTGTTTGGGGTTACCACGCGTAGAGCAAGATGAAATAATGGGGCCCAGGTTGTCTTATCGGGTTGAAGCCCCACATCCATCATGTCTCAGAAGTCAGAACAATCTTAGAGTTCTTCCACAAACCCATCCTGTAAGTAACTCGTGCATTGCGTTCCATGAGACCACGTTCTTTCTAGGCATCTCTTCAGAGAAGTTCAATGCCGCCATCATCATATCACCTTGCTTATGACCATCCACTAACCGAGTTTGGCAACCACACAGAGATGACGTTCTTCTCGGCCATCAAATCAATCAGTTGACAAGCTTCAGCTCCGTGAACTCCCACTTCCATTAGCCAGAGACCATCATCGAGTTCTAAGCAGTGGCCGTCCTTTCAGGCATTTCGTCGAACAATCATCCAACAAGTTTAATCTGGGGACTGCAGCCTCCCCCACAGTCTCTCTCCTCTGTCATTATAACACAGGAAAAATTGAAGAAAACTCATCGAAGTAGTAAAGTCGAACGCTTAGATAAAGAAAAAAAATTAAAAATTAAAAAAACAAAAAATATTGTCCATTATGTATTTGGGAGAGAATTTTTATTTATGCATGCTTCTAGAATCCATTGCGAAGTATTCTTAACTGTCCAGTTAAGAGTCTGGGCAAATATAAGAGGGTACAGATAAATTGACACATCTTGAGGTGCCAACAAGAAAAACCCTTATGTAAATTAAACCACTAAACAAGCAAATTAAGAAAACAAAATATAAATTAAAATAGAATACAAGAGATGGAAAGAAATGCACATGTGACTGAAGATAACGTTACATACAATATTATATATCCTAGAATTAAATCTAAACACACGCAATATTAGAAAAAAAAGAGAATCCTCAAAATGGAATGATTTGCACAACTGTCACTAATGCATGAATTTATTTTTTATTTTTTACAAAGCATGAAATAGTTCTAAATATGCAAAAAAAAAAGAAAATGAACTAAACTAATGTTAATTTGACCTCATCAGGACAAGTAGCCATCTATATAGGAAGTAAAAAACCTTAGAATTAATCATATAAAAATTACCTGAAATTTTACCAAAATCTCTAAATGCTTATTAAGGTACTATACAAGTATGGAGATCCAAAATTACCAGAATTTTTTCAAAAGAAATACTAATGTTGCTAAAAAAAAATCATAAATAATTACTAAAAATTCTATAGAAATTAGATGGACAAAATTATTACTCTTTAATTTTCCAAAAAAACCCTATAACCTGGAGCAAACGTGTCATAAAAGACAAAACGACAAAGAACAGAGACACGAGAGAAACCACAAAGCTAAGTGGGGATGCGAAAGCATGGGAGTGAACAAGATTAGATACCCTGGTAGTCCATTTCATAAACACACGAAGGTATAATTGAAGGGTATTGAAAGTGACATGATGACCTAGAATGGATGGTTTGAGAAAGATTCCTTTTAAATGAAAATGAAGAATTTCACCCAAGAATCTAGGCCCCCAAAACTCAATTTTTGTAACAAAGTAGGCAACGGCCACACCCAACTCAATGGCCTTTAGGACTTGAGGTGCCATTCAAATGTTATGGTCAAGATAGGTTTGGAGAAAGTGGAACCTTCCCTATCTTGGGATCCAGGAGTTTTCCAGAGACCACAATTCAAGGGCTATAGTTTCCAAGCTAAAACTTTACATATCCAAAATATAGTTTCCGAAAATTATATTAATGCAAAAAAATCTTAAGTTAATATTATTTAATAAAGTGCAAAGAAAATAATAATAAAAATAGAGATAAAGGTATCAAAATTCCATGCAATGCAAAATAAGATAAAAGGCTATTTTGTAGTATGCAATTATGGGTGCATTTATTTATAACCAAGCAGGTACGAACAAAATTTGTAATTGGATTATTTTGTCCTCCATGCAATGAAGTAGAAATACAACAAAAAGACTAACATTGTTATTCCATAATGAGAGAGAGACAGAGAGAGAGAGAGAGAGAGATCCCTAGCAGACTAGAAACAATGCCAATGTCCAAAGTTTTTGTCCCTTAGAAGTAGGTGTTGCCACTTGGCAGCTTCCCAAGGTGCCCTAAGAAACCCTAATTTTGTTAGAATTATCACTTTTTCGACAAAACTTCAAAGAATTCTGGGAGATCTGACCATTGGATATTGATGATCCACATATTGCTGTAAAATTTTTTTGAGTATTATAAAAGATGCAAATATCAACAAAAAATTAAGCCAGGGACATGGTCAAAATTGCACTCAAAGTGAGGGACCTGCATGATATGTATTTTGAGGAAATGATGGCCAAACAATGTTGTATTAGCACCAAAATCTAGATTTAAACTTCATTATGATAAAACAGAAGAATCTACAAAGTTTCAGTCAATTTTGATAATGTTTGAGAATCCAAATCACTTTAGGAGTAAGATGGTCATTATCTGCAGTACAATCCTTGAGAGCAATGTTGGGCTCAAATCATTAAGAGCTTGAGGATCTCTTAGGGTGACAAAATTTAGTATCTACGAGTATAAAGCATACTAGGTAGCTAACTAGTTATACAACATATATAAACCGTACATCACAATTTTAGACATGATATTGGCTAACATAGTATGTAAGACAACATTTAAAATTATGCTATATATATATATGATATTTTATACTTATATGGTATGTATACCATATGCATAAGGAATGTCTATGACACATATACAATCAGTAGATAGCACGTATACGAAAATGATACTAACAAATATATCAAATATAAAAAACCCCAATTAGACTAAAACCCTATTCAGGTTATTTAATTAGCTAGACAATTATTTTTAATTATACATTCAATTAAAATTACAATCAATTTAAGATAATTGAATTAATTAAAAAAATATAATTAATAATTATCCACTAATTAAATAATAAACTAAACAATTATCCAATTTAATAAGAGAAGATAAAAAAAAAATACCTATATTACAAAAAGAGGCCTTGTAGACTCAGTTTTGTACTTGAGTTTCGACGCTTTCGCTCGTTGAGTCTATGGAAAAATCCCAACCTCAGGGGTACTTTTGGATTTTGTCAAGGTTGTTACTATTTATGGTAAATTTTCAAGGGTAAAAAAAAAAAAAGAAAAAGAAAAAAAGAGAGAGGTTGAGATGAAACCGCCAACAGGGGTTACTCAAAAATGGTCCACCGTCAACAACACGATAGAAAATAGTTTTGTAGGTCAATAGTCATCCCACGTGTAGACATACATAACTCAATATTCATAAATGATTGGAATCTTGGTTGGAATTCAGCAGGTGGATTTGTTTCGAGCCTCTTGCAAACAAATTGAGTCGACTATGAGTACTGCTTCATGCAAATTCAGATAGAAGTCTAGAAATTAGCCCTCACTAAACAGAACACATAAAGTTCCAATGAAAGAAAAGAAAAGAAATCCGATATTAAACATAGAGAAAAAAAATTATAATAATAAAACAACCTGAGGAAAAAAAACAACTAACAACTAGATCAGCCCTTGTTGAATATAATCAACGTGGAGACAAAAAAAAAGTGGATGTCTAACTAGAACTGCATGTCCAATGGAAATCAAAATTTTTTCATCATCAATCTATATGGTACAAGTAGGTGGATCATCCATACATACTCTATAAACGGGACCATCCATAAATCCTTTGCCTTCATATAATGGTTGCCTATTGCTATAGGTGATTGAAGCCTATAAGTTACAATGGGTTAGGCAACAGGTCCACGCATCATAGGATATAAGGGACCGGCCATTTGCCAAGCACTTGCCTGCTAAATTCTGAGCTACACTGCCTGTTGCCACCTTACTGGAAATTTCAAACCGAATATAATGGCCAGAGGCCCCAACCTTTCTTCTTTTATTGCTCTAGTCTTTTCCCTGCTCATGTAATGCTCTTATGCCTTCCAAACTGTAGAATGGAATTATATAAGGTGCATTATAACTACCAATTTTCTAGTAAAGTGATGCTAGTTAGGACCTTGCTACAAGAACCCATTAATCACATTGCACCACATGGCACTTCTAGTTTAGCTTCTTTTTTTTTTCATTAAATCCAATTATCCAAAGCTGCGGCTGACCTGATCCTAGTGGATGAGGGGTCCGTCTTCTCAAATAGAGGACAAGGACTGGTAGTTTGACAAGTTACTGATTTTGGACCTCCAACAGAGGGAGGAGCTAGATTTGTGTCTATCTACTCATGTGATTGTAGGGAATGCAGGAAAAACTACTTTTGCAAGCAACTACATGTCGAACAAAAAGTAGAAAGCATTCTTCGTGCAAAAGGGGGTGAAGCCCGAAAGCATTTTCTTGAATTTGACACAAGATTAAATTGGGATCCTTTTGATGGTTGAAGTTTTGATCCCCAAGACAATCACATTTCCAACATATTTACATTACTAAGGCATTACAAAACATGAGCAGAGGACCCATTCCGCCTCTGTTATCTGTAGAAACACAAACCTAAAAGCGATGCAGAAAGTAATGGAAAAACAAGAATAAAGAATGCACACAATTTACGAGGTTTGGCAAGATTGCCTATGTAATACCCCGCTTCTTAAACCCGGTCTGATTTCACGGTTGAACCGGTTTAACCATGCAGGAACCGACCCAGAGGAAATTAGACCGGGTTCCTTATGGGCTATGATGGCACGGGTGACCTTAAACACCGGCTGGCCCGACAAGTCCGAGCCAGTGCCAGAAGAGACGGGAGTGCCCAAGCCGTGTACATGCACCTACCATAAGGCTATGTACGGATAAAGCAGGTATTGTAGCCGTATTTTAAGGTATATCGTATGCTACATCGATGCCGGGTGGGTGCAGCCGTGGCCGAACCGTCAAAATCCCAAGTTTTGGCCCTCGGTGGGTAGGGCAGTGGGTGCACCCACCCACCGAGTGACCCATCCATGTGCACTATTCACTTAATTAGGAATTATATATAAGGCTTTATGATTTTCTCTTCTTTCCATTTATTACCCCGACGCTTGGTGAGAAAAGTAAAGAGGAGAGAAAAGAAAGGGAAGAAGAAAGGAAGAGAAGGAAGAGGAAGAAAAGAGGATTTCAGGTGCAAGCTCGATCTTCCCATTCGGTCGGGAAAGTGATCTTCAACTCTAGATCTACAGTTGGAGGTAAGAAAAGTTGGGTTTGTGAACATTCACCATACCCAAGCTTTAAACCCTTGATTCGAGTATGGTTTCTTGAGATCTTGTAAAACCCCTTTGAAATGATGAATCTAAGGTTTAATAGATGATTTATGTGTTGATCTTGAAGGATTTGAAGAGATATTGACAAGGTGGAAGGAACATTGTGGGTTTGAAGTGATTTGGAGGGTTTGAAGTCGTTCTTGAGCAAAGAAGGTAAGATGGTTTTCCCTCACTTGAATCTAACCTAGATCTAGGTTAGAACCATCCTATAGGACCTTGAAGGTGTGAAGAATGGGTGGGAAAAAGCCCCATTTGAATCTCCAAAGAATGGAGAAAGTTGGGAAGAAACAGGGTGTTTCCCGCCAAGACCGGTGGGTACAACCGGTGGGCCCCTACCCGCCTGTGGGTACCCACCTGAGAAGGCAGGGGGCCTTCGGGCCCAACCGGTGGGTACAATCGGCGGGCCATACCGGCGGGCCCCTACCCGCCGGTCCCAACCGGTGGGTATACCGGTGGGTATACCGGTGGGCCAGACTACCCACCTGTCTGACCCACCCGTGTGGCCCCGAAGGTGATCCTTATGTCCGATCGAACCCAAATCGGACGTGTAACCTTCTTTTGACGTTCTAAACACGATTTTGAAATCGGATTTCATTAATTTTGATCCTAAAGTGGTGAAGTACTAACCCCGCTCAATTATGTTAGGTTCACCAAATCCTACCCGATTCGCACCGGATCTCACCCGTACCGAATGGGAATCCTCGTACGCTACAGGTAAGTGGGGAGAGGACGTTTGGCCTTGGTTCAAGGCATTATTTGGCATTCATTTAAATATATATAATCTAGTCATGTCATCATGAATATGCTATGTAGATTAGTCATTCCACACATTGATGTGCATATGTGCTATGTTTACTTTTCAAATGCCAATTGAATGAGATGTTTGTATGTTGAATGTGGACATCATGGTGCATAATGCATTGATAGACTAGATGCCGTAGTCGACTTGGAAACGAATGCATTGGTGGCCCGTGGAATGGGACACGGTGGCACTATGCAATCGTACTATTGTCATATAGGAGCATGCGGTATTAGGATTTTCACCATCCGTTACTCACCCTTCCACAGGGGTTAAGGTGTTGGGTTATCATTTGGGGGAAGCGGGTCATGGTGTCGGACATTGTGGGGTTAGGCATTACGCCCGACGGGTCATGTAGGACGATCGGCAACCCGTGGTACATTCAAGAGGGCCAATCGTTCGCTTTTAAATTCGAGTCAAGACCTTTATTTTCAGTCATTTACATTTCTGTTGAGAGCCGGTGGACGGCATTGTCTTTACTTTTCCGAGTACTCACGGTGGGCCTTCTCCGACAGCCCTATGGGCGTATCGCGGGAGGGAGTTCGCGGCTCGTACCCGGAGTATACGCGCACTGTGGTTGTAGTAGCACTAAAACCAAGGACTTAGTAATGTTGCTTAGGTGGATGTAATTTAAAATGTATAGCATGGCATGTAGTGCATATGATGTGTTGTGATGTGTGGACTGTTGTGTGTGGTCCATCTTTCTACTTACTGAGCTAGTGAGCTCATCCCACGTGTACACCCTTTTAGATGATTTTGGTCATACATCTGAGGAGCATGGGGTGGGTCCCACAGTCGAGTTTCCTGAAGAGGACTGGTGGACCCCTGAGGAGTTAGACACTGGCTGATTGCTCGTCTGAGAGCGTGCTGACGGATCTGAGGCAGTGAGCTCCACCTTTGAGGCCGTCTTGAGCTCCACTTCGAGGCCGAGTGAGCTCTTCTATGTGGTGCCGAGCTGGGCACAACCCTTGATGCCGAGCTGAGCTCCAGCCTTGATACCGAGCCGAGCTATGTACTCTGATTGTTTTGATGATTTCCTGTATATACTTGATATATGAATTGTACTTTTATTGTGTAATTATCATGCCTTCGAGCCCACATGTATATAATTATTTTATCACAATTCGGGTATCAAGTATATGGGATTTATTCACAGGTAAAACTTAGTCTTCCGCTGATCTGATGAACTTATGTTAGTTGTGCGTATGCTGTGGTGGAATCTGATGTCGATGATCTGGCAGTTTGGGTTAACCGGTGTTAACTCGGTCACCGCTCCGGTTCAGTGTGAACGGGTGTGACAAACGGTGGTATCAGAGCGTGATGCTCTGCTCCACTCACAGCATACCATTAGAATCCCATAGACTCTATAATAGGGAATTGGGGTTGGGTTAATATAAAAGCTTTAAAGATTAAAAGCCAAAGAAAGAAAGTATAGAAAGGGGTTGCATTATATGTTGCATTCATGGCATGCGTGAGTATAGATAAAAGGTAATTAGGTTGGTACTATAACCTATAAAGTACTATTTTGACGAAATTTCGGCAGCATAACGGCGTAAAATGGGATTTCCAAAAATTTTACACAAATACCTGATAAACAATAAATAATAAATATAACAAAGAGCACAGATAGAAAAATACATCACAACAAAATCACACAAGTACTCCACATATGAATTCACCACAAAATTTACTATCCAAAATTATGTCATTCCATAAATGAAACCAGTTACAATACAGATACAAGGAATGAGAACAAATAAAATATACAACAAGGTCTATAAAAAAAAGAGAAAATAGGTAAACAACTGGTGTGGGGGAGCCAATCCCTCACTGGTCATCGTCATCGTCATCGTCGTCGATGATCACCACGTTCGCCGGAGGCCTGGAGTTGACGTTGAGGCGGTGATCGTAATAATCGAACCTCGCGTTCACCAGCCGTACCTCCCTCCGAAGCCGGCCAAAATCTGCTGAGATAGCGTTGGCCGTGGTGTCCAAGTCCTGACCCAGCCTAAGGAAAGAATCCTCCAAGGTGGTCTGCCTCTCCATAATGCGTTCCTCCCTGGAGACAATCTCGTCCAGCCGCCTAAGTAGCTGAACTTGGCCATCCTGCAAGGCCCGCATGGAGGACGTCATGCCCTCGAAGTCGTAGGCACCACTCCCAGGTGGTGGGGCTCCATGTGGTGAGGCTGCAGCTCTGGAGGAACTAGGACCAGGACCTCTCGACTCCTGAGGCGCCTCCTCAGGGATGCCACCACCCATCGATCCTCCTCCTCGTCCGAGGCGAGTCCTCATCCTCCTCACTGGGCTCCTCCTCCATGAGGACATCCTCCATAGGGCAACCCTCCTACCCCTACCTCTCGAGGCTCCCGATCTGGAGGTGAATCCATGAGGTCTGAGACCCATCCTCGGAGGTTTCTCCAGTGAACCTATCACCGAGTCTTCCCTCCTCACCGCTCAGATCCACCCCGAAGAACTCAAAGATCCTAGTGAGGATCCTGCCGTAAGGGAATCCTCCATCCTCAGGGTGAGAAGTATGGTGCTCCATCGTCCTGAGAATAATGTAGGGGAGGCACAAGTGCTCGCCGCCTCCCTCTGCGGCCGTGAAGATGCAGAAAGCGATGAAAGCCGCCATGAAACCCACCTGGTTCCGATGACCTCCTCTGGGGAGCAGGTTGAACTGGACCAACCGGGCGAATAGACGAACCTCAGGGTAGAAGGATGTCTCGGACTCCGGGCGATTGCTGCCGCAGATGGTCTCGTAGATGAAGTCCGGTGTCGCCAGGCTCATGAACGGTCCCTGAGGCTTACTCCTGGGGGGACTGTAGTATCGGTGTCCCGCCGCCGATATACCCAGGATACTGGCCAAGGTGCCCACCGTCAACTGGATGTCCACCCCCTTCACCAAGCTGCTGATGGTGAACTCCCCGTACGGATACGACACCTCCAGGTTACAATAGAACCGACGACGAGCTGCTCATAGCAGTCGGTCTACATGAAGAATAGAATCCCAGCCCAATGCTGAGAATCTCTCCTGAAGCCTAGCCTTGTGGAAGTCCTCGACTACCACGGTCTTCTCCATCATCACTGACCCCTTCAGGAAGTTGGGCCAGTTGGCTGCTGCCTCTGCACTAAGGAAGTGCTCCTCGTCATAGTCTGAAGGGTCGGAGGCAAAGTCTGGTCTCCTGTCGAGGAGTGAAGAGCTGGTCTCCGCACTCTTCCGCTTAGAAGCGGTGGTCTTGCATCTAACGCCAGAGGAAGATGGTCCCTTGCCGGTGCGTGACGACATCCTGGCAATAAGAAAAGAAAGTAGGGTTAGTACAGAAAGGAAAATGACAGCAGCATTAAAAAGGGGAAATCCAAAACCCAATTCATGCAAAACGGGAACGGCGACAATCTAGGAACGATAGGAAACCTATGACATGAAGCACGGTAGGGTACAACGCGGAGGAATATGCCAAAACAGTAAAATGACAGCAAAAGCAAAGAGCATAAATACAATGAGGGAATTCAAGTCCAATGTGCAAATTCGAACATAATGGGGAATAGCTTGAAACCCCAGGTCTAGAGAAAATGCCATAGTAAACGGGATCATGAAAGTGCAAGAACATACCCAAATAGACTATGGAATTCCATGAATGCAAGTATGAGATGAAAACCAAGGGAACCAATACAAAAGAGGGATTTTCATGGGAATACATGGGGATTCCAAGCATAATGGATGATTCATGCAATCTAAAGCATATTAAGCACAAAACAAGTAAAATGCATCACAAAGGAACCATCAATTGGAGAAAAGGATAAAAAATGTAAGAAACCCCCCAAAATTTTGGGAAAACCCAGGGCACAATTGGGGTTTCTCCAAATGAAGAGATAAAATTCCTATAAACTATAAATGACCACAGTAGAAGCATCACAATCACATGGAAATACTATTCTATGGTGAAAAATATGAAAAGGAAACCCAAAAGGCAAAGCTTATGCATGCATTCTACCCAAATGGAAATTCTGAGAAAAGAAAAAGAGAAACTTACTTGAAGAAGGGAGAGTTGACTCTTCTCTAAACCGCCGAGTTGATGAGTGGACCCGCGAGTAGAAGCGCCAAGGAGACCTCCAAGATCGCCCAAGGAAGAAAGGAAGAAAGAGAAAACGAGATTGGGAAAGTGACAGACAGAACAGGGCCTGTAGGGCCCTGTTCGTGTTTTTACACGGGCAAGACCGGCGGGTATGACCGGCGGGCTCCTACCCGCCGGTGTGAGGTACTAGGACCGGCGGGCCCAACCGGCGGGCCCCTACCCGCCGGTGCAGCCCACCGGTTGTGACAGTTGGGAAATTTTGAAATTTTTTTTTCTTTTTCCCTTCTCTCCTCCTAGCATGATTCATTGATTTTCACTATTGATATTATTCCTATGATTAATGTGCTATGGTCAAGTGGGACCATTGACATATCTGTTGGGGACTTTGCCCTGTATCTTGGAATTAAGTCTGCGATTATTTCGAGCTATCATACACGCAACACCTCATGTAATGGCATATGATTGTGTCGAAATCAATTTCTATGTTTAACCAATATGGTGTGTGATGTGTTCCAGTGCGAGGATACGATGTGCAGTACTAGATCCGGTAGTAATGCCCGAGGTACCTCAGGGGTCCTCGTCGTCGGTCGACCACAAAATCCCGGGAGGTCCCGCTGTGGGCAAACCTCACCTCCACTACCTCCGAGACCCTTGGTCAAGGTGGGGCACATGGGGACCCACCTATGACTTCACTCCTGGACCCTCCACCGGTTATCACACCGGGAGATGTTGCTACTATAATCCAGCAGTCACAACAAGCTTTTCAGCAACAAATGCTTCAGCAACAGCAAGCATTTATGACTGCTATCCAGCAACAGTTGGACTTTTCTCAACCGGGTCAACCTCCCCGAGTACTCACTCCACAGGACCCGCCTGTAGGGTCGGGAACGGGACCACAAGTGGTGGGTACACCTCCAATCCCACCATTCGGTGTTCCTCAGCATGGGATGCCTCCTCCATACTCATACTATCCTGCCTATGCTCCTAACTTCCCGGCGACGAGTAATACGTCAAGGGTAGTGGAGTCATTCAAGAGGAACTTACCACCTGTATTCTCTAAGGTGGGGAGTGATCCTCTGGAACCGGATCAATGGATCCAAGAATTAGAGAAGATATTTGAGGTGCTTGAATGCACGGATGCACAGAAACTCATTTGTGCTGGTTTGCAACTCAAGAAAGAGGCAAATTCTTGGTGGTAAGCCTCAAAGCCTATATTGATGGCTGCTCATCCAGAACCTACTTGGGAGCAGTTCAAGGAGTTGTTTTTGGACAACCATTATCCGCGTAACCAGAGACCGAAAGGAGGCTGAGTTCATGGCCTTAGCTCAAGGAGGTAAGACTGTCCTGAGTACCAACAACAATTCGAGAGTTTGTTCCATTTGCCCCAAGGCATATGCAAAAGGAAGAGAAGGCGAAGGTTCCTAAAAGGCCTAAAAGCATCTATTGGGTGCTGCTTGAGGTCTTGGATTTGACCGAATATGGCAGATTAGTGCAAGGCCAAGACCATGGAAGATAAGCAAAAGGTGAACAGTCCCTCACTCCGGATGTGGAAGAGAACAAATCCATTCCGGATATGGGAAATTCCTCCAAGGCATACCGGATCATACGATTACGGGCCTATGTATAGGCAGTCCCTATAGGCCATCGGCTACCCTCCTAGGCAGTTGGTGGTTGGGTTCTACCTCTTTTCCGAACACTAGTGTGGCACCCTCGCTCCAAGGCCACCTCGACCTCCATCTGCAATGGGTCAAGTGCGAGGGGCCCGCTCAGTTCGACGTCTCAGATTCGTTGCTTCAACTGCCATTCATATGGGTATTATGCGAAAGACTGTCGGGCCAGACCAGCCTTGCCCTCTAGTCAGCCCTCTGCGTCGACCTCCCTTACCTCGAGGGAATCAACGCGAGGAAGGATGTATGCTCTATCAGCCGAGGAAGGCGAGGCTAATCTGAAGTAATAGCGAGTACATTTTAAATTAAGAAATTCATTATGATTCATATTGATGACTGCTGAAATTATATGCATTGTTATACAAGGTATCCTACCCATATCAGGCATACCAGCCTATGTTTTATTCGATTCAGGAGCTACTCATTCATTCGCATCTAAAAGATTTGTAGAGAAACTTGGGATGTCACCGAGGGTCTTAGGCCATGGAATGATTGTTAGTATGCCTCTTGGTAAAGTTACACGATTGAAGGAAGTGTATGGCCGTGCCGGTGGAAATTAGTGGGAAGAACCTCGATGCACAACTCATTAAGTTTAATATGCAGAATTTTGATACTATATTGGGTATGGATTGGTTGTCGGCTCATCGAGCTAATGTGATCTGTCTTTGAAAAGGCTGATAAGGGTGACGATGCGAAGGAAAGAATTGGTATACGAGCGATCCCATGAAAAGAGTGAAGAAGGTCCTTGTCTCTGCTCTTCAAGCGATAAAATTGCTAGAAAGTGGATGTCATGGTTACTTGGCATCGGTACTTGATGTTGATGGAAGGATTACACCTCTAGAAGAGGTAAAGGTGGTTAAAGAGTTTCCCGACGTTTTCCCAGATGATCTGATGCATTTACCACCTGATAGAGAGTTGGAGTTTGCCATAGACTTGACTCTGGAGCAGCTCCGATCTAAGGCTCCATACAGGATGGCACCGATGAATTGAAGGAGTTGCGATGCGATTGCAGGAATTATTAGAAAAGGGTTTATTCGCCAAGTGTTTCACCTTGGGGTGCCCCGGTGTTGTTTGTCAAGAAGAAGGATGGTAGTTTACGTATGTGCATAGATTACCGGGAGTTGAATAAGCTAACCATTAAGAACCGGTATCCATTGCCACGCATTGATGATTTATTTGATCAGTTGCAGGGAGCCAGAGTATTTTCAAAGATAGATCTTCGGTCCGGCTATTATCAGCTCAAGATAAAGAGCAGTGATATACCCAAAACAGCATTTAGGACTCGATACGGTCATTATGAGTTCCTAGTGTTGTCCTTCGGGTTAACCAATGCACCGGCAGCATTCATGGATCTAATGAATCGAGTATTTCAGGATGTGCTCGACAAATGGGTAATTGTTTTTATTGACGATATCTTGATCTACTCCAAGACCGAAGAGGAGCACACTCAACACTTGAGGATGGTGCTACAGAGATTGAGGGATCAACAGTTGTTTGCCAAGTACAGTAAGTGTGAATTTTGGCTTAAACAAGTTGGATTCACGGGCACGTAGTGTCAAAAGCGAATCAAGTAGATCTGCTAAGGTGAAAGCATAGTGGAATGGGAAAGCCCCAAGAATTTCTGAAATTAGAAGCTTCTTGGGTTTGGCTGGATACTACCGGCGTTTTATTGAAATTTCGCCGGATCTCGGCACCAATGACCAAGTTGACTAAAAAGGGTGTGAAATTATTGGGCGGAGGAATGTGAGAAGAGCTTCCAGAATTGAAAGAAAGGTTAGTGGCCCTTTGTCTGACTATTCTGAAGGCACGAGGTGGAATGACAGTCTATACCGATGCTTCCAAAGTTGGTTTGGGTTGTGTTCTCATGCAGCAGTAAGGTAATAGCGTATGCATCCCGACAACTAAAGGAGTATGAGAAGAATTACCCCACTCATGACTTGGAACTAGCGATCATTTTGCCCTTAAGATCTGGCGACATTATTTGTATGGGGAGAAGTCGAGATATCTGTGATCACAAAAGCACAAGTACTTCTTCACCGGAAGGATTTGAACATGAGCAGAGGAGATGGCTTGAACTCATGAAGGATTATGATTGCGACATTCGGTATCATCCGCAAGGCTAATGTAGTGGCGGATGCATTAAGTCGGAAGACGCGACTGTCGCTCTCATACTTTGCGTCAGTCCTCCACTCGCAGAGGCGATGCTAATGGATGAAACCCTCTTGTATGAAGGGGCAACCTTAGAGCTTGAACCTCAACGGAAAACCTTAAATGGTTGACCGTATCCTTGACGCTCTGCAGTGCATCCGGCAATTAGGCAAGAGGTGATAATGAAGCAACCTTTAGATCAATGCAGCGGATCAGAGTTAAGGTTCAAGACCAAACAATAAATGACCCAGATTTTACTTTAGCCAGTGATGGGGCATTGATGTTTCGAGACAGATTGTGTGTATCCGATGATTTAGATATACAAGATAAGATAGTGAGAGAAGCACATAGCTCCGAGTACTCACTTCACCCAGGAAGTACCAAAATGTACAAAGACCTCAAACAAAGTTATTGGTGGCCAAGCATGAAAGTCACCATAGCTTTATATGTGGCGACTTGTCTTACCTGCCAGAAAGTAAAAGCTGAAAGGCATCGACCTTATGGTACCCTTCAGCCACTCCCAGTACCAGAATGGAAGTGGGAAAGGATTACAATGGACTTCGTCACCGGACTACCAAGTACACCTAAGGGAATGGACGCGATATGGGTGATCGTGGATCGGCTTACCAAGACTGCTTTTATTCCTATCAAGACCAAGTTCTCCATGACTAAACTAGCACAACTTTACATGGACAACATAGTGTGTTTACATGGAGTGCCAGTGAGCATTGTTTCAGATAGGGACCCAAGGTTCACTTCCAGATTTTGGAAAAGCTTACGCGTGCCTTGGGATCTGGCGAATTTGAGTACGACTTTTCACCCACGACGGATGGTCGATCGGGCGAACCATACAGATATTAGAAGACATGCTCGGGCATGTGCAATGGAGATGAGTGGCGTTGGGAAGAATATATACCTCTTATGGAGTTTGCATATAATACAGTTACCAAGCTACAATTGGGATGGCTCCATATGAGGCGTTATATGGCGAAAGTCGAGAACTCCTTTGTATTGGGATGAGGTAGGTGAGCGTCGAATGTTAGGACTGAAATGATACAAATGACTTGTGACAAAGTCGGCGTTATTAGAAACGGATTAAGCAGCTCATCCGTCAAAAGAGCTACGCGGACACCGCGAAAAGATATTGAATTTCAGCCGGAGAAAAGGTATTTCTCAAGATCTCTCCTACTAAAGGGTTGCAAAGGTTTCACAGAAGGGAAGTTGAGCCCAAGATACATTGGACCATTTGAGATCTTATCCGGGTTGGCTCGATAGCCTACATGCTTGCTCCACCTTCACTTGGGGATGTTCACAATGTATTCCATATATCCATCTTGAAGAGATACGTGCATGATCCATCTCATGTACTACCCGTGGAACCAGTACCTAGAAGTCGATATGACCTTACTGAAGCACCGGCTGAAATTTTGGACCGTAAGGTGAAAACCCTTCGCAACCGCTCTATTTCCTATGTAAAGGTGCGATGGGCTGGTCACTCACTTGAAGAAGCATCTTGGGAGGTAGAAGAAGAAATGCGAGCCAAGTACCCTCATCTTTTTGATCAACCAGGTACGCAATTTCGAGGACGAAATTTTTCAGAAGGGGGGGTAATGTAATACCCGCTTCTTAAACCAGTCGATTTGTGGTTGAACCGGTTTAACCATCGAAACCGAGCAGAGGAAATTAGAGTGGGTTCCTTATGGGCTATGATGGCACGGGTGACCTTAAACACTGGCTGGCCCGACAAGTCCGAGCCAGTGCCAGAAGAGACGGGAGTGCCCAAGCCGTGTACATGCACCTACCATAAGGCTATGTACGGATAAAGCAGGTATTATAGCCGTATTTTAAGGTATATACGTATGCTACATCGTATGCAGGGTGGGGTTCACCGAGGCCGAACCGTCAAAATCCCAAGTTTTGGCCCTCGGTGGGTAGGGACGGTGGGTGCACCCACCCAAGTGACCCATCCATGTGCACTATTCACTTAATTAGGAATTATATATAGGCTTTATGATTTTCTCTTCTTTCCATTTATTACCCTGCGTTGGTGAGAAAAGTAAAGAGGAGAGAGAAAGAAAGGGAAGAAGAAAGGAAGAGAAGGAAGAGGAAGAAAAGAGGATTTCAGGGCGAAACTCGATCTTCCCATTCCGGTCGGAAAGTGATCTTCAACTCTAGATCTACAGTTGGAGGTAAGAAAAGTTGGGTTTTGTGAACATTCACCATACCCAAGCTTTAAACCCTTGATTCGAGTATGGTTTCTTGAGATCTTGTAAAACCCCTTTGAAATGATGAATCTAAGGTTTAATAGATGATTTATGTGTTGATCTTGAAGGATTTGAAGAGATATTGACAAGGTGGAAGGAACATTGTGGGTTTGAAGTGATTTGGAGGGTTTGAAGTCGTTCTTGAGCAAAGAAGGTAAGATGGTTTTCCCTCACTTGAATCTAACCTAGATCTAGGTTAGAACCATCCTATAGGTCCTTGAAGGTGTGAAGAATGGGTGGGGAAAAGCCCCATTTGAATCCCTAATGAATGGAGAAAGTTGGGAAGAAAGCAGGTGTTTCCCAAGACCGTGGGTACAACCGGTGGGCCCCTACCCTTGTGGGTACCCACACGAGAAGGCAGGGGCCTTGGCCAACAGTGAGTACAACGGTGGGCCATACGCGGGCCCCTACCGCCGGTCCCAACGGTGGGTATCGGTGGGCGGACTACCCACTGTCGGACCCACTCGTGTGGCCCGAAGGTGATCCTTATGTCCCTCGAACCCAAATCGGACGTGTAACCTTCTTTGACATTCTAAACACGATTTTGACATCGGTTTCATTAATTTTGATCCTAAAATGGTGAAGTACTAACCCGCTCAATTATGTTAGGTTCACCAAATCCTACCGATTCATCGGATCTCACCCGTCGAGCAGGAATCTCGTCCTTCTGAGTAAGTGGGGAGAGGACGTTTGGCCTTAGTTCAAGGCATTGTTTGGCATTCATTTAAATATATCTAATCTAGTCATGTCATCATGAATATGCTATGTAGATTAGTCATTCCACACATTGATGTGCATATGTGCTATGTTTACTTTTCAAATGCCAATTGAATGAGATGTTTGTATGTTGAATGTGGACATCATGGTGCATAATGCATTGATAGACTAGATGCCGTAGTCGGTTTGGAAACGAATGCATTGGTGGCCCGTGGAATGGGACACTGTGGCACTATGTAATCGTACTATTGTCATATAGGAGCATGCGGTATTAGGATTTTCACCATCCGTACTGACCCTTCCCAACGAGGGTTAAGGTGTTGGGTTATCATTTGGGGAAGCGAGGTCGCAGTGTCGGACCTTGTGGCGGTTAGGCATTACGCTGAGCGGTCATGTAGACGATCGGCAACCCGTGGTACATTCAAGAGGGCCAATCGTCTTGCTTTTAAATTGTTGAGTCGGCACCTTTATTTTCAATCATTTACATTTCTTTGAGAGCGGTGGGCGGCATTGTCTTTACTTTTCAGTACTCACGGTGGGCCTTCTCAACGACCCTATGGGCGTATCGAGGAGGAATTCAGGCTCGTACCGGAGTATACGCGCCTTGTGGTTGTAGTAGCACTAAAACCAAGGACTTAGTAATGTTGCTTAGGTGGATGTAATTTAAAATGTATAGCATGGCATGTAGTGCATATGATGTGTTGTGATGTGTGGCTGTGTGTGTGGTCCATCTTTCTACTTCTGAGCTAGTGAGCTCATCACGTGTACACCCCTTTTAGATGATTTTGGGTCATACATCGAGGAGCATGGGGTGGGTCCCACGTCGAGTTTCTGAAGAGGATGGTGGACCCCGAGGAGTTAAACCTGTGCTTTCGTCTAGAGCTGTCTTCTGGACAGCGATTCGAGGCCGTGAGCTCCACCTTTGAGGCCGTCTTGAGCTCCACTTGAGGCAGTGAGCTCTTCTATGTGGTCTTGAGTGGCACAACCCTTGATGCAGTGAGCTCCGCCTTGATACCGAGCAGTGTGTACTCTGATTGTTTTGATGATTTCTGATATACTTGATATATGAATTGTACTTTTATTGTGTAATTATCATGCCTTGAGCCCACATGTATATAATTATTTTATCACAATTGGTATCAAGTATATGGGATTTATTCACGGTAAAACTTAGTCTTCCGCTGATCGATGAACTTATGTTAGTTGTGCGTATCTTTGTGGTGGAATCTGATGTCGATGATCTGGCGAGTTTGGGTTAACGTGTTAACTTGGTCCGCTCGGTTCAGTGTGAACGGGGTGTGACGCCTATGTCATTGGTGAGATGAGATTCTGCTTCAGTATCAATAGAGAATAGAGTTACAATGCTGTCCTCTCGCATCTCAGAATTTCTTATAGAGAAAGTAAACCTCGCTACAAATATATAGCTAAAAACCTTAATCCAGAAAGTTCAAAATTGCGTGGACTAAACTGCGATGGAATATAAGACATCGTACACCAACATCATAATGTTTTAGTAACATATATTTCCTTCAAATTGCCGTTCTGGAAATATTTTTGGATCCGAGGGAAGACATTAAAGAGGACAATGTTATGCCGGCATAGGCTGCTTCTACCACAACTTCTTGAGGTGCAAACACAAGACTAGCTTCCTCAATAGCAAAACAATAAATGCTACTTAATCAACGAAGTAATAGTTCAAATTTTAAGAACCCTACATGACCATTTCTTATTATTTAGTGGCTAGTACCCACGCACTAGTACTATTTGACCTTTACTGGGGTGAGAACTCAAAACCGGAAAGAAGATCGGTCTCTATTGATTCTGAATCAAATCGTTCATAATTGGCAGAGAATCAGTCGAACTTGGTCCGAATTTCCAATTCAGTTGATTATAATCTTTGTATTGTATGGAATGGTAGACTAGAAAACCTTGAAGCTCCTAGATCCTAGACTCCTAGTGTTCTTTTCCTTAGGGCCCTGATTGATCGTAAAGGCCCCGTTTGTTTAGAGGGGAGTTTGGGGTGGGAAAGTTTGGCTATTGGGTCCCACATGTTGGTAGGGTTAAAAGAACTTGCTTTAAATTCTCATCATCAATACCACCGATTTTATGAAACCGATCGGTCATTCTAGAGAAATGTCTGTCAAGATCTGGCCAAAGAAGAGAACAACACTTCATCTGGAGAAATTCATCACGGGCCTTTGAGAGATCATTTGAAACAGGGCCAAGAAACTCTTAATAGAGAGTGGTAACAAACTGTTGTTCAGTAAGCTGGACAATCTGCAGTTGTCTGTAAGGACCAAGAGCTAAATACCATTCCCTGAGTTTACCTTGGGGATGAATGGAGATATTCTGGATTCATAGACTGGATTGGTTCAGGAGGGGCCTGTGGCTGAGAGGCTGAAACTTGTTGTTCATAAGCTGTAACCCAAGAAGAAGGTAAGAGACGAAGAAGCTCATCTCTGGAAATTTTTCGTGGGACATAGGTACAGCAAGGGACTTGGTTAGAGTCCATGGTAATGAACAACGCATCTTCAGAATGGCCTGTAAGAAGATCAAATACATGATTCTGCAAGCGATAAGTCATCTGATAGTGTAAGGTAGCAGCCTTGGAGATAGCATTCTTGGGAACACCAGTAATATGGATTTGGAACTTTAGGGCAGTAGGAAGAAGAGGGTCTGACAGTGGGATATTAAAATTAGGATACAGTGTCAAAAACACCGTTCCAACATTCAGGGTAGTTTGAACTGTGGCAATCATGGCTTGTTGATACCGTAAAAATCGACTGTCAAGAAGAGCAACTCGGGAAACCACTGGAAGTCCTTTTCTACCATGGAAAGAAAGAGCAAATTTGATGGCTCCGAGATGGAGGTGAGTATAACCTTGTTGGATCCATTAAGGAATGAGATCCGAAGGTATCTCAAGGGTAAAAAATTGCTCTTTATCAGTAGCAGGGACATGGAGTTGATCAAAGCGAGAAGCATGTACCAACTCTTTCAAGGGAGGAGTCTTCTTAGGTTTAAGAAGAGTTGTCCATCATGGAGGTGTAAGGGTTTTTGGGAAAACGGTATAGGGATTAAGGAGGGGAGAAGGGATAGCAGGGATGACTTGATCATCAGGGACATAAGATAGCTCATAAAGATAATCTAAAGAGGAAGACGAAGAGCGGGAAGAAGAAGAACGACGAGGAGAGGAGAATAGGGAAGAAGAAGGAGAAGGGGAAGCCATTAACAAAAGAGAGTTATTGGATAAAAACCAGATCTGAACCAACACCACCTGCAGGAGAAACTGAAGTAGGTAAAGACACATCTAGTCGAGGCCGATCAAGAACCCCCCTGATCATAGTACCTTACTGCAAAGCAACCCAAGCCAAACAAGGCACTGAACGGCATCCCTAGCCTGAAAGCCCACAAAGCTCAAGGGTCTTTTTCTTCCAGTAGGAACCATAAGTAGGGATTACTTGCAAAAGGCGTGGCCTAGACTGTATCTTTAGCCACAAGAGTTTCGTCCAAACAAGGGCGATGGCCAGAAGAGGAGTTTAGCAGAGAAGAAAGAGACACAAGGCTCTGATACCATTTTAAGCGAGATTTTCACACAAGGATTCGATGATCCATCTTTATTAACATAGAGCCCTTTTATAGGAAAAAAAGGTACATTGGATTATACAGGACGACCGACACAAAGCAAATAGTACATAAAAGCAAAAAGCTACAATACATCATTACAACACATTATTAAAGTAACATACGCGACATACGAGAAGATAACGCTAGTCGCTATCCGAACTGTCAGTGCTACTGGCAGGATAAAAAGTAGCATGCTCAATGAGCCAGTCTTTGTGCGCATCAAGGAGGCGCTCGATTCGAGGATCAGTGAGGTGACCGGATTGATGGAGATCCCAAGCCTTATCTAAACAGGTCAAAGAGTGGAGCCGGTACTTGTTGTGGCAGAGTGTCATTGACTCGACACATAGTGGTAAGGAATCTTCTCCATTCATCTCGATGGCTGAAACGAGTGTGGTAAGGATCATATGGTTTAATGCCATAGATATGAAAATCAGACACATATTGAATGTGATGGCAGGGTTGGTGATTTGGATCAAAGGTTTGATGGATGACAAGGGGTTGGTGAAAGAGAATTATGATACGGGGAATATCCAGGTATGGGTCATTAGAAGAGGGGAGATAACCAGTCAAGAGATTAAGCCATTGTTTTGGTGGGGCGAACAACTGGAGAAACTGTAGGATAGGATTAACTGGTTGATGATGGTTGTAAAGAGGATGATGGTGGTGAAGAGGATCTGTCCATCGACCTAAGAACCAATGAAGGGTCAGAAGGGGAAAATTAAGGCGATGGTGTGGGTTGAACAGAGGTGCCAAAATATGCACTTGTAGATAAGGGGAAATTCTGAGATTTCAGCAGGGGAAGTAAAGGTAAACATGGTAAGGAAAGGGTAATCAGGATGAAAACAAAGTCCTGAGATGGGGAGTCCGTATCTTCGAAGAGAAACTTCGAGGAGTCAGAAGGGTGTAGACTTGTTGTATGAAAAGATTGTTCTCAAGGTGAGGTCCTAAAGGAGTTCAGGGGGAAGGGCTGGAGGAAGGGAACAAAAAAAAGGTTAGGACCAGGTGGTGGCGGAGACTGGGAGGTGGAGGCTCCAGGGGTTATGGGGAAAAGTAAAAAGGGATAATGGTAAAGGTTGAGGTCGATCGAGAGAGGAAGTCTGCCAAAACATTTTCTTTTTCTTTTATGTGTTTAACATCAAAAGACCATTGGGAGAACCATTGAGCCCATCGGAGAAGTTGTGCCTGAGGAAGATGCTTTTGTCGGAAGTCAAGCATTCGGGGGAAACTGGTCATATCGAGTTCGACTAGGAACTAATGGCCAATTAAATGGAATTGGAACTTCTCTATGCCTCTTTTGACTACTAAGATCTCTTTAAATGTAGAGTCATAATGAGTTTCAGAGGGCTTGAAGGATCCACTTTTGTATCCGCAAATAGTTCTTGTAGTTGTAAAAGGTTTTTCTTCAAGAAGAACCGCACCCCAATGAGTGTCACTGGCATCTGTTTGTAAGATTCTTTTTCCAATGGATGGGATTTGAAGTGTGGGGAGGTGCTCAGAGAGTTTCTTTAAAGCCTGTATAGCTGTTGTGCCAGCAGCAGACCATGGAGGAGCATTCTTACGTAAAAGCTGGTGAAGCAGAGAAGTATGTATGATCTGTTGGGGAAGAAACTCCATCATATAGTTGACGATCCCAAGAAATTGTTGAACTTGATTTTTGGTGAGACTGTTGGGTCCTGATTGACACTGAGAGGGGGGTGAATCAGTGTGCCAAATATTTTTTCACTTTCCAACTGTACCCCTGATGTGGCAATCACTATTTGCACTTCAATAGCACAGTCTATTGATGCTGCCCAGAGCTGCTATGTATACTACTGACCATTCTTATTGTTGCATGAAACTTACTCACATAACCTGTATTCTTGCAGTGTCTCATAAACCTCACACGGTAATCCTTGTCACATACATACAGATCGTATGCTCATCCACATTGCACCACCAAGTGGTCGGTCTACGGGTGTACACACCCATTACGTAGCAAGCACTCAATCCACAATACAAATATGAGCATATACATCCACAACACAAGAAATCGTGCTTGACGATTGCCTACATGCAGAGTAATGCCCATTGTCGGGCTCAACATTTACTCAATACTAATTATGTGCACCTGACCAAGGAACACATTCGATTTTCACCAATGACATACAATGGCTAGGTCTTCACCCTAGTTTTCTCGAATGATCGAGAGCCGCACCACGCAAATAGGTTTAGGTAGTTGTACCTACCAAGGAACACATAGCCCCTATGTCCAGCACCCACTGAACACCAATAAAATAAAGTTGGGCTTATAACAATGCCCTATAGTGAAGCACTAATACATGTAAATTTCCCCCAAATAGACTACAACTATCACTTAGGCATTTTATCAAACATCATGCCTACAATGATTTATAATAATGGAAATTTAGCAAAAGTGAGGTTACCTTGGCAAGGAGTAACCGTCGGAGATGCAATAATGTCGGTCTCCACTTGATGCGGATCACAATCACGTTGTCTCGGTACCGCCAATGCTTCAACCCCGGTTGGCACTTGGGTTTCTTGAAGCAACTCATAAGAACCAAATTCTAGGTTCTTCTTCTTCTTCTTCTTCTTTCTTTTCTCCTTGTCTTTACTTTCATGGAGTAACAATGGCATTCACATTCACATTCACACACACACAAAGAGAGGAAAAAACTTCTTCTCTATTTTCCTCTTCTTCTCTTCTCTTCTATTTTCTTTTCTTTTCTCTTGGCAACAATCAATAGAACTTACTACCTTAGTTTCCAGCAGCTTCCTAAGCTTCTAATGGGGGCTATGGATGAAGTGCAAGAGGATGGAAGTCTTTCATTCAAACCCTTAGCTTTCCACAAGCTTCAACTCGTTTTTCCGACCACCTCAGCAACCCCTCTGCCTGATTTCTTCTCTCTGATGTGTAGATCTCAGAAAGATGAAGAATCTCCAACTTGAATCACCCAAATCGGAGTTAAAATGAGGGAGATATGACCATTTGAAGTTGGAGCAATAAGATAGCCAGAAATGGAATCTTCGTAGGGGTGGCCTAGGCTACACCGGCAGCGCGCAACAGGGGCGAAATCTGACCGTAGATCTCATATAAAAGATCTTATAATATAAGCCGTCCGATTAAACCAACGGACAATAGATCCAAACCGTTAGATTTGAATCTCGATGACGTCATCATGACGTAGGCGCTGACATCGTCAGATGTGTTGTCGATCTATGATTGGTTGCTTTTCCGGATTTTAAGGGAGCTTGTCTCCCACTCACAAAAGTGAAAGGCTTATAGACCGTTGGATCCGAATCCTCCATGTTGGCTTTAATATGATTTCATGAGATCATTAAGATTGGAATCTTCTTTATATCTTCTATACACGCGCGAGACACAATAACATACCTTGATAAGGTGTAGCGCCAGTGCATCAAGAATTATGCACCTAACCAATCAAACCCTACGTGCAAGCATCTATCTAAATCCATATCAGCCCAAAATCTCAGCAGCCTTTGGATGGGCATCAGCCTACGTGGTCGAATCTTGACCATCCATTTCACTTCCCTTTACTCCTCTTTATTACAATCAAGCCCCTGCCTCCATATATTTCAGTGCTTAAAGACCCCTTGCAACTCAGACCTTCAAAATCTTGAAATTACACAAAAGCCCTTCAAATTTCAAAAATAAATTCTAAAACATCCACCCAACAGAGAAAGCGATGGATTTTGATTTGGATTTCGAACCGACTTTACGGAAACACTTATAACTTTTTCATACGTTATCCGATCGAGATGAAATGAAGTGCGTTGGAATCCTAACTGGATGCTCTACGACTTTTCAGAAGACTCAATTATCTTAATCATCCATGTAAAAAGACCAAAATGCCCCTACACCTTTCCAATGATGTATCTTTCTCATACGGAATCGGAATACGATGAAATCAGAACCGTTGGAAAGATTGTATTTTTGTCGTATTGTTACATGGAGAACACTTCCTTTAAAAAATTCATCTTCAATGCCAAAACTGCCCTCGAATGCCACAAATGTCGTAACTTCTTCATCTGATGTCGAATGTGGCGAAATCAAATGCACTGGACTAGGTAAATTACAATATATCTTTTTCATGAAGAACCGATCTTCCAAAAATGTCATTTCCATTACCGAAAATTCCCCCGAGCATGAATAGGCCAATTTTACCAGTTTTGACCCAGAAACCTGCACCACCTATTAATGATGTATTAAACCACTCCATGCATACCAAGCTGCTTTGTTATCTCATCGGTGACACTGGACACTACCATGTCATCATTTTCATCCACGTCACCCAAACGGCCCGTCATCACCGCCCCGTGGCGAGTTATAACAATGACAACCATAAAACAACAATCTCCCCCTTTGGAGTTGTTGGCAACCAGCTCATCACTAATACACTCTAAAGCTCCGATGAGTAACTTTCTCCCCCTTTGACAATAAGTACAAAGGGTGGAACCAATGGACTCTCCCTGAGTCCAATATGGGGGTAGCAACATCAAGCAACTTGCTCCCCCTCTCCCAATGCTACTAGTGCTTTGGAAGAACCACCACTCCCAGCTTCTGTCTAAGGAACTCAAACTGATCTTTAGGAAGCGGTTTAGTGAAGATATCATCCACCTGCTCTACTGTGGGAACAAACTCCATCCTTACTTCACCTTCCATCACCTTGTCTCTTAAGAAATGATACCGGATAGCAATGTGCTTCATTCTAGAATGCATCACCGGGTTCTTGGAGATATTGATAGCACTAGTATTGTCACAATATAGTGGCACTGCCTGCTCAACCTCCACACTCAAATCCTTCAACATCTGCTTTATCCACAACACTTGTGTACAACAAGATGTAGCTGCAATGTATACGCCTCTGCGGTTGAAAGAGGCGACTCTTGCTCCTTACTATGCCATGCCACCAAGTTGCTCCCCAAATAGAATGCACACCACTGGTGCTTGTCACATCATCTACATCGCCCAATCTGCATCGAAAAGATGACAAACTAAAGCTCTTGACTTTCGGATACCATAACCCAAACTCACTAGTCCCTTTCGGATATCTGAAAATTCTCTTCCTTCTTGCCACATGTGTCTCTTTTGGTCTGCTTGAAATCGGCTACCATGCACACAACTTGTAAGATGTCGAGCCTACTAGGCTCAGATATAATAGGCTACCAATCATTGACCTATCGAGGTGTGGTCAACGATGGAGAGTCATCTTCCTTGCTCAACTTACACCAGTCATCATAGGTGTACTAAGCGCTTGTAATCCTCCATGGTGAATCTCTTTAACATCTCCCTCACATATTTGATGAGATATGAAGATACCTTCTTTCTTTTGATTGATCTGCAAACCCAAGAAGAATGATAGTTCATCCAACATGGACATCTCAAACTCATCTTGCATCCTCATAGCAAAATATTTTCATAACTCATCTTTGTGACCCCCAAAGATGATATCATCTACATACACAACCACCACAAGCTGATTGCTTTCTTCAATTCTGATGTAGAGATTACTGTCCATTAAGCCTTTCTTGAAACCCAACTTGCACAACTAAGAGTCTAATCTGGAGTACCATGCCCTTGGAGCTTGTTTCAAACCATACAATGCCTTCTTCAATCTGCACACAAGAGTGGGGTCCTCACTCAGTTAAAACCCATCAGGCTACTCTATGTAAACCTCCTCTTCCAAGTTTCTATTTAGAAAAGCTGATTTGACATCCATATGATAGACCTTGAACCCCTTGTACACTGACAAAACCAAGAACATTCTGATAGCCTCAAGTCTTGCCACTGGAGCAAAAGTTTTCTCAAAATCAATGCCTTCCACTTGAGCACTCTCCCTCTTTGACTTCAATATCAAAGAACTATAATATCTCTCTCTAAAGTAATCTCTCCCAGTGTGAGATACAAGCATCTATAGGAATGCCCATATGCATCTTTCCAATCCTACAGATGTGAGAGTTCAAACTACATAGGAGTGCCCATACGCATCTTCCCTATCCTATGAGTTGAAATCTCAATTACCCCAATCGACCTCATATCGCTTCAACACTGCTCATCGGATAAGTGTTGCCTCATTGGATATACATCATGAACTACAAATTACAGGACGCAACTGCTCAACTCACCGGCTTCTTGAGCTTCCTGTCATAAATCTCTTCATCCAGTCAACATATCATTCTCTCTGTCACTAGTGCTGAAATATTTAACTCTGTCAAAGTCAAACAATCACCATGATCACACAAAATTGCACTCTGACAACTACCACTGAGATTGATATCAACTGAATCTCTGACCCATACTGATGCATACAAAAGCAAATTATTGGCTGCCATACTCACAACTGCATACCTCTGACCATCAGACATCCTCAACTATTACGCCTCGTGACCTTTAAGCGCTCATCTGGTGATTGCTCCATTAAGATGCAAATACTCAAGAGGACTACACTAAGTTTCAACTTATGTCTCTAATCCAAGCACTATTGCAGGAACTTTACTGTCATAATCTAAGTCCTGCTAGGGGCACTAATATCCATCTAGTGAGCTCCCCATTCTTGTGCACAGTACACCTAGTGCACGGAGGTGTGCCCACTCCTATACCTTGTCTAGGTGGTGGGAGGGTGGTGGCTGTGTTGCACAAACCTCTATGTGCTTCTCTCTCCAAACTAGCGATCACTTGCCTTGGTCCTATGCATTTGCTTCTCACCGAAGCTTTCCTACTACTCTTTTCTTTCGCTCACTTACTGTCTTCTTGGTCTCGCCTCTCCAACCAACCCAATTGTAAACCTCTCTTTTACCTTTCCAACGATGGTCTTCCCTTTCGAATCTTTCTGCTGGCTATAGAACTGACATCTCCCTTTGTTTTCCAGTTACATTTCTTGTTGTCTTAGCCTTTGTATATCCTTCACTTTCCATACACTATACAAAGCCACCGAGACTCACCACTAGATTGTGTGATGCTTCTTAGAATGTCTTTCATTGACTTGCCTTCTCTGACCACTTCTTAACTTTCTTATTCTAGAGATCGATAGTCTCTCTCCTTTTTGTACAAGTGAGGGAGAGCACTGCCTTGCAATGCTTGGCCCAATGTCCATGATGGTGGCATCTAAGACATTCTACTAGTTGTCTACCCAGTGGTGCTATGGGAATCCTCTCTTTATAGCTGGAGTCTAGTCTAGATATACACTCTGCTCTCCTATGCCCATACTCACTGCACCTGTGGCAATACCCATGAAAACATAACTGTATCATTGGTAACTGCCTATGCAAGCTGGGTGAAGCATTATGTCTATTGGTGGGAGCCATCTGACTCTGCCTGGGAATCATCTGCATAGGCCTCTGATAATTGAACTTGTTTAACATGCCATACTCAACTAGTCTCTACTGGTAAACTCTGTCATAACCACCAACTCTGATTATGTTCCCTGTTTGGACTGCTTGTTCGCCTTTACCTCTACTCTTTGTATTTTGTGAACTGCCTCCACATTGTGCCTGATGTGTAGGAGATCTCATCTCACTATTGTGTCTCTCTCTCTCTTCCTCTGCTCCTCGAGCTCTCTTACGTGTTTTCCGTAGTCGTCTCGTGGGCTGATCTCAAGCTGTCTCTATAGCTTTCTCGATGACTCACCCTTTCTGTTATAGAATTAGAGCTGATGATGGGTAGTCTCTGACATTCTGCAGACTGAGCTAGATGTCTATCCATCTCTGTAACCACAAGTGGAGTGGCTAAATGTCTCCTCTGCAACTCAGTCAACTGTGTTTGTAGTGAAATGATCTCTACTTCTAATTCTTTGTTTAACTTCTTAAAATCATTTGAAATTTCACTACCTCTTTTAATCACTCGAGATTGCACATCTCTTTTCTCTCTCAAGGCTAAGTTCTCTGATTCAAGCTTGGTACACACCTCACTTTGCTTTCTCAGTTGATCTTCAAGAGATTTTATAACCTGAGGGTCATTTCTGGACTTCATCATCTGTGAGATACAAGAAGCATCAAGCTCTAACAGTTGTGCTCTCAACATATTGGCTGCCTCTTCAAGGATTCTACATCTCTCATCTCTATTGATGACTTGTGTTTCTAATCTGCAATAATGAAGTTGCACTCCTTAGATGTGTTCTCAAATCAATATTGATTTCATCTTGAGTTGTAGTAATATGTGCCTCAACACACTCAAATCCACTAGTGTAGCACTCATCTGAACATCTGCTTTCAACATCTAATGTGGACTCTGATATAGCTGGCTCACCTCCATATAGGTTGTGTAATATCTCCCACATCACCTTAGCTGATATGCATGAACTGACTTTGACACTCACACTGTCTGTTAATCCATCCAAAATGATCTCTCTAACCTTAGAGTCAATAGTAAAGTCTACACTCCCATTAACCACTGCACTCCATAGATCATACCCCAATGAACCTATATGTGACTTCATCAACTTCCTCCAAAAGATAAAATCTGATCCATTAAAAATAAAAGCTCCAGAAGTAGACTTACTGAACCAAACACCTGATGCCATCTTCAACCAACCGGATCACTCTGAGCTGTTTAAGCTGCCTCTAGAGCTCTTGCTCTGATACCAATTGTTGGGTCCCGATTGACACTGAGAGGGGGGTGAATCAATATGCCAAATATTTTTTCACTTTCCAACTGTACCCCTGATGTGGCAATCACTATTTACACTTCAATAGCAATCTATTGATCTTGCGAGCTGCTATGTATACTCTGACCATTCTTCTTGTTGCATGAAACTTACTCACATAACCTGTATTGCTGCCCAGAGCTGTCTCATAAACCTCACACGGTAATCACTGTTACATACATATACAGTCGTATGCACATCCACACTGCACCACCAAGTGGTAAAGTCTACCAGATGTACACACCCATTCTGCAGCCAAGCACTCCAATCCACAATACAAATACGAGCATATACATCCACAACACAAGAAATACGTGTTTCGGCCAGTTGCCTACATGCACGGAGTAATGGCCACTGTCGGACTCAGCATTTACTCAATACTAATTATGATTGTACCCACAGCCAAGAGAACACATTCCCAGTTTCCACCAATGACATACAATGGCTAGGTCTTCACCCTAGTTTTCTCAGAATGATCTGAGAGACCGCACCCACGGCAAATAGGTTTAGGTAGTTGTACCTACCAAGGAACACATAGCCCCTGTGTCTAGTACCCACTGAACACCAATAAAATAAAGTTGGGCTTATAACAATGCCCTATAGTGAAGCACTCATACATGCAAATTTCCCCCAAATAGACTACAACTATCACTTAGGCATTTTATCAAACATCTTGCCTACAATGATTTATAATAATGGAAATTTGGCAAAGTGAGGTTACCTTGGCAAGGAGTAACCGTCGGAGATGCAATAATGTCGGTCTCCACTTGATGCGGACCACAATCACGTTGTCTCGGTGCCGCCAATGCTTCAACCCCGGTTGGCACTTGGGTTTCTTGAAGCAACTCACAAGAACCAAATTCTAGGTTCTTCTTCTTCTTCTTCTTCTTTTCTCCTTGTCTTTACTTTCATGGAGTAACAATGGCATTCACATTCACATTCACACACACACAAAGAGAGGAAAAAACTTCTTCTCTATTTCCCTCTTCTTCTCTTCTCTTCTATTTTCTTTTCTTTTCTCTTGGCAACAACCAATAGAACTTGCTACCTTGGTTTCCAGCAGCTTCCTAAGCCTCTAATGGGGGCTATGGATGAAGTGCAAGAGGATGGGAGTCTTTCATTCAAACCCTTAGCCTTCCACAAGCTTCAACTCGTTTTTTCGACCACCTCAGCAACACCTCTGCCTGATTTCTTCTTTCTGATGTGTAGAGCTTGGAGAGATGAAGAATCTCCAACTTAAATCACCCAAATCGGAGTTAAAATGAGGGAGATATGACCATTTGAAGTTGGAGCAATAAGATAGCCAGAAATAGAATCTTCGTAGGGGTGGCCTAGGCTACACCGGCACTTGCATAAGGAAATCGACCGTAGATCTCATATAAAAGATCTTATAATATAAGCTGTCCGATTAAACCAACGGACAATAGATCTAAACCGTTAGATTTGAATCTCGATGACGTCATCATGACTTAGGCGCTGACATCGTCAGAAGTGTTGTCGATCTATGATTGGTTGCTTTTCCGGATTTTAAGGGAGCTTGTCTCCCACTCACAAAAGTGAAAGGCTTATAGATCGTTGGATCCGAATCCTCTATGTTGGCTTTAATATGATTTCATGAGATCATTAAGATTGGAATCTTCTTTATATCTTCTATACACGCGCGAGACACAATAACATACCTTGATAAGGTGTAGCGCCAGTGCATCAAGAATTATGCACCTAACCAATCAAACCCTATGCGCAAGCATCTATCTCGTCCATATTAGCCCAAAATCTCAGCAGCCTTTGGATGGGCATCAAGCCTACGTGGTCGAATCTTGACCATCCATTTCACTTCCCTTTACTCCTCTTTATTACAATCAAGCCCCTGCCTCCATATATTTCAGTGCTTAAAGACCCCTTGCAACTCAGACCTTCAAAATCTTGAAATTACACAAAAGCCCTTCAAATTTCAAAAATAAATTCTGAAACATCCACCCAACACCAAGAGCAACTGATGGATTTTCGATTTGGATTTTCGAACCGACTTTACGGAAACACTTATAACTTTTTCATACGATATCCGATCGAGATGAAAAAAAGTGCGTTGGAATCCTAACTGGATGCTCTACGACTTTTCAGAAGACTCAATCATCTTAATCATCCATGTAAAAAGACCAAAATGCCCCTACACCTTTCCAATGATGTATCTTTCTCATACGGAATCAGAATGCGATGAAATTAGAACCGTTGGAAAGATTGTATTTTTGTCGTATTGTTACATGGAGAACACTTCCTTTAAAAAATTCATCTTCAATGCCGAAACTACCCTCGACTGCCACAAATGCCGTAACTTCTTCATACGGTATCGGAATGTGACGAAATCAAATGCACTGGACTAGGTAAATTACAATATATCTTTTTCATGAGAACCGATCTTCCAAAAATGTCATTTCCATTACCGAAAATGCCCCCGAGCATAAATAGGCTAATTTTGCCAATTTTGACCCAGAAACCCGCACCACCTATTAATGATGTATTAAACCACTCCATGCATACCAAGCTGCTCTGTTATCTCATCGGTGACACTACCATGTCATCATTTTTATCCACGTCACCCAAACTGGCCACGTCATCACCGCCACGTGGCCGAGTTGCCAACAATGACAACCATAAAACAACAGAGAAGACCATCTGGAAATAGTTGCAAAGAAGTTGTTGCAATATGTGGTTGCAGATGATATTGTCCTTTGGTGATAGTAACACTAAGAAAATCAATAGAAGGGACGCTAATTTGTATCTTCTTTGGAGAGAGCATAAGACCATATTGTTGAACAATCTGATGAAAATGCTGGAGAAGCTGAAGATGGGCTGCTTTTGTGTTGGAGAAGAGAAGAATATCATCAATATATATTAGGGCATGGTCTTGGATGGGAGCAAAGATCTTCATCATGGCTCTCTGGAAGATAGAAGGGGCTATTTTGAGACCAAAAGGCATGACTGTCCATTGCATATGGTAGCCTGGAATGCAAAAGGCTATCTTTGGTCTGTCTTCAGAAACAATTCAAGTTGCCAAAAACCTGCTTTGAGATCAAACTTGGAGAACACAGTAGCATGGGCTAGTTGGAGAAGTAAAGCCGGACGAGTTGGGAGAGGGAACTTTTCATCAGCCAAAAAGTGATTTAAAGGCCGATAATTAATCATCATTCTCAGCTTTTCACGAATTTGTTCTGTTCTTTTGTTAACATAAAATGCCTGGCATGCCCATGGAGAGAAAGTGGGTTCCAAAAGACCTTGGAACTGAAGTTGCTGTATTTCTTGGATAGCAAGGAAAGATGTTCCAGATTGAGGCTTAGATGGCTGGCTTTGGTAGGATTGACATCTTCATTTTTCTTGAAAGGCAGTGTAATGAAGAAGTCAGGGTTCTACCATAACGGGTGAGAACACTTTGTAAGAAAATCCGAATGAGATTCCGCACAAGATGTGGAGAGGATATGTGCTTTAATTTCTTCAAAGGGGAAGGTACCTGCAAGAAAGATGTTAGAAATAGAAGACCAGGGGAGAAGCTGTTGCTTATAGATAAGACCTTGGGGAGTCCATCGGAGGGGAAGGTGGCGAAGAATATCAAACCCGATGATAAGGTCTTTGCCTGGAAAATGAGTTCCTAGGACTGTATGGGTTATGGACATAGTTGGAAGCAAGTGAATTCTAATAGGGTGTCGAGACACAAGGGTAATGTGAAAGATTTCACCATTGGCTACAAGAAAAGGAAGAGGAGGATTTTGAGGTTTCCAAAAAGGTGCAGGGAGAACCTTTGGGTTGAGGATGGTTGTGGCAGCTCCGGTATCTAGGAAAGCAATAAGGGGTATGGGTTTAGCATAGGGATCAGGAAGTATTTGGATTGAGACATGGGGGAGGGAAACTGATTGACTTTGGAATAAAGGAGGATGAGCAGGAGGAAGGTCAAGGAAGGAGAAGTATCACCTGGTAGAGGGGATCATATTCCTCGGACTCGGAAAGGAAGACTCTGGGTCTGAGTCTGTATCAGGGAAATCTATTGCAAAGAGAGAGAGGTCTGTAGGAGTTTCATCAAGAGAATATAAAGACTCAAGATCAGCATCCTGTAGATCTTACTGGTGAAGAGAAGATAACATGTGCAGAATTTTGTCTTTCTTTGAGGCGAGGACAATTTTTGGCAAAAATGTCCATTTTTTCCATAGACATAACAAGCAGTGAACTTGTTTTTCCTCTGATTTTCCTTTTTGGATGAATCGCCATTTTTTCTTTGGAGACCGAAAAGAATACTGTTTCTTTTTTAAGGATCTTCCTTTGTGAGAAAAAAGAGGAAACCGTCGGTGATGAGATGGTTTCTTGGTAGAGCAGTCACATGATTTGTCACCTATGCACTTGATTTTGAGATAAGAAGTATCACACGCAGAGGAGACTTTATTAGAACAATCTTGCAAATCTTTCCAGACTTTTTGATGTTACAAAGCTTATCAAGGGCAGTGAGAGCATAGCTGTAGAGAGAACCAATAGTACAAGAGGCCAGTGGAATATTCTGGTTCTTCAGAAACTGCTGTGTATCTGCGCCAAGAGGCTCTGGAAGAGAGTTCAAAAAGACTTGCTTTAAATTCTCATCATCAATACCACCGATTTTATGAAACCGGTCGGTCATTCTAGAGAAATATCTGTCAAGATCTGGCCGAAGAAGAGAACAACACTTCATCTGGAGAAATTCATCACGGGCCTTTGAGAGATCATTTGAAACAGGGCCAAGAAACTCTTGATAGAGAGTGGTAACAAACTGTTGTTCAGTAACCTGGACAATCTGCAGTTGTCTATAAGGACCAAGAGCTAAATACCATTCCCTGAGTTTGCCTTGGAGTCTTGCAACAAATTTGGACAAGACAGTGACAGAAGAAGCTCCTTCATGAAGTAATTCAGCATTAATCCATGCATGAAAATCAACAATTCGAGATGCCCATTTGGAAACAGGAATATCATCCAGGGGGAAAAATTGTTTTGGGTCTTGGTTTTGATATGGGGTAAAAGACATAAGAGGGATCGGGGGTTGCTGGTGTTTCTGGATTCTGTATTTTAGGATCATCATTTATTTTCTGAAACATGAGGGGCAGCAGGTTGGGGTCCTTCATTCATGAAAGGAGGGGGGGCTGGATCTGAGATAGAAAGGGTTGTAAGATACTCAGAGAGAGGGTTTTCTGAGGGGCAAATAATGGTATGGATGGATTTTGGTGTTGTAGTAGTCATAGGGGTAGAGGTAGTGGTAGCCGGGGGAACTACTGGCGATCGTAAAGGAGTAGGCGACGGAGGGGCAGGCTAGGAAACTGACATAGGATAAGGGGTAAATGGGGGAGCTGCTGGTAAGACATCTGCAAATTCATCTTCATAATCACTAAGATCCATAAGTGCATCAGTGGATGTCCATAAAGGGGTAGTCGACTGTGAGCACGACCTCTGATTGCTCGTGTTTGTTTGGGAAGAGCACGCTGTTGACGTTGGAGTTCTTTCAATTCTTTCGTAGGAAAAGTCCTTGAAGAAGAAACAACAGGAGGCATCGGAGAGGCATATATAGCAAAAGGATCTTGTGGGATGAAGCTTGGAACTGTTACTGGAAGTGTTTGCTGTTGCCGGTGAGAAGTAGCAAAAGAGGGGGCATGAGGTTGTTGTTGCTGCATCTGATGAAGCTGTGCTTTAAGATACCTAAGGTGCTTCTCTTTTTGGCCAATAAGGGCAAAAGCTGTAGTGGTGTCAGCAACACTAGAAGTAATTCTAGCAAGTTCAATATGGACCTGAGTAATGTCTCATTGGAGAGATTGAAGGAGATGATCATGATGAGACAAAGTACCATGAGTTTGTTGAGTTTGAGCCAATATACGCTCAAGGTACTGGTTCTGAACAGTAGCATTTTCTGCCTGCCAATTCAAAGCTGCTTCAGCAGGAGATATATGATCAGAACGTCCTGTAGAATGAATTGAGGGTTTAACCTTCCAAACTTGTCGAACACCATGAACATCAGGATCAGTATCATGGAGCCCGGGAAATGGTTTAAGAGGAGAGGAGGAAGAAGAACCTGGAGTATACATACAACAGGGAGGAAGGACTAGAGGAGCTAAAATTGGGTTTGGGGGAGGTTTACACGGAGAAAAAGAAGATGGAGGGGACGTCTTGGGGGTACCATACTTAACAAAGAAAGGGTATTTGGATTCAGTGCTTAGGGGTCCAACAGAAGGATCACCTGCCTTATATCGTTCTTGTAATTGGTGCTAAGTAGACTTTCGTCTAACAAAACGACGAGAAGGAGGGTAGTCGTCATCAGAATCTTGTAGACAATCGTCACAGTCCTAGTTATCAATTCGGCCGAATAATTCACGAATTATTCTGCCGAATCGAATTTTTCCGAATTTAATAAAAATTCTAACCGAATCCGAATTAAAAATAAAATTCGGTAAAATTCGTGATTTTTTCAAAAGTGAATATAAAACGCGAATAATTCGGACCGAACCGGATTAAACCGAATTATTCGATCCACTTAAACAGTATTTAAAAAAAAAAAAACCCAATAAGCTTTTTTGACCGCTTTTTTGACCGAATCCTTAAATTAATCAATCGAATTATTCCGAATAATTCTCCACCCGAATAATTCGAGTCCGAATTTGCTAACTATGGTCACAGTCACAGAGATCAAAGTATTTGTGACCAGTAACTGGATCTTGAAAATAAAATATCGGATTACCTTGAGAATCAAAGGACTTGATAGGGATTTTTTCTTGAATCATACCAAAAGAAGTTGGAAAAGGAGAGGGACGGGGTCTTGGAGCGGGAAAACGGATTTCAACCTCACCCTTTGGATGAGTGAGATATTCTGGATCCGTAGACTAGATTGGTTCAGGAGGGGCCTGTGGCTGAGAAGCTGAAACTTGTTGTTCATAAGCTGTAACCCAAGAAGAAGGTAAGAGCCGAAGAAGCTCATCTCTAGAAATTTGTCGTGGGACATAGGTACAGCAAGGGACTTGGTTAGAGTCCATGGTAATGAACAACGCATCTTCAAAATGGCCTGTAAGAAGATCAAATGCATGATTCTGCAAGCGATAATCCATCTGATAGTGCAAGGTAGCAGCCTTGGAGATAGCATTCTGGGGAACACCAGTAATATGGATTTGGAACTTTAGGGCAGTAGGAAGAAGAGGGTCTAACAGTGGGATATTAAATTTAGGATACAGCGTTAAAAATACCGTTCCAGCATTCAGGGTAGTTTGAACTGTGGCAATCATGGCATGTTGATACCGTAAAAACCAACTGTCAAGAAGAGCAACTCGAGAAACCACTGGAAGTCCTTTTCTACCATGGAAAGAAAGAGCAAATTTGATGGCTCCGAGATGGAGGTGAGTATAACCTTGTTGAATCCATTAAGGAATGAGATCCGAAGGTATCTCAAGGGTAAAAAATTGCTCTTTATCAGTAGCAGGACATGGAGTTGATCAAAGCGAGAAGCCTGTACCAACTCTTTCAAGGGAGGAGTCTTCTTAGGTTTAAGAAGAGTTGTCCATCGTGGAGGTGTAGGGGTTTTTGGGAAAATGGTATAGGGATTAAGGAGGGGAGAAGGGGTAGCAGGGATGACTTGATCATCAGGGACATAAGATAGCTCATAAAGATAATCTAAAGAGGAAGACGAAGAGCGGGAAGAAGAAGAATGACAAGGAGAGGAGAACAGGGAAGAAGAAGGAGAAGGGGAAGCCATTAACAAAAGAGAGTTATTGGGTAAAAACCAGATTTGAACCAACACCACCTGCAGGAGAAACTGAAGTAGGTAAAGACACAGCTAGTCGAGGCCGATCAAGAACCCCCGATCATAGTACCTTACTGCAAAGTAACCCGAGCCAAACAGGGCACTGAACGGCATCCTTAGCCTGAAATCCCGCAACGCTCAAGGGTCTTTTTCTGCCAGTAGGAACCATAAGCAGGGATTACTTGCAAAAGGCATGGCCTAGACTGTATCTTTAGCTACAAGAGTTTCGTCCAAACAAGGGCGATGGCCAGAAGAGGAGTTTAGACGGAGAAGAAAGAGACACAAGGCTCTGATACCATTTTAAGTGAGATTTTCACACAAGGATTCGATGATCCATCTTTATTAACATAGAACCCTTTTATAGGGAAAAAGGTACATTGGATTATACAGGACGACCGACACAAAGCAAATAGTGCATAAAAGCAAAAAGCTACAATACATCATTACAGAAGAAAGTTGAACTTTCCCACCCCAACCTTATTTGGTTAACACAACTATGGGAGAGAGAGAACAGAAAATAGATGAATGAAGAAAGAAAGTCATTAATTGCAATGACTTCGCACCCCACAAGTCCCATCAATTTGGTAGAACTTTGAAAGGGGATGGGGTGAAAGCTACATCAGCAGACAGGAAAACTCATCTACCAATTTGTCTAGAGTATTTCCCACCTCATTATATCCAAACACATGATTTTACCATATTTTTGGGAAAATAAGTACAACTCTCCCACCCCTTAAATCCTACCCCATCAAAACCCCCTTAAACAAACGGGAATTAAGGAAAGAGAAAGGGAAATTTCAAATTTAAAAATTAATTTTTTGTAATAACTTTATGTGATTATATCACTAATTCCAAATTATTATAAATTTAGTTATCATATTTCATTTTACTTTGCATCAAAAACTTTTTCTTATAAAATGTAGAATAAAAATTAGATATAAAATATATCATTATTAAATATAATAAAAAAATCAAACCCAAGAAATGGATTTGACTACGACCTCCTTTTTCTCTACAACTACCTCTTGCTTACCCGATCAAAAATAAATGAAGGAAACAAAATCTGTGAAAAGTCACCTTTATTTACCCGAAACTGTTTTGTTTCCCCTGTTTGATCCGGTTTGAATTCAGGCTTAGCCCGCCGTCTGTTGCTAGGTATGTGAATGACACCATGGTAAGGTTGCCGCTATGGCCCGCTGCTTTGCTGTGGCCGATCCCCAGGCTATACAAAAGAATCAAGGGATCTAGTAGGACCATAATGGTTTCCCTTGCATTTTTGTGATTGACCAAGCAAATAGACCATCATCTATGCACCTAAATGATTTATACAATCATGGGACAATGATTATAAAAAATTATTTTTAAAATTTAAAAATTTCACTTTCAAATTTTTGAAGATTAAAAACTTCACTTTTTTTTTTTTTTTTTATTTTGTTTGCAACCAAACAAAGCCTGAGCGATTGGGATACTTAAAGGATGGTAGAAGTTTGACTTACAACCACCATTATATTAAGTAACTTTATCTTTTCCATTACTAAATTAAATTGAGCCCATCTGTTGGCCCTTGAGACCATATACGTCCATGACCCATTGCCTTCTTATCTTCCTCCACAAAATTTAGAATTGTATAACCTTTTTCCACTTTTAAATTAAACTAAGCCCATCCCATTCTCATCATTCATGACTTCAAAGTCAACTCAACTGAAAAGACCTTATCTCTACTACTTGGATCAAGACGAGCATCACGTTCAATTACCAGCTCTGCCAATTTTTTATTTCTTGTCATTCTCTTTGGCGAGTGGGGAAAAATAGAGAATTAAGTTTTCCCGCACATCTGGAGATGTACATTTTTTGCCCTCATCCAAGCTAAAGCTGCTTAAACTTATATCAAAGAAGGGGCAAGAGGGAAAGCAGCTCATTCTTTTTAGGATTGAATGTGATTCAGAATTAGTGGTTCAATGTATTACGGGGGCTTCATATTCTTTGGATTTTTGGCATAAAATGGAGTTTTTGTACGCCATATTTGGATAAAATTTCATGGCACATTACCTATTGTTATCGCGAAATTAATTCTGATGCTCATAAATTGACCAAGAATACTGCATTTTCCAGGAGTACAGAGATTTGGGATGTTACATACCTATATTTATAATGAGGACATAATCTGAGATGCTCAAATAAAACCCAACTTTAGATTTTCTAGATGCTTGTTCCGAGCTTTATTTGGATTTGGGTTCTTTATCTACTTATGGGCATATACCGGAAGTGGATGAACAACTCATTTTTCTTGTCTTGTAACCCCTTTTTGGTATTTCATATTCTTTTGATAAATTTCTCTGGATTTTTAACCAAAATAATAATAATAATAATAATAAAATAAATAAATTCTTTCTTCCCTTCTATTTAAACATGCTCCATCATGATCTTATCAACTATGCTTTGGTTAAGATCCAAGAGAAGAATGCCAAAACTTTAGGTCTTTCCACTGTATAGCTAGTTGAAAAACTTAATTTATTGACAATCCCTCTTATTTATTTTATTTTTTTATTTTTTGCTAAGAATCAGTCAACTTTCACTGAAGCAGTGAAGAGCTCTAAACACCCTTGTGTGAGTGGCCCAAGGTGTGCCTAGTGGGAGTCGAACTTATGACGTCCGAGTTTACGGCTCGTACCAAGTTTGTTGCTCACCAACTGCACTACCCCCTTGGGTTACAATCCCTCTCCACTCTTACGAGTTTAATGAATTCCCTCTTCATCATTCAAATGGTGATCAACTACAATGACAATTCGGAACCTATGTGTAGTACAAGAACTTAAAGGATAATCTGTATTGAGAGATTATAAGAACTTATATTCATTGAATTATGGAAATCTACGTATAGAAGGATAGTCTACTAATTAATAGCGGATGTACATTGAGTCAGGCAAAATAATCAGTCTCCTAAGGTTGTAAACACGCCTTACTGGTGCAATACAGGTTCCTTATGAATCGACTTCTAAGATAAAATAACCATTTGAAGCTACATCAGTAGCGCTGTAAGCCTGCACTCACTTAATGGACCATGTAGAGACACCAAGAGTTGTGCTCAACATGTCTAAACAGAAATACAGAAAAAGAGAAACACTAGTTTGGAGTGAGAAAACGTTGGCGAGAATTGATAAAATGGGTTGCCAACCCTTCCATCTATTCGTAGAAAAAAAAAGTGACTCTTTAATATGGCCTTAGGAACTGGTGTGTCTAAGTCCAAGCCCAGATGTCTTATCCACTTAAGCCCAAGTCAAAAACAAAATAAAGGGGAATTTATCATCACTCCCCTACACTTGGTCTATATTTACTAAAACTCTCTTACTTTTTACTTTTTTTTTTTTTTTTATACTCCCCTACTTTTGAACTTCTATATCTTCTCCATTGCTCTTTTTAAATACTTAGATTACCCCTCTTTTTCACCTATACCTTATTAATTTTTTTTTTTCAAATTGATTGGTTAAAAAATGACATTATGGAAGGATAAACACAGATGAAGAGCATGGCTCAGGTAGTTGGTATTGGATTGTCCAAATTAAGTGATCCATGTTGGTATTGTTGAGAATGATACAAATCCAATATTTTTATTATTTTTTAATCCCTAAAGCCATGTGTAGCAACCCTAGCGAGGTATATAACATTAATAACGATACCGATCTGAATTAGTATCGGTTGAGATCATACCGATCCAATAGCAATCAGAAAACTAGATTACTAAACTCGTGATGATATATGTGATAAAAGAAAAAAAAATAATAATAAATAAACAATATCCTTAATGATGGATGAGACAAAATAAAATAATAAAAATAAACAATATCTTTAAGTGACTCAATCCTAATGCATTTAAAGAAAATTCAAAAATAATAAAATAGAAAAATAATGATATGGGAGCCAAGGAGTTTGAGTTTCAACTAATAAAGTAACATTTGAACCAATCAATTTGAAAAAAGTTTAATAGGTTATAGGTGAAAGGAGGGAGGGGTAATCTGGGTATTTAAAAAGAACAGTGGAGAAAGAGATATAAATGTCCAAAAGCAGAGGAGTATAGTAAAGGTAGAGGAGTTTTAATAAATATAGGCCAAGTATAGAAGAGTCATAGTAAAGTCCCCCAAAATAAATGAGCCACGAAATTAAGCTTAGGCCCAGGTCTACATATGTTTATTTTTTTCTTTTTTTAGTTTAGGCAGGTCTACATATGTTACACCTTGTAGGCCCACACTGGCAATGCCTTGGCTCACTACAACTTGGCCCAACTTGTCTAGGCAGGCGCATGCATGTTCGAAAAACCCCATGTATCCCCCAAACACAAGGTAAGAGAAAGAGTCTTCTTTTCAAGGGACCCTACCCTTTCATTTACCATATAGACATATAAGTAAGTTCCAACTCTTTTCCCTTTTCAGTGTTTGACTAAAAGATTTATTGCTTATTTTTCTTTGTAATTAAACCGGGAGAGGTTTTGGGTTCAAGTCTTTGGCGCAACCAAACTTTACAAAACAAAAGAGGATAGTCTTAAAACCATTATTTGAAAGTTTACAATGACAATGCCCATATAAGTTTGAAAATACCGATAAAATATGAAAATAAATGTTAAACACATAAAATATAGTATGACATGTCATTGTAGCTGTCTTTTGATTTGAATATACACTAGGTTTGGAATCTCCATGTAATCGACCACATTAAGTTGAAATAAGGTTTTAGATGTTGTTGTATACACTAAGTTTGTTGAGCCATACTACAGAGTATGGATGAAGTTAAGACCTTTTGGACCTTTTTTCATATGTGTAGCTGATTGGCTCACTAGCCACATCCTACTAATCGACTCATATGACATCGCTTTTATTAATACTGACATTTTTTTACCAGCTTTTTCTCCATCTTAGACTCATGAATGTTTAAAAAGTTCTACCTTTTAAATTTTCAACGAAAGTGGCCTCACTGAGCCTACATCCACTAAGGTCAACCCATAATGTACACCAAGGTTCAACACGTAAGGAGACCTGAGGCGATAGAGGATGGTAAAAAAATTAAGATGTTGTCTCTTAGGCAACAAAGGCTCCATTCCAAGATGAGCCGCCTTGACACCTAGGCGAAGCCTTGATAACTATGGAGTACCACATTTAACATACTCCACATTTTATGAGATCTCACTGACTAAGAGCTTATAGTTCATCCTCCTTTTATTGTCATCAGCATTATCTTACCATCTAATCGGAATGAGCAAAATTATAGTAGTATTAAACCAGGTCATCCAATGAATTAAGTATTTTTTCGACATAATGAGCTTCGGATAATATAACCTCATATTTTTTTTCTAATTATTTGATTTTAAGTATAAAAAAAGCTTCTCCTATATATTGTGTATCGAATTTTGACATTATGAGACATTTAGTTGAATTCAATTAGTCAAGATTCTTCGTATCCATTTTAACATATCATCAACATATAGAATAATGAACACATATTTATTATCATGGTTGACACCATTTTTAATGAAACCATTTGATATTGATACCATATCAAACATCTCAAATCATTATTTAAGTGCTTGTTCCAGGCTATACAAAAGCTTCACAAGTTTACATATCTTGTGTTCAAGTCCAGGTATAACACAACATTTTGGTTGTCTAATGTATATGTAATGTTCTAAGTTTCCCTTTAAAAGATCATTTGTATTAAAAAAGAAGAAAAAATAAAAAAAAAGCTAGATTCATTAACACAAAATTAGACAAAACTCCACGTTCGGCAAGGCCAACAGGAGAGTGAAATTACTTAAAAAAAGCAATCACTTGAGACACTAAAATCTCAGGATCATAAACAACTCTAATAAATAAGAGAACTTGAACAAATAACATTCGAGACGAGGTGATACGGTTAGAATTTCGACCAGCCTACTGCTCATTATCCTTTCCCTTGCATTTTCTTTGCTTAATTTTCTCGAAGCCATCAAGATCTTCCCTTAATCTAGCATCCTCATTGACAATAGCAATCTCTGGGTACTTCAAAATGCTAGCTCCTCCTCAGACAGTACTTCGACGTAATAGATTCCACTAAGTCATTCCTCCCCACAACGTTTACATGACCTCCCCCTACCATGACCACCTTGATTGTCAACTCTCCTACTCATAAAAATGTTCCCACCACGGAAAGCAATTCTCGTCTTCCCTTGTTTAGATTGGTTTATTCCCTTTAGGTGGGCATATGTTTCTGTAAGGTTCTCTTGCCTATCTGGAGTAGTAGCGATAGATCCATCTTCCCCTGCATCATCACTTGCTCCCAAATCCTCCTCCTCTCCTAACATCGTTTCATAACTAGATTCTGATGTAGACTCCTTCAACCTATCTTCACTAGCCATATCTACCCAATTTTATCCTATTGCACCCGACTTGTGCTCATTATCAGTTAAGCCACCTGAATTTACGGACGGTTTCTCATTTCTTTTATATTTTGTATAATCATGTATAGTGACTAATTTGATGTACCTTGATATTATATATGTTATCCTGTAAATTTGATGTTAGGATGTGGATTACTATGGATTGTGGAAGTAAGAAATGTGAGACGGGACACAGTCGGATCATAGGGGAAATTCCGACACTGTGTGCCCGATGATTGTGATTATTTTGTGTGATAGGTGGTGGATGTATAGCATCATTTATATTGCATTGGGTTAGAATATCACAACTCGAGTGTTACAACCCCTTGTTAGTAAGGGTTATGTACTGACTAATCCCAACCTGTGATTGCCTGATCAGTAATACACTTCGCGGTATGACAAACTGTATCCAATGGTGGATTGCAGCACTGTATGATGTACTATACGCTTGATTGTTGGGGATGTTAACGTATGGGTTGGCTAGGGATTGAGGTTCTTTCTGTAACCAACTGACCTCCTACCTGCAACTAGCTTATGACATCCAAGAATATGGCAAGTCTGAGAGATCGGTGAGGTGTCCCCACTAAGAATACAACAAGTACTAGGGGGTTTACGAGATTTGTGAAGGTGTACAAACTTTAGCCTCACATCACCTAGAGAGAGATTACTGGGCTAATTAATAACCTCTAGCCTCCTTAGCATGACACAACGCGTTTTAAAGCCTTGAGGCCCATGGGCCAAAGATGACAATATTGTGTAAAGTTAATGGAGCCGAGGAGTTATAAATGGTATCAAATCAAACCCCGACAGCATGTAAGGCCATAGTGGGGATGCTGTGCCAAAAGAGAGAAGTTGTGACACTCAAGAATATGACAAGTACTAGACCCGCCTAGGAGATAGATGAGGTGTCCCCATCAAGAATACGACCAGTACCAGGGGTTTGGGAGATCGGTGAGGGTGTGAAAACTTTAGTCCCACATCGCCTAAGGAGAGATTACTGGGCTAGTTAATAATTTCTAGCTTCCTTAACATGGCACAAAGCGTTTTAAAGCCTTGAGGCCCATAGGCCAAAGAGAATAATACTGTGCAAGGTTAATGGGGCCGAGGTGCTGCATAGCTTGTATCTCTGGAACCCGACGTATTAAGGAGGGGATACCACCTACGTTACGTAGCACTAATACCACGATGATGGACCTAGTAATGGAATAGGAAGTGTGTTGGTTTATGGTTGTCCTTGTTGGCAACCTGGCCACTTGGAGGTGATTATGTGGCCAATTTGGGTGACATGGATGAAAATGATGACATGGTAGTATCCAATGTCACTGATGAGATAACAGAGCCGCTTGGTATGCATGGAACGGTTGGTACATCCTTAGTATGTGGTGCGGGTTCTCGGTCAAAATTGATAAAATTGACCTATTTAAGCTCGGGGGCATTTTTGACAGTGAAAATGATATTTTTGGAAGATCATTTCTTCATGAAAAATATAGATTGTAATTTATCTAGTCCAGTGCATTTAATTTTTTCGCATTCCGATACCAAATGAAGAAGTTACGACATTTGTGACAGTCGAGGGCAGTTTCGGCATTGAAGATAAATTTTTTAAAGGAAGTGTTCTCCATGTAACAATACAACAAAAATCCAATTTTTTAACAGTTCTGATTTCATTGCGTTCCGATTCCGTATGAGAAAGATGCGTCATTAGAAAGGTCTTGGGGCATTTTGGTCTTTTTAAATGGCTGAGTCAAATGATTGAGTCTTCTGGAAGGTCATAGAGCGTCTAGTTATGGTTCCAACGCACTTTGTTTCATCTCGATCAGTGTTTCCATAAAGCCGGTTCAAAAATCCAAACCGAAAATTCATCAGTATGCTCTCGGTGTTGGGTGGATTTTTCAGAATTTATTTTTGAAATTTGAAGGGCTTTTATGTAATTTTGAGATTTTGAAGGTCTTAGTTGATAAGGGTTGTTTAGCACTGGAAATATGGAGGCAGGGGTTTATGTGTATATAAGAGAATCAGAGGGATCCTTAATAGACGGCTCAGATTGAGCCACGTCGGTCAGATTCAGATCTGACGGTTCTTGCAAGAGCTTGCGTTGAAGATGCTTATCTGAGGCTTCTCATTGGTGAAGTGTATTAGATATGATGGTATGGCATCTCATCATATTGAGTCTTGATTGTGTGTAGCGCATGTGCATAGAATCTATAAAGAGATTCTCCATATCTTGATCTGAGCTAATCATATCAGATCGATTTCGATCTAATGGTCAGGATCGATGGAGCTTTATTAAAGTTATCCGACAGCGTACCGTGAAACTCACTGCATTAACCAATTGGTGATCGACAACGCGTTTGACAATGTCAACGCGTATGTCATGATGACATCATCGAGATTCAAAATCTATGGTTTAGATCTATTGTCCGTTGGTTCAATCGGAGGCTCAGATTAAGAGATACCTTTTGATGAGATCTACGGCCAAATTTGCACCTCTATTGCACGTGCTTCCGGTGTAGCCTACGCGACCCCTATGAAGATTCCATTTCAGGCTATTCAATGTTCTAAAACTTCAAATGGTCATATCTCCCTCATTTTAACTCAGATTTGGGTGATTCAAGTTGGAGATTCTTCATCACTCCGAGCTCTACACATTAGAAGAAGAAATCATGTAGAGGGGTTGCTGAGGTGGTTAGAAAAATGAGTTGAAGCTTATGGAAGGCTAAGAGTTTGAATGAAAGACTTCCATCCTCTTGCATTTCATCCATAGCCCCCATTAGAGGCTTAGGAAGCTGCTGGAAACCAAGGCAGTAAGCTCTATTAGTTGTTTCCAAGAGAAAGAAAAAGAAAATGGAAGAGAAGAGAAGAAGACGGAAATAGAAAAGAAGTTTTTCCCTCTCTTTGTGTGTGTCTTAAATGCCTCTCAAGAAAGATTTTCTCAAATCCAATTAATGGAGTTTGATGGTTCTTGTTGAGATTACTATTTCCCCATTAAAGCTTCATTTACAAGGAAGACTAGAAGAGAGAGAGAGAGAGAGAGAGAGAGAGAGAGAGAGAGAGAGAGAGAGAGAGTGCGTGTGAATATGAATGCCATTGTTGCTTCATGAAAGTAAAGACAAGGAGAACAGAAAGAAGAAGAACAAGAACCTAGAATTTGGTTCTTGTGAATTACTTCAAGAAACTCAAGTGCCAACCAGGGTTAAAGCATTGGCGGCACCGAGACAACGTGATTATAGTCCGCATCAAGTGGAGATCGACATTATTGCATCTCCGACAGTTACTCCTTGCCAAGGTAACCTCACTTTTGTCAAATTTTCATTATTATAAATCATTGTAGGCAATATGTTTGATAAAATGCCTAAGTGATAGTTGTAGTCTATTTGGGGGGAAATTTGCATGTATGAGTGCTTCACTATAGGGCATTGTTATAAGTCCAACTTTATTTTTTTTGGTGTTCAGTGGGTGCTGGAGACAAAGGCTATGTGTTCCTTGGTAGTTACAACTACCTAAACCTTTTGCCGTGGGTGCGGCCTCTTATATCATTATGAGAAAACTAGGGTGAAGACCTAGCCATTGTATATCATTGGTGGAAACTGAGAATCTGTTCCCTTGGCTGTGGGTGTAGTCATAATTAGTATTGAGTAAATACTGAACCCGACAGTGGGCATTACTCCATGCATGTAGGCAACTGGTCGAAGCACGTATTTCTTGTGTTGTGGATGTGTATGCTCGTATTTGTATTGTGGATTAGAGTGCTTGGCTACAGAATGAGTGTGTACATCTGGTAGACCTAACCACTTGGTAGTGTAGTGTGGATGTGCATACAATTGTGTGTAGATGTGCATACAACTATGTATGTTTGTGACAGTGATTACCGTGTGAGGTTTATGAGACAGCTTTGGCAGCAATACAAGTTATGTGAGTAAGTTTCATGCAACAGTAAGAATGGTCAGTAGTATACATAGCACTCAGCAATCGAGACTATGCTATTGAAGTGCAAATAGTGATTGCCACATCAAGGGTACAGCTAAAAAATGAAAAAATATTTGGCACACTGATTCATCCCCCTCTCAGTGTCAATCGGGATCCAACAAAGTGGTGTAACTAAATGAACTCATATGCATCATATAATAGTGTGGAACATGTAATGCATCATTTGTATCGTGTTTATTTGTCTTCCTCGCCCTTCATTGAGCTTGAGAAGCTCACCCCATTATTATTGTTTTTTTTAGATGGAGAGACTAGTGAGATGCCAGGTTCCAGAACCAAGACTTCTGGAGTTGTTCTGGATACTTGGTCAATGTTCCTGAAGCAAAGGCGAAGCACGAACCCGATTGCAGGTGGGATGACTGTGCCTTTGAAGGCTTGCATTATTGAGTGCATTTTAGTGATCTTGTTATCTTTTTGTGTATATAACTTGTTTATGTAGCAAGGACTATTGGATATGTAAGAACTTATGGAGATGTTTGGAATTGACATTTATATATATATATATATATATATATACGAATTCAGTATCATGTAGATGACAACAATGATATTTATCGGATCTTCTATATGTATGTGATTTTAGAAATCTTGGTGTATTGTGTATATCAATCTACAACATCGAGATCCTAGGGAATTAGACTGATTGACAATAACCACATACCTTGGCCTAATGAAGGCGAGGTGTGAGAGTGTATTCCCATTCCAAAAATGAAGAATGCATTCTTGTGTGAGAATGAGAACATTGTTTGGATACATGTTAAACTAAAATGTATTCTAGATTTTAGCACATTCCTTTTCTGCATTTTATTGAACTACTCATGAGCAAATCAAACTCAGTACAATAGAAGATAGTCAGCTTAAAAAGAAGAAGATACACTAGACAATTTGATCAAAAGACAATTTTAGAATAAAAGTACCAACTTCAAGCCGAACAATTTCAATGGTTATATCATAATGTCTAGACAGAAATCACAACTATCTATAATTTTTGGCATTCTCTACCAAGAATTGACAAAGTAATCAAACATGGAAAAAATAAACTCGAACTGGAATGAGAGTTCTACAATTTCTTCTCCAACCTCCCTTCCCGTTTGTCATCAATTATCTTTTTCTGCCTTCTACCAATATATATATATATATATATATATATATATATATATCTTTTTCCACCTCCAGCTGCCCTCCGAAATAGAGCCTGCGCCTCAGTCTCCATTAGGGAATTTATTAAACCTAGGAACTTTGGAAGCCACAGGCGATCCTTATGACCAGATAAGAACAAGCATCAGAAACGGAAACCAGAGAAGTTGGAATCGAGAGTGAGTCTACATTAAGAGGTTTGACCTTGGGAAGCTTCTAAAAGACGGGAGATCCTCAATACTAAACGATGATTGCGTAGTCAGTCAAGGTGTTCAGCAGTCAAGGGAAAACTAGGAGGGAGCATTTTACGCAGCACCTCCTCCCATGACTTTTCTTCCTCTATTTCACTCGCCATTACCAAAGCTTCTGAACAAAAATGAATCTTCAAGAATAAAAAGATCGATTGTGCACTCAAGAACACATTCTTGTTGGATTTATTATCAAAGTTTCTAAATATTTCTCGTGCCAATGATGGGTGTGGATGTGGGTGTGGGTGTGGGTGTGGTCTACATCTATATAAGGGTGTGTAGACACACTTGTATGTGTACGGGGACGCTTGAACACATACAGGCACGTGTATAGGGATGCTTGTATACACTTATAGACACATCTGTATATAAATAGATACACCCATACGTGAAAATGTGCATTGTCTAAATATTTTATAGATGGTTTGAAAATTGGACAAGGGGGTTTTTTAGCAAGTGTTTTTGTTCTCCCCACTCTATGTTTTGTTCTTCCAAGTCTCTCGGTGTCTGATAATGAGTATAGCCTTTGGACTTCCCTGTGTAATTACATATTGGAGTGCACCTTATGTGATTGGGAGTTGTTTTATCTTGGAGGTATAAACGCAATGGTCAACCCGGTTGCACAAATAGAGGCATTTAATAACCTTAAGGATAGTGTTATTTTGATACGACTCAACTCAAATTATGTTTGTTCCTGATTCAAGAAGAAGGATTTTACGATGCTGTGAATTTGTACATCATCCGATGCAATTACAATATATCTAGATAAGTCTTATACTCTGCCTATAATTATTTTTTAACAAATTTAAGGTTTTTATAAATTACGTATAAGACTATGGCTGAATTTGCATGTTTAAGACTGAAGAATTGCATTAAGACTTACAATAGTTACATATTTGATACATTAAAGAGCAATCGGTATTTGAAAAAAATATATGTATATATATTTCCCAATTCACAAAATATAAATGTTTTGTGATTTATTGAATGCCGAAGATGATAATGATTGATATGTGCGTTATGGGTACTCTTGTTGAACACATATGGAGACATTGTTCAATTGCATGCCATGGTTTTCGTCACTACCCTTTCCTTCTTCATTTTGCATAAGATTTGTAAGGAGGTGTTATCGTCAGTTATTTATTGAAACGTGGCACCGGACTGTATGTGTGCTACTGTTGGAATAATTGATAGAAGTAGTTATTGACTTATATCTCTATGTAAACTGTTAACTGGTGAGTGTAATCGGGAATAATTAAATCATTCCTTTAATAATGAAATCCCTACTTTGGGTGGTGTAATGATTACATATTACATCAGTATTTTACAACACCTTCATTAGATATAATATGTAAAATATGGTACAAATAAAGGGATATATATATATATTTTTTTGTAGGAAATAAAGGGATATTTAGGGATTTTTCTTTGTACTGTAAGATACAGCCATGGTCCACTAAAGGAAATATATATATATATATATATATATTATCTAAGGTAGAAACCATCCAAAACGCCATCCATATGAAGGTATCGGAATGAAAGAGGTATTTCCGGGATGAACCGTATGCAACGATTGGATTTGGTTTGTTGCAATCAATGTAGGTTGCATGGGTATCCACACTGGTTAATGTAGGTTGTATGTGTACATTTTTTATGAAGTTGCATCATGCAATCTCATGAAAATCAAGTGGCAATTGCTGTTATTTGTGGATCTTCACATGGGTTTCTTAAAAATAGGTTCCTGTGTTTAAATCGGCTATCGTTGAATGTACCTGACCATGGATTTAAATCAACTTGCATTGTGGATCTATGTTAATGGGATAGAGGCTCATGGGTTTTTGGTTGTTAAACAACATTTTATGAGGAATCCGATTAGATCGGTCTCAATAGATGAGATCGGATTGGTATCAATCTTGATCGATACTGTATTGGTGAATCACTACAAATGAAAGGTAATAATTAAAAAAAAATTGAATCAAAGAATATTTTTGACCGATCTAAACTAATTTGGATCAGGATTGGATCGGTATCAACCTTGACTAATCCCAACACCCATTTTATGTTTTTAAAACATGGTCAACAAAAGGGGACAAGTCATACGTGCTTGTTCTATTAATGACATTTATTTTTATGTTTAAATTCAATTATTAAAATTGGGGTTTGAGTATGTTCCTAAACCATGTAAATTCAATTATTGTTATGTGGTGACTTAATGGGATTTAAACTGAAATAATTATGAAACAATAAGTTTTTTTTTTTTTTAGTAAGGATGATACAAAAAGTTTACATGCTGAATTGCATGAATTTTATGTTTAAAAAAAAAAAAAATTTACTCTCATTTGGGAATTAGTAGGTTAAGTAAACCGGTTATGATTGAGCATACAAATATTTTCTTGGTTCAAAAGTGGCATGTCCAAACATGTGTTGGTGAAGGCAATTCATGGAATCGGCAAGATTAACCTTGACTACAGAATTCACCATAGTTGTATTCGATTGAAAGAAGAACGATTAAGAAAATGAAGGACAATATTAAAGTATCAAAACGTGTATATATATATATATATAGTAAGGCTAGTGAGATAGAGTTATTAACTCTATGTAATCAAAAAGATAATATGTCTATGATTTGTATATAACCTCAGATCACTAAGGTGATATCATCTAAAGGAATGAGCATTAAAGACCTGTGTCATAGGTCATATGATGGACACCCAACCTAAGTGAAGAGGCAAATTCTTGAATTAGGCTCAAAGGGTACAAACGAAGTTATTGGATAACCTGTCTAGTACTACTAAAATATTTGCTCATTCTGGTTAGATGGAAAAATAGTACCACCACAATGAAAGGAAGATGAGTTATAGACTCTTAATCAAGCCAAATCTCATGCAATGTAGGGGTGTGTTAACTGTGGTGCACACTATAACCTGACCTAAGTGGATGAAGGAGGTGAGGCCGCTTACTGATGAGAATTTTAAAGGCGAATTTTCTAAACATCTATGAGACCAAGTGTTAGGATTTAAAATGTAATTGCAAGCGTACAGATCAGTGTAGCTATGGGTCGAATACAGGGAGAGCAGCCACTTTATTTTTAGCTTCTTTTAATAATGCGAAAGTGAACCGATTAATGGTTGTGATCTAATTCTAACTATCGTCCTAAACATATGTATCTAAAATAATGTCCTAACCATTCGTCATCTAAGAATTTAAATAGGCAAGCCACACAATTAAAATTAAATAAATAAATAACTAAAAATAAACACCCCAAGCAATTAAAAAGCAATGAAAGAAAAAAAAATGCTGAAATAAAAATAAAGTAAAAGAAAGGGGATAAAGCTAGAGAGAGAATCACAAGTAAGTTTCTCTACTTAGCCCGAGAGATGTATCATAATATGAGCTTCCCTACTTGACCAGAGAGTCACTCTTACAAGGGTTACTCTAATTGGCTTTAGGAAAAATGAGACAATTAAAATAAAAACAATAAAATGATGGTTCTATGGCTAGGAAGGGCATTGCCAACACATACACTAGTCATGAACCTTAAGGAAAAGGGATAGCAATAATGTAACGACTGAAATTAAAATCCTAAATTAAGAAAGAAATGGTAGTCAGAAGAGGGAATGAGAGGGGGAAGGAGAGAAACTATTGAAGGAGCCTACTTACTTGAATTTCAACCCTTGAACTGAAAATTTGATCGATTTGAGATACTACTAGTACTAAAAATCAGATCTGAAATAAACCAAATCTGAAATTTTTAGTACTAGAGAAAACAAATCTGAAGAAAAAAAATTGAACTTGAAATACATGCTTCATAGCTTGTTCTTGTCACTTAGAACTAAGCCTAGAACTAGAACTTGAAAATTACAACTTCAATTGCTTAAATAATAAAAATAAAAGACTGAATCAAAAATAAAAGTGCTTGCATTAATTGAATAAAAAAAACTTACAAAAATGTTTAAAGCACAAACCTAGAACTAGAGCTAGAGAAAGAGATAAGAGCAACTAAAAAAAAAACCCTAGAAGAAGAATGAAGTACGTCCTCCCCTTGTGTTAATTCTATTATATAGAGAATGGGGGAGGGAAGCTAACGATTTTAGCTTCTAAAGAAAAAGATTTTTTTTATTTTGTTGATGAGGTGGAGGAGAGAGAAGAGAGAAAACATGTGGAGAGAGAATCTCCCACAATTTTTCTCTCTTCTTACGCAAAAAACCCCCCTTGACCGATCTTTTTTGCATGGATTTGGATAATATTCTATTTTAATGGAAAATTCTATCCATGCCCTTGTCTTTTTTTCTTCTTTCTTTCCTATTTTTTTCTCAAAAACCTCGACAAAATGGCAACTAAGAGGTTCGAACTTGAGACCTCCTAATAAGGAAGGGATTTTGCACACCACAACTCACCAACTACGCTAGGTAGTTGTTGTTACAAAAAATGAATCTTCAATCACTTAAGAGTGTGGTCCATCGATCTTTGTTGGCATTTGAAATATTCCTTATACCCCTGAGACCACTACAGATGGACTGGTTATGCATCTCAGTTCAGGTCTGATCCATTATTCTTTTTCTGGCCCAAAAAGAATAATCACTTGTACGGTTGACCAAACGAATGTGTACTTTTAATTGAACACGTCCATCTTGCTTGAATTTCATCCTCTTCGCAACCATGAAAAGAAACAGAACCTCTTTATATGTAAAATTGAAGATATAGTGCTCGATAGTCTTTAAGGCCTTGAAAATATAAAACCTGCAAAAAGAGAGTAAAACCAAGGTAGCTCCATTCTAAATATGTAAAATGCATATTTTGCTATCCTAGATTTCACACATAAATGTGCTCATCACCAAGATATGGGACAAGGCCAGTTAAAAGTGTCCAATTTTGTCATAAAAGAGATGTCACGAATGTCAACTGGTAGGATATGGATGTTGAGCTAGTCGACAACACAGATGAGGAAAGGCTCAAGAACTCTGACTTTACCCGTACTCTGTAGCATAGTTCATCAGACCTAGTGTAGGTTCAAGTTCTGAAGACACCTGCAACGATGTGTCCTACTATGTTTATATACTCATTCTCTATGTTCTGTTTTTTTCAATATTTTGAAACTTGTGGGGGGATTGTTGGATTTATTATCGAAGTTTCTAAATATTTCTCGTGCCAATGATGGGTGTGGGTGTGGTCTACACCTATATAGGGGTGTGTAGACACACTTGTATGTGTACGAGGGTGCTTGTACACATACAAGCACATGGACAGGGACACTTGTATACACGTACAAACACATCTGTATATGAACAGATACACCCATATGTGAAAAGGTGCATTGTCTATATATTTTATAGATGGTTTGAAAATTGGACAATGGGGTTTTTTAGCAAGTGTTTTTGTTCTTCCCTCTCTATGTTCTGTTCTTGCAAGTCTCTTTATGTCTGATAGTGAGTACAGCCTTCAGATTTCCTGTGTAATCACATATTGGAGTGCACCTTACTGGAAGTTGTTTTATCTTGGAAGTATAAACACAATGGTCAACCGGTTGCACAAATAGAGGCATTTAAAAACCTTAAGGATAGTGTTATTTTGATACGACTCAACTCAAATTATATTTGTTCCTGATTCAAGAAGAAGGATTCTACGATGCTGTGAATTTATACATCATCCGATGCAATTACAACATATCCAGATAAGTTTTATACTTTGCCTGTAATTATTTTTTAACAATTCTTCATTCAGAATGCATACCAAGCACACCCTAGGTCATCACTATATACCCTAGCCAATGGTTATGGGATTATTAAATTGTAAAGAATGATGAAACTAGTTATGTTTAGGCTTTTTGTGATGGATGATAGTGTTGATATTGATCTAAATGGGCCTCTTTTATGAGCATAGTACACAATGTGTGTGAAAATTTAGAAGACCTGCTTCAGCCCAACTCAACACTGGAAAACCTATGACCTTGGATTGTGCTTGCTCAGTGTGGACCCCTAGACAGTAGGTGTGGCTACAATCCAACTTAAATCATAAGCTTGCTCAGTACAATTCAAAGTTCCAGCTGTTCCATTCAAAACTCAGTACCACAACCAACTTTCATGTGATAGCCCAAATTGAAGAGCTATAGTATCGACCGGTCCTACCTCAGGGAGGCCCAAATCCACACATTTACATCCCTCTGTATGATGGTAAACCTCCTACTACTAGGCGTACTCGGTATATGGGGCTCCCACATGTGCGAGGTCCGAGGTGAGAATAATGCAGCCTTATCCTGAGAATGTCGAGAGGTTTGTATGATGGCAAACCTCCTACAAAAACAAAAAATGTACAAAAGAAAAAAAAAAAGGCAGAAGAGTGATCCATGTCCACGAGACACCAAAACAAAAAGCCCCTTTTGCAAAAATCTGGGCTTATTATTTGTTAGAAGAATTAGGAACATGTAAAACAATGTCAATAACTCATTAGGACATCACAAGTCGTGTAGATATATAAGAAAGATTTCAAGTAATCAAAGCTAGAAAAGTCTTAAGAAAAATGAAAAATAGGCCAAGTATGAGGCATTGATGAGAACCCAATAGAATCATAGAAGAACATAGAATTATGTGGAGTATCTTGATTAACATAATCCTAAAACAGTCTCGAGAACGAAACTAGCACTTATAAGTTCAAACTTTGAGCCAATGAAAGCCCATTTCTAATTGTCTGTGCCTCCAGGGTCACTGCAGAAAAATCCAGAACTAATCACTGCAGCAATAAACTTTCCACCGGTCAGTCACATCATGCAACCAAGATGAAAGCCTAAACGAAGCCAATACGAGCAAGCAGACCAGCGACTAGAGGAGACGACCTGATGCCTGTCCTAACAGTCAAGCCCAGTGAGAACCCAACTTGACTGCACCAAACTGAAACAAACTACTACTGAGGTGACGATCCCCAAAAAAGGGGGAGCCATGACCGGCATAGGATCTTTGCAACCGCAGGGTGACGCTTTTTCCACTAGCTAGGAGGTCAGAAAAGAGGCGCCGCACGCGAACACAGTGGTCTCTGACTAGGGTTGGGAACCAATTCGAATTTGAATCTTGACATGTCTGTGGTTTTTAATCGTAGGCATCTTGTCGGGAAGTTGGTGGGCTCATCATGAATTACGTCGGGGTGGCTAGTGGTTTCGGGATCCGGTAGAAAATGCTTCTTTTATGCCTCGGGTATTAGCCATAGCTCGTATTCATTCAGTAATTCTAGCCCTTCTGAATTCTTTGGACCTCGCTTCTTAATATTGTGACTCTAAGTTACATCTAATGATCACTCCCAGACTCCCTTGCTTCAATTGCTCATTCCTTTTTTTTTTTTGGTGAAGAGTAATATCATTGATAATGGGGGCAAGTGGAGCTCAAGGCATCCTGATTCTAGAATTCAAGGAGCCAAGTAGTGGAAACAGCCAATCTGTCTTTCTTGTAATAGATGGGCCTTCTTGGTTAGGAGATGTGACAAAATTCACTTCCCTAGGAATACAAACAAAAGAGCAACTGGTAAGACGGGATGCCACAGATTTGATATCCTCCAAAATACCAGTAATAGTAAAGGGGGGGGGATTCCTGTAGGTTGTGAAGGAGTGAAACAATGTTTGAGTTATCCGACTCCACAATAACTTGGTCGTGGGAGGATGATTCTGCAATTGATTGGAGGCCTAACAATACCGCCAATGCTTCCCTAGTCAAAGAATCTAAAAAAGTAACAGGTTGAGATATAGCCCGCAGAAGAGAACCATCATGGTCATAGCACAACACCCCCAATCCACCAGAGGTAGTTTCTAGTGGTAGAGCCGCATCACAGTTCAACTTGATAAAGCCAGCTGGGGGATTCCATTTTCCATTCGTTGTTGGAGAGGAGAGGGTGGGATCTTGCTGATTAGTATTGCCTTTGTTCATAGAAACAAATTCTTGCCAAGCTCTTTGGGCTTTGGAGAAGACTTCCACCGGAGTTCATTCTGAAATGACTTGGTTAGCTCGAAACGACTTGGTGTTCAACCACAATTGCTCATTCCAAGTACCATGAGAATAGAGAATGAGGTGCCCAATGGGCAGTTCAGACATATTGAGACAGTATGTAGGAGAAGATGGTTTGACTAGCATATATTCTTATTAAGATAAAGGGTAATTTACAACGTCACCCCCTAGAGAATGTCAATATTATAAGAACACCCCTTGCTTAATACCAATTTACGCTCAGACCCCCTATCGTCAGTCTTTGTTACAGACTATACCTCAAATGCTGACATCAGCAAATTTTTTTTAAATACCATTTTACCGTTAAAAATAGGGAAGTACCAAAATTACCCTCCTTACTTGTAGTCCCCAAATCGAGTTCACCATGACCCTAACTCACGAGTCAATCTCAGTGAGTTGGATAAGAAGAGCGTTGGAGAAGAAGAACATTCCTTAGGGGCTTAGGGCTCACAGATCGGCAACTGCGAACCCCCTTCCAGTGATGGCGACTACGGCAGCTGTGAATTCCCTCCAACGACTACTGGTATGTGGTCACCAATGGTGCAATGGTGGTGTTGGTGACCACAAGAACTTTCTTTCCATGAACATGCCTGATAGAATAAGAAAATTGCATTGCACACAGACACTGTGAACACATAAAAACCCTTTGATAATGATAAGCACACTCATCTAAACAAAATGATTGCAGTAACCGGATTTATTACTTTGTGACCTAGATCAGACTAAAAGGGACAAAGCCATACAGCATCTTAACTCAACAGTCAGGGATAAGAAAATGATGATCGAATCCACCTAATTAGTATAGAACAGAAAGATACCCCAATTGCAAGTGGAAATTCAACTCGAGAATCGAGATGTGGGTAAGACGAAGAAAATGAAAAAAAATGGTGAAATTCAATTACCTCTGAAGAAGATCGGGTTCATCAAGAAGTCCAGCTCGAATATATATCGGATAGCTTCAATCCCCTAAATCGACATCAACAATCGTTGAAACCTTAGAGTTCGTTTTCACGGGCGACTGCTCCATTACCTCAGCCGGGCTCGCCGTCGCCGATACCGTAGATCAAATTCGATTGCATTTCAAGACAGGATCGATGATTCGATTCGTCCCCACCAAGCCAGAGGAAAGTGATGGATGTCTCACAGTACGATTCCGGCACCGGAGAAACATAGAAGAGGTATCAGTGCGGGAGAGATAGGATTCCGAGGAAGGTTTGAGAGAGAAACGAATGGTGGACCCAGTTGTAGTAGAAGCCATGAAGCATTGCACCATTGTGGTCACCAACACTCTCAAGTCGTAGGTATGGAGGGAAGGAGGAAAGGGGAGAATGAAATCGTACAGTGAGAAAAGAAGGGGTATTTTTGCGATAATGAAAATGTATTATATATCAGTCATTTACTCATAAGGGTTAAAGCTTCATTTCATAGCATCACTTAACATAGACTGACGGTAAGAGGTTTGAACGTAAATTGGTATTAAGTAGGAAGTGTTCCTATAATACTGGCATTCTCTAAGTGGTGACACTGTAAATTACCTAGGGTGTCAACGGTCGGCCGTTCGGTTTGTAGCTTAATGAAGCTTGAAGACTTTCAAAGGCTACATGTGGTCACGCCCATTTAACTAATCGGGCTTAGTTATTGAGGACATGGTACGCTTTATATTCGATCATGGCCTCGGCTATAATCGGCCACCTTAATCAAGCTTTATGGCTTAACTCTGGACATGTTTAATGCTAACGGTTTAATCGATTTTAACGGCCCTCTTTAAATGTGCTTTATATTCGCCCACTCATGCAAGCCCAAAAATGACAATTAATTAATAAATGATACCAAATATAACATTATTTAAAATGTGAACATGGTATTAAGTAGGAAGTGTTCCTATAATACTGGCATTCTCTAAGTGGTGACACTGTAAATTACCCTAGGGGTGTCAACCGGTCGGGCCGGTTCGGTTTCGACCGGGCTTAATCGGGCTTGAAGACTTTCAACGGCTACACCGTGTCTGCCCATTTAACTAATCGGGCTTAGTTATTGAGGGCATGGTACGCTTATATTCGGCCGGAGGCCTTGCATAATCGCCACCTTAATCAAGCTTTAGTCGGGCCTTAACGCTCGGACATGTTTAATGCTAAACGGTTTTAACCGATTTTAAACGGCCCTCTTTAAATGTGCTTTTATATTCGGCCCACTCATGCAAGCCCAAAAAAATGACAATTAATTAATAAATGATACCAAATATAACCATTATTTAAAATGTGAACATGTTTTACTTTTTAGTTCTTTTTAATTTGGGGGTAAAATAGGTATTCTACAATCATTAAAGGGTCGGGCTAGGCGGCACAATAGGCGGTCTCTCGGTGTTAACAGTTGGTCTCGATCGGCGCCGACGGTCCAAGTAGCAAAACCAAGACCGACCGTTTATAAACGGGCTGGGCTCAAGCCCGACACGTTTAATAAACTGTCCGGGCCGGGCCGATCTATAAACGGTCGGTCCCGGTCGGTTTAGTCGGTTCGGGCCATGAATTGACACCCCTAAATTACCCTAAGATATAAATGTGGCATTTCTTTAATAGAAACATAAAATGGTACGATGAGAAAAGGAGGGATATTTTTGGGATAATGAAAATACATTACAAATCTGTCTTTTACTCATGAGGGCTAAAACGTCATTTCATAGCATCACTTAACAGAGACTGACGGCAAGGGATCTGAATGTAAATTGACATTAAGCAAGGGGTATTCCTATAATACTGCATTCTCTAGGGGATGACACAATAAATTACCCTAAAATATAAATGTGGCCTTTCTTCAATAGAAACATGAAAAGCAACCATATTGCTATGTAAATCAGGATCAAAATAGCCTTATTTTTAGTTTTACAAACCACTGAATACCAAAATGACTTTTTTCTAGCACCTCCAAATATTTATCAAAAAACAAAGTTAAAGTGAAAATACCTTCAAACTTCTGGGCATTGAGTCTAAAGGAGAAACCAATTACTAGCAGAGAGCCTCAAAGGTTAGGGAAATAATGCACTGACAATGGCATCCTCTTTTGAATTACAAAATGAACAAATTGGATTAGAGAAAATTCTCTATCATACAAAAGCTATTTAATTTCTAAAAAGTAGTACTTTGAAACATAAAGGGCCTAAAAAAAAAAAAAAAAATAAATACCTAGAAGAAAGGGGAAAATCATAAGAAAATGCAAATGAAATAGAAACAATGAAACCTACATAGATACATCAAGAAATTTTGCAACAAGCAAAAATCAAGATGGAAATTTGTCCAAATTGATTGAACAAAATGAAATGAAAGTAAAGTCCTCCAAATTTAAAAGCCCTAAAAACATCTGTCAAGATGATGTTTCTCAATTTAGCCCAAGTGCCCTCCATGTTGCAGTGCAAAAACAAGTTTTCTTACACATTTTGGATATTCTAGTCCTTCTAGGAATTTATGGAATTTCTTAGGCTTACCTTAGGTTTCTAAGTCTCCTAGACTGGCTCTCTTAATTTTGGTATAGAGATGGAAGAATTTTGAGTTCCTGTCCCCCTCCTTCAACCACCTGATCCTCAATTTTTCAGCCCATAATTTTTCATGATTTTTCATAGCAGCCAGATGGGCAGATTTTGGACTGCAAGCTCTCGTTTTGTTGACGTTGCAGCAAGCTCTCTCTCTTTCTTTGTCGTTCCACCGTCGCCGCTGCAAGCTCCACAGCTTCACGCTATCGCAAGCTCCGCCGTCACGCCTGCTAGCTCTGCGCTCACGCCGCCAAGGTAGAAGAAGAGAAGAAGAGAAGAAGAGAAGAAGAAGAAGAAGAAGAAGAAGAAGAAGAAGAAGAAGAAGAAGTGCAGATCTGAGCAGATACTAGCAGATCCGAGCAGATCCGAGCAGATCCGGGCAGATCTGCAGTTCTCACGGCGTCCGAAGGGTGAGGGAGATTTCTCAGTTTCGTTTTGATTTCAAGAGGGGGAGATCGGATAGTATCTCCAATCACCCTTTTCAAACCAGCCGAACTGTGGATTGAGGAAAACAATGGTAAGTGGAGAGAGAAACTCTACGGTGGAGGAGATTGGTTTCGCCGAGGCCGCCACCGATCAGCAAGCAGCGAGGCTCATTACGGATTTCCGCAGCCCGCCTATCTTTTGGAACAGTTGCACTCGCACTGCGGCCTATTGTGGATGTTTGCAATACTGGCCTTTCTTCCCTCCCTAAGAAATCATTCTCTAAGGCGGTTGGAGGCGTTCTCCCTGATGTTGCCGACCTACCTGACCCTATTCATGCCGGAAATCTCACTAAAATCGTGATTCCCCAAGATGCCTATGAGGAACGTCTTCTCCGATATCGCTTTGCTTTGGTGGCGTAATAAATTTTCGGTTTATTTCTTTGGATGAAGTTCGAAGGAAGTCGAATTCTTGAAACTTAAAGAGAAGGTTTTATAAAACCTATGGGATTAGGCTACACTTTATTCCAATTTGAGGCTGAGAAAGACATGACAAACATCTGAAACAAAGTCCTATCAAGATCGGACGGCGCTTATTCGCTTCAGCGTGGAAGCCGGATTTTAATATCCATGATAACTCTCCTATTTCTAAGCTTGTCCGATTCGATTTCGGCTCCCTTCGAATATTGGCACGAGCGGATCCTCCTTTCCATGGCAAAAGCCGTGGGGCTCCGACATTGATAAAAGAAACGAAATGCATCCATAGGGAACTTTGCTCGTGTCCTCGTGGAGATGGATACTTCAGGCAGAGGTTGAAGAAATCCAGTTGAACGGCGACAACTCGAACAGTGATCTTTTTGGTTCAAACAAAAATCATATATGAAGACGCTTTGGGAAAGTGTGGTTTTGTAAAAACTTGGTCATACCATCCAAAATCAGAAGAGAAACGATCCGATGGGACGCAAAGACAAGGATGATGCTTGTGGTGTTGTTGGGCTTTGGGTGGAGAAGTCGCCTTTGGGGCGGCTGGTATGGAGATTTCGCAGGAATGGTGGTGAGCCCTCAATAGGAAAGAATTCAAATTCAAAATTGCCAACCATCTCCCATAATTGTGATCCACTTTGTATGGAAACTTGGATACGCAAGAGGATTTTAGCTATTGAGTTACCTATTTTGAAGGATCTTCCTCACCAATTTGAGGAATAATCCAATTGCGATCGATTGATGACCCATGCAAGAGATGGTTCGGTTCCTTTACACGGTCAAACAAACCCAATATGGTAACCAAACCATCGAGACTAACTCAATTCCGAACATGGCATTCGGTTTCTCCAGTTGTCGGCTAATCCAGCTCGACATCGCTCTTGTCCACTCTCTGTCCACAGTGATCATGTGATAAATTCCATTACTTCAAGTGCTATGGATAATGGTCATCTCACCCTCCACTACCCGAAGTTGGCGCCATTGATGCTGCTGCCTCCGAAGGAACAATGCCACGGCATGGAAACAGCCAAGAAAAAAGGAAAACAATTGTTCATCGTGGAGCGACTAGAAAGTCCGACCGTATTGCCTCTTCCAAATGTCTATGATGCGTGCCCTCTTCGGAATATCAAAGGATGAAGAAGGTGCTGGTCGTGCAACTCTCAAGAATATTCTCCTAGACAAGCACCCGATGTGGTTTGTCTAGTGAACCAATGGTGGAGGTAGCTGCTTTCCCTTCTTTATTTTTTAATAAACCGGATATGATGCATGCTTTATTCATAATATTCGACCGATAAAAACCCAAACCTATGGGTCATTTGGAAGAGGTCTCTCACCAAACCAACTATTATTTCCATGTCCGACCGCTTTATTTCACTGTATAAATTGGAGAAACAATTCTATTTACATAACTTTTGTACATGCGAGTTGTTTCGAGCTTCTAGAAGAGAGCTATGGATGGCTCTTGCAAGACTCCAATTGGCTCCTCTCCTTGGCTAGTTACGGTGACTTCAATGCCTCCCTTTTTCGCTCGAAAAAGGGTCCGGCGCTTTAATCTTGGGTCTGCCTCGAGTTCAATGCGGTCGTGGATGCTTGCAACCTGATTTCAGTTCCTTCTCAAGGGCATAAATTTACTTGGACGAATAACAGAAGCGTGGGAATGTTTTGGCAATTCGATGTCTTTTGTAATGAAGAATGGATAAACCACTTTCATGACTGTACCTGTGAGGTGATGCAGTGGTTTTCTTCGACCATTCCCCTGCATTACCTCGGATTTAATGATGAAACCGAATTGCCCTTTCGCATCCAACGATTTTGATGGACCATGAGGAATTTATGGATGTGGTCAATAAATCCGGAGTGAACCTGTGGATGGCTATCCTATTTTTCTCTTGCTCTTTAAACTGAAACGCCTCAAGCCTATTCTCGAAGTTGGGCAAGATCGGTTCCCAAACCTAGATGCGAATTAAAAGTGCAAAAGATGATCTTCAAAGAAATTCAATCTCAGATAGATTCCTATGGTATTGATGACCATCTTTTAATTTGGAAGTCGATGCTAAATCCAGATACTTGAAAGCTCTCCTTGTCCATGAAAAGCTATGGGCGAAAAAGCAAGAAATAGATGGCTCTCTCAAGGAGACCGAAACTCTAGATTTTTCCACTTATCTGCGAAAATCAGAAGGGTGAAGAACTCGATTCGCTCTCTTCAAAAAACTGATGGTACAATTACATCAAGCATGGATGATTTGGATATTCATGTTGAGGAGTACTATAAAGCTATCTATAAAGCCAGCCCCACCCTTGACCATGGATCGCTATTGGACTGCATTCCCCATATCCTTGACGAGATTGACGTTAGAGGATTGAAGCCATCCCAAATGATCAAGAGATCAAGAATGCAATTTGGGACCGGACCCGATAGTTCTCTGTGCCCGCACGGTTACTTCGGTGCGTTCTTCGACATTGTTGGGAGCTAATTGGTTTTGATGTTTGCCGTGCTGTGAAGAATTTTTTCAGCTCTGGAACCCTTCCTAAAGGTATCAATAATAGCTTCTTGGTTCTCATCCCGAAAATGGAAGGTGCGACTTCTCTGGACAAGTTTAGGCCGATTTGCATGCAAAACTTTTTCTGTAAAATTTTGTCCAAGGTTATGGCTACAAGACTCTCTTCTCTCCTCCCTAAGCTCATTTCAGAAGAGCAAGGCGCCTTTCAGAAGGGCAAGGTTATTCAGACTAATATCAGCCTCGCTTCAGAGTTAGCTAATCTCATGTTTGAGGGTACAAGAGGTGGAGGTATGGGGATAAAAATTGATATCCAGAAAGCCTTTGACACTATATCTTGGAGCTTTCTTTTCAAGGTCTTGAAAAAGTTTGGCTTCCCTGATACTTGGATTGATTGGTTGCATCAAATTCTTCGACATCCGAATTTCTGTTGCTCAATGGAGGTCCGTTGGATTCTTTGGTGTTGAGCGAGGCTCGCGTGGTGACCCCATCTCCCTCTTTTATTTATCCTTGCCGAGGAGGTCCTGTAGGGGAATCCCCTTATGCTTCAAGACAAGAAACTTCAAGCCATCAAGGGTCCTCGTGGTGTCCAAATGCCGTGTTTCTCCTCTTGCGATGATATTTTCTTCTTTTAAATGGCTCCATCAAATATGTCGACATTTCCATGACTTCCTTACAAAGTATCGCAGCTCGTCAACAAATCAATCTCAACAAAAGTAAACTTTTTTTGGGGAAGATGTCTCTTGATAGAAAGCAACTCATCTCTGATACCCTTGGAATCTCCATCTGCAAGTTCCCTACAAAATATCTGGGAGTGGAAATTTTCAAGGGTAGAGTCACTCGGGAACCTCTCCTCCCGGTGATGGATAAAATTAAAGGAAGGATGGCTGGTTGGAAAGGAAAGCTCCTTCCATGGCTGGTAGGGTGGAGCTGGTTCGATCCGTTATTTCGGTATGCCGTCCCACAACTTCTCTGTATACTGGTGGCCTAGCTCTTTACTGAACATCATGGAGAGATGGATGAGGAATTTCATTTGGAGTGGCGATCCTGAAACAGCCAAAGGAGTTACAGTTAGTTGGGACTCAATCTGCAAGCCTAAACAAGAAGGAGGGCTGGGAATTAGGCGTCTAAGGGATGTCAATAAAGCTTTTCTCTGTAAGCAGGTATGGAATATAAGACACTCTACATCAGCCCTCCAAGATTATTAATGCTCGTTTTTGAAGAAAAATGGGAGCTTAAGAAAGGGTATAAATCTTCCACCATTTGGCCAGGCCTTCGAAGAATGTGGTCTCTTGTCTCTAGCAAAGAGCGATGGGTGGTGGGTAATGGGGTCTCCATAAACTGCTGGAAAGATAGATGGGTTGACTCTGAATCTTTTCAACAAAAGGCAGGTTTGAGAGATGAGTTGTTTGCATCTTCCTCCATGACAGTTGCGGCCTTTATTGACAATAATGAGTGGAACTTCCCCACGGTTTCATCTTCTCTTCTTCAAGATTTTTTCTCCGCTTCAACTATCAATATCCCTAGAGGTAACATAAAAGATACATGTATTTGGACCCTCTCTACCTCGGTCAGTTCAGATTTTCACTGAATGATATTCGCACAAATCCCAAGGTTCCTTGGCATGAGCTGGTCCGATGAAAGGCCTCTCTCCTCGTCACAATTTTGGTGGCGTCGTCACCTAGCTTACTACGATGATATCATTAGGAAAAAGGCATCTCTTTAGCCTCCAAATGCATCATGCGGTCTTCATGCTGAGACTCTACCCCATCTCTTCTTAAATTGTAGTGTTTCTGGTCCTTTGGGAAAATTTCTTCACTGTTTGGTTTTCATTGGAAGGATCAATCCTCCATTGCTAATTTGATATCCCGGTGGAAACGAAGCGAAGAATTTTGTCGTAAAGGACCCTTGGGTGGTTTGATTATAGTGACCGACACTATTTGGCAAGAAAGGAATCATCGATGGCATGGTGGTAAGAGTACGGATGCCTCTCGCTATTCATGAAAATATTGAGAACGCTCAAGGAGTCTAATCTCAACTTAAAAGGGGTCATTCGGACTCATCACGATCTTCTTTGTCGCAGAAACTAGGGTTACATGCGCCCAGCACCCTCCTTCCATTCTTGAAGTCATTTGGTGCAAGCCTCCACTCGCTGGTCAAAGATAAACATTGATGGTAGTTCCATGGGAAACCCGTCGAAACAGAGGAGGGGTGTCATTCGTGATTCCAATGGGAAAGTTATATTCTCCTTCAAGCATTTCTTTGGCATCGATCGAACTACTATGAATTCATGACTTTTCTTCATGGTATCCGCCATGCAATGGGTCAAAGGATTACAAACTTGTGGATTGAATCGACTTTGTGGCAGAGTCACCGTGTTCAAGGCAAGTCTCTCCTTGGTTTGCCCCGCAAGAGTGGCTCTCTTACAAGACTACCTCAATTCTATATCCCGAAGATTTCTCATTGCTACGTGGAAGCCAATCCTATTGGATTACCTCGCAAAATCAGTGCAAAAAAGGATTATCTCGGAACCATGGAGGAATTTCCTACTCATATTATTGAGGAGATTAGATGGGATTCTTTCTCCAAACCAAGATTTAGATTCGAGATAGCTTTGGAGGTCCTCAGATGGCAATGCCAAGGTGGGGTTCTTTCTTTGCTTTGGTTTTTCTTTGTACTCGATATCTTTTTTATTCTCCATTTTAATACAATTTTGATTTCTAGCAAAAAAAAAAAAGTCTCCTAGACTTTTTTGAGGGTTTTGTGATTTTCTTTTTTATTTTTTCCTATTTTTTGGGATATTTCTTACTTTATTTTTTCCCCAGAAGTTTCTTGGAGACCAAACATTGATTTTGAATGAGGGGAAGGTCATCTATTTATAGGAAATTGTTCTTTTTTTTTTTTTTTGTAATTTTAAATATTTTTAGGTTTTATTTTGGAATTTTACATGATTTTTAATTGTTTTACGAGTAAAAAAAAATCAATGGCCCCATAAATATGAGCCAACACATGGGTCAGTGCACCTACTACCCACCATCCAATTGATCAAATCAACTCATGGATTGACCCATGATTCCTCGATTAATTTGCGATTGGACTTATATTCTACATCGACGCTGACATCAATGTAGTTTCTTTTTTATTTTTCATTCGACCTTGGAAAATTCATATCTTTCAATCCTTAAGCCCAATATTCATGAACTTATTACAAGTACTATCCAATGTATTATTATCATTTATAAAATAAAAATTCCAATGCCAAAACATTTAGACACTAGGTGACCAAAAAAAAAAAATGATCGAAAATCATTTTAAATGTATGGCCACATGACCAAAATACACATAATATGATAAGCAAATCAAGTTATTTTTACACCAACATAAAAAAAAAATTGATTATTTTATAATAAAATACATCTAATTCATGAAATTTCCAATTTTTTTCAAGCAATTTTTTAAAAAAATTAATTAACCTCTCTCAAGGGCATTTTAATACTTTAAAAAATTTGGTGAAAATCATTTTAATAATTTTAAAACTATAAAACTAATTACTTTCCCCTATCCTACGAGAAAATAAAGTATCCACTTCAATAGAAAAAAATTATTCTGTTCATAATGTTCATAAAAGATGAGAAGATGATCGATATTAAGCCCATTCCACCTTGTGGATCGACTAGGAGAGCAAGAGGATTCTGATCAATTTTATCTTGCACAATTATACAAGAAATGTGGATAAAACTTGAAGTGATACCGAGGAGGTAGAAAAACTTCTAATCGATACGATAGCATCAAAACGAATTGGTATACTTTACTTGAACCATAGTTATGCTATGTCTACTACCCATGGTTTCAAGTATCAATATTGTATTGACCATATTGATTGTATCGTATTGGTACCATTTTTTGGTAAGCGTATCATATTAGTATTAATTGAGATTGATTCTTCATTCTTGAACGATGTGGATCATTATTCATATCATTTCAGGAGTAAAATAATAAAAAAAACTGTAGATTTAAAAAAAAAAACAAAGGTAAAATTGACCGATACATACATATTCGAATCGGTATAAATCCATGTTACTATCCGATTCCATAAATCTAGTATGGAAGTAAGTTAACTCTCTCTCTCTCTCTCCTCTCTCTCTCATCCCCAATCCCCCCCCAGTCCCCACTATCGCATTCAACCTTTGTCGTTTTCCTTTCCCGCCACTGACAAATATCAACAAATTCCTCGTCCTGCGTACGGATGTTCAGAGAGTTAAAAATCAGAAGAAACAAGAGTCTTAAATAAGCATGGCCAGAAGAAGAAAAGAAGGGATATGCTTGGGGTTGAAATCGTCTGCAATTCCGATCTCGTACAATTCCGTGGAATACCATTTTTAGGCGGTGACACGTGTATTGATACCAATATAATGGTCCAATCTGGTACAACTAATAAAACATTAAATCAGTGAAGAGGCATTAAATCAGATCTGGACCATTGCATTGGTATCAATACACGTGTCACCCCCTGAAGGTGGTATTTCACGGAATTGTACGAGATCAGAATTGCGATAATTTTTTCCGATATGCTTGGCTTACATTTATGAAAAATTTCCTATCTTGTATTTATTATTTTTTTTCTGATACTCTTCTATATTTTTTGAGATTTTACGTCACTTTTTCGATGCTGTTTTTAAAAAGCTCAAATTATTCATCTTTTTCATTTGTAATCTATTAATTTTAAATTTTTTTTCAAAATATACTTTTACTAACCTAAGAAAACAACCAGTTGGTTTTGTCCTTTTATTATTACTTAGTTTAAATATTACTTTGTTGGTTGAAACTCACACTTGACTCTTGTATCATTATTTTTTATTTTTTACAAATGCATTAGTATTGAATCACTTAAAGATATTATTTATTTATTATTATTATATTTTTTTGGGCTCATCCATCATCACGAGTTTAGTAATTTAATTTTTTTATCGACATTGGATTGGTATCGGTTTCAATCGATACTAATTCCATTCTCCGTTAGGATTGCAAAATTTTTCATATAAATTATTGGTTTTCATTCCCAATCAATTTTTGAATCAATCAATTTGAAAAGAGTTTAATAGGTTATAAGTGAAAATGAGGGATAATCTAGGTATTTAAAAAATGCAGGGGAGAAAGAGATGTAAGAACTTAAAAGCAGGGGGAGAATTAAAAAAATAATAAAAAGTAAAAGAGTTTTAGTAAATATAGGTCAAGTGTAGGGGAATGAGTGTAAATTCCCCCCCCCAAAAACAAAGTCTATTATTATTATTATTATTATTATTATTATTATTATTATTATTATTATTATTATCATTCATTATTATCATCATCATCATCATCATCATCATTATTATTATTATTATTATTATTATTATTATTATTATTATTATTATTATTATTATTATTATTATTATTATTAAAGATGAGAAGATGATCGATATTAAGCCCATTCCACCTTGTGGATCATTGAGACAAGAGGATTCGATCAATTTTATCCTGTACAATTAGACAAGAAATGTGGATAAAACTTGAAGTGATACCGAGGAGGTAGAAAACTTCTAACGATCGATAGTATCAAAAGCAATTGGTATACTTTACTTGAACCATAGTTATGCTATGTCTACTACCCATGGTTTCAAGTATCAATATTCTATTGACCATATTGATTGTATCGTATTGGTACCTTTTTTTGGTAGCGTATCATATTAGTATTAATTGAGATTGATTCTTCATCCTTGAACGATCTAAATCATTATTCATATCATTTTAGGAGTAAAATAGTAAAAAAAACTGTAGATTTAGAAAAAAAGCAAAGGTAAAATTGACCGATACATACATATTCGAATCGGTATAAATCCATGCTACTATCCGATTCCATAAATCTAGTATAGAAGTAAGTTAACTCCTCTCTCTCTCTCTCTCCTCTCTCTCTCATCCCCAATCCCCAATCCCCAATCCCCACTATCGCATTCAACCTTTGTCGTTTCCCTTTCCCGCCACTGACAAATATCAACAAATTCCTCAAATCCTGTACGGATGTTCGAGAGTTAAAATCGGAAGAAACAAGAGTCTTAAATAAGCATGGCCAGAAGAAGAAAAGAAGGGATATGCTTGGCTTACATTTATGAAAATTTTCCTATCTTTTATTTATTATTTTTTTTTGTGATACTCTTCTATATTTTTTGAGATTTTACGTCACTTTTTTGATGCTCTTTTTAAAAAGCTCAGATTATTCATCTTTTTCATTTGTAATCTATTATTTTAAAATTTTATTTTTTCAAAATATACTTTTACTTCTAAGAAAACAACCAGTTGGTTTTGTCCTTTTATTATTACTTAGTTTAAATATTACTTTGTTGGTTGAAACTACACTAACTCTTGTATCATTATTTTTATTTTTACAAATGCATTAGTATTGAATCACTTAAAGATATTATTTATTTATTATTATTTTTTTTTTTTTGGGCTCATCCATCATCACGAGTTTAGTAATTTAATTTTTTTATCGACATTGGATTGGTATCGGTTTCAATCGATGCTAATTCCATTCTCCGTTAGGATTGCAAAATTTTTCATATAAAGTATTGGTTTTCATTCCCAATCAATTTTTGAATCAATCAATTTGAAAAGAATTTAATAGGTTACAAGTGAAAATAAGGGATAATCTAGGTATTTAAAAATGCGGGGAGAAAAGATGTAAGAACTTAAAAGCGGGGAGAATTAAAAAAAAATAATAAAAAGTAAAAGAGTTTTAGTAAATATAGGTCAAGTGTAGGGGAATGAGTGTAAATTCCCCCAAAACAAAGTCTTTTTATTATTATTATTATTATTATTATTATTATTATTATTATTATTATTATTATTATCATCATCATTATTATCATCATCATCATCATCATCATCATTATTATTATTATTATTATTATTATTATTATTATTATTATTATTATTATTATTATTATTATTAAAGATGAGAAGATGATCGATATTAAGCCCATTCCACCTTGTGGATCGACTGGGAGAGCAAGAGGATTCTGATCAATTTTATCCTGTACAATTAGACAAGAAATGTGGATAAAACTTGAAGTGATACCGAGGAGGTAGAAAAACTTCTAATCGATACGATAGTATCAAAACGAATTGGTATACTTTACTTGAACCATAGTTATGCTATGTCTACTACCCATGGTTTCAAGTATCAATATTCTATTGACCATATTGATTGTATCGTATTGGTACCTTTTTTTTGGTAAGCGTATCATATTAGTATTAATTGAGATTGATTCTTCATCCTTGAACGATCTAGATCATTATTCATATCATTTTAGGAGTAAAATAGTAAAAAAAACTGTAGATTTAGAAAAAAAGCAAAGGTAAAATTGACCGATACATACATATTCGAATCGGTATAAATCCATGCTACTATCCGATTCCATAAATCTAGTATAGAAGTAAGTTAACTCCTCTCTCTCTCTCTCTCCTCTCTCTCTCATCCCCAATCCCCAATCCCCAATCCCCACTATCGCATTCAACCTTTGTCGTTTCCCTTTCCCGCCACTGACAAATATCAACAAATTCCTCGTCCTGCGTACGGATGTTCAGAGAGTTAAAAATCAGAAGAAACAAGAGTCTTAAATAAGCATGGCCAGAAGAAGAAAAGAAGGGATATGCTTGGCTTACATTTATGAAAATTTTCCTATCTTTTATTTATTATTTTTTTTTGTGATACTCTTCTATATTTTTTGAGATTTTACGTCACTTTTTTGATGCTCTTTTTAAAAAGCTCAGATTATTCATCTTTTTCATTTGTAATCTATTATTTTAAATTTTTTTTTGTTTTTTTCAAAATATACTTTTACTTATCTAAGAAAACAACCAGTTGGTTTTGTCCTTTTATTATTACTTAGTTTAAATATTACTTTGTTGGTTGAAACTCACACTTAACTCTTGTATCATTATTTTTTATTTTTTACAAATGCATTAGTATTGAATCACTTAAAGATATTATTTATTTATTATTATTTTTTTTTTTTTGGGCTCATCCCATCATCACGAGTTTAGTAATTTAATTTTTTTATCGACATTGGATTGGTATCGATTTCAATCGATGCTAATTCCATTCTCCGTTAGGATTGCAAAATTTTTCATATAAAGTATTGGTTTTCATTCCCAATCAATTTTTGAATCAATCAATTTGAAAAGAATTTAATAGGTTACAAGTGAAAATAAGGGATAATCTAGGTATTTAAAAAATGCAGGGGAGAAAAAGATGTAAGAACTTAAAAGCAGGGGGAGAATTAAAAAAAAAAAAATAATAAAAAAGTAAAAGAGTTTTAGTAAATATAGGTCAAGTGTAGGGAATGACTGTAAATTCCCCCCAAAAAACAAAGTCTATTATTATTATTATTATTATTATTATTATTATTATTATTATTATGACGAAGAAGAAATTTCTCAGACCAAACATCGAAAAAGTTCCCAAAATCTACATTTTTGGTAAAAAAAGATCTCTTTCTTTCGTTTCCCCATATTATGTGATACGATCTGATCTGACAGGTCACACCCTTTTCTTCCCCATTGCAAATTTGCAGTTTCAGTGATTCAGTTCAACACTCCTGACCTTTGAGTCTAACTTACCCAAACATTATTAGTTATCCATTACGATTTCAATTTCATTCATAAATTCAAAATTCTCACAAACCCCACTATAATCCTAAAAGAAGATCCAAAACGTTAATTTCCAACCAAGGTTAACAAAACAAATTTTCATCAAGAAGTATACCAGAGCTCAGAAACCGAAAGGGATTCGCTAAGGCTGCCAATACAGTACACAAATCTCTGAGAATAAACCCCAAAACCAAAACACGCCACCCCAGATTGTGTTCATGCAAGCCATCTCCTTCATCCTCACCAACCCAGATAAAAGGACGCAGAAAATTTTGTTCAGAGCCTAATACTTCTATAACAAGATCTAAACAGTTACCCAGATGGGAAAAAGATCAAACGTCTTCAGAGAAGTTCTTGTTGCTTTCATCTTCGTTGTCAGTGGTGGTGGTGGCGGCGGCGAAATGGGTGTGTTTCTTTGAAGAACCATTACAGAGCATAACTGGGTACTTAATGGCGTTAAGCTCAACCTTACGGAGGGCAGCTTTACCTAGATCAACTACACAGATATCACTAAGCCTGACGAGGTATAGCAGAACGTCTGAAAGCTCCTCCCCCAAGTGATCTTTCTCTTCTTCTTTCCAATCTGGTAGACCCTTTGGTACCTCTCCTTTCCACTGAAAGATCTCAGATAACTCTCCCCTTCTCCCACCTGCAAAAACATCAAATACCAACCAATTCTTAACCTTTTCCTTCTTATTCCCAATAGAAAAAAATAAAAAAATAAAATAAAAATAAAATAAAAAATAAAAATAAAAAATAAGAGGAAAAAGCTGATAGATTCCAGCAATGGATATTATTGAAGTTACCAGAGCCAGAAGGAGATTTCTAGGGGTGTGGAACTTATCCCAATCACTTTCCCTCGCAAAATCCGCCATTTTCTTCTTCAGCTCCTCGAGCGTAACACCCTCTCCCTGTGAAATCCCTGCCTTCTCTCTCTCTCTCTCTCTCTCTCTCTCTCTCTCTCTCTCTCTCCCTGGATGGGTTATGCAGTAGACGAACAGATGGGAATGTAAAACAGGTCTGAAGAAGGAGCTATGTGAATGGATGGAAGAGAGATGGTCTCTATATAAAGCAAATGGAAATAAGGACACACAAAGAAAGGCCAGAAGATCGAAAGATTTTCTTTCTTTTCTATATTTTTCGGGTCTCCCTGTGGGTGGAATAGAAGGAAATATCAGTGCCGACTGCGGAACGACACCTTTTTTTTTGAAAGTGATTGGTTGTTTGTAGGGTGTCAATTTCAACATGGTCCCCGACTTGACATAATCGATTAGGCTCGACCATTTAAAGACCTCCCTGATTCGCATCGATTATTAAAGGGTGTTTGAGGCTTGGCCTGTTTAGAAGTCTGATTCGGTTTGATACGCTTAGCTCAACCGTTTATATATATATATATATATATATATATATATATTAAAAATATAAAATATTTTTAATATAATATATATTATTTTTTATCAATTAAATTAAATATCTGTAAAATCTTTTAAAAATGTTGATGTTTTAATAAAATTTATTAAATCTAATATAATTAAAGACATTATATATATATATATATATATTATTTTTATCGACTAAATAAAATAAGTATAAAATATTTTTAAAATGTTGATGTTTTAATAAAATTTATTAAATCTAAAATAATTAAAGACATTTAAGGAGCTTTTAAGGCTTTGTTGGTGCATTAATTAGCCGTTTAAATAAAGGTGTTAATCGGTTCAATTTCGGTGTATACGGTGTGGTTTAGTTCGGTTCATATTTATTTGTCTGAAATCAAAACCGCACCATTTACTAAACGGTTGCACTTTCTGAAACCGTAACCATTTAGTAAATGGTTTCGGTTCCACGGTTTTTAAACGGTGTCAATTTCATGGTTTTAAACGGTTTTATTCGCGCTTTATTCCATACGATTTCTAAATGGCTAGTGATCGCTGTCGTGAATGAATCAAAGTAAGGATGGAAATCGTCTGCGACCAATGAATCTGGTGGAGGTTGGCGGAGGGGACCTCGGATGCCGACACATGTCCTGTGACATGTGGATGGTCAGATCTGAGAATCCCCTCTTCTTCTTCTCCCTCCTTTCTTAGAGAAGATGAAAGGTGGAGTGACGCCATGGTCGGAGGGTCCGTGGTGTATTAGAGGCGGCCGATGAGTCGCATCACCGGAGAAATGCAGAAGAGGTCGTAAGCATCGGCGAAGAGACCCATACCGCCGATGATGATAGCTTTGAAATGGTAGTATTGGATTCTCGCCATGTCCAGGGCCGATAAAACCTTCAGCCTCATCTCTCCTTTTGGATTTGGTCTCTTCCCTCCTTCTTCTTCTTCTGTTTTGTCTTACACATTTTCTTATAAGGACAAAGAAGAGTACTAGAAAGGCTCTACTCTACTTGATCGTAAGTCAAGGGAGACAGGATTTAGGCTTCGACTCTACATAACTGATTCGAATAAGGTGGAGAGGCATCGGCGGTGAGGATTGGGAATCACCTACTAATCGCTCAAGGGCATCTGAATTTACTGGCTTCATTGTCTGGTGGAAGAAGAAGAAGAGAGGGATCTTAGACCTGACCGTCCACGTGTCATAGGACAAGTGTTGACATCCAGGGTCCCCTCCGCCAGCCCCCGCCAGAATCGTTGGTCTCAGACTATTTGATCCTCAAAATACCCTAACTAAATTATAAGATACTGGTAAGAAAAGAAAAGGGTCGAACCCACAGAGACCTAGAAGGCTAAATCTACTAAGATTGAGGTGAATGTTGTTTAAAAATTAAATTTATAAAATCCATAATTAAAATTAAAACTAAGTAAACCAATAATCAAGAATAAGAATCAAGAGAAGAAGCTATCCTTAGATCTCAAATCCATTTTGGTATTATTACCAATTTTTGGTTCATACTCTGGTTTACTGAAACTACAAGTTCTAATGCAACCACAAAAACATAATCTTTGACTACACTAAGTATAACCTATCATGTCAACCATTATCGTCTATCGCTTTCGCTTAGCATGCTTAGTTTGATTGGTTAAATTCCATCATTAGTATATGCCATAAATCAACATAAAATCACAGAGATAAATATTCTAAACTAATTTATCTATTAAAAATCATCCACAATGGGAGGGGTATTTAACATCAAACAATCAAATATGACTCTCAACCAGAAATTAAATAACAATAACTCAAAACTTTATCTAAATTTAAAAATAGAAAGGGAACTTAGCCATTCATGGTACTAAATAAATGAAGGGCAGCAACGATGATGGTGGTGATGAACACTTGGTGCAATGGCAATCCTTCCTGTGCAATGTTGTCCCTGCAAATCCATCCATAAGAAGGTGCAATCCCAGAAGAAAAGAGAACTATGAGAACCAAGAAAGAAAAACCAGCAACCTATCTTCTGTGTGAGGAGTGATCTGGGAAACCTAAGTCCTAAAGAATGGGTGTCTAAAATGTCCAAAAAGAAGGACCAAAAGATAGATTTATGGGAGAGAGAGAGAGAGGTGTGTGTGATGGAGAAGTAGAATTGGATTAGGAGAAGAAAAAGAAGAAAAGAGAGGGAAATCGTGGGTAATGTAGGAAACCGTGGGAGATGTGAGAAAAATTAGGAGAAAAGAGAGATAGAGATCTAGCTTAGGACAAAGGGGAGAGAGAGAAATCTTGGGAAGTGAGAACCGTGGGTAGGGGATAAATTGTGGATAATGAGAGATAAATGGGAGAGAGAAATTATAGGGAGAAAGAACCGTGAGCATGGGAGAGGAAATAGGAAAAGAGAGATTTAGTGAGAGATGGATTTGGTGATCAAAGAAAAGGAAAGGAGGGAGGCTGCGTGAGATGGAAATTTTAGGACAAAAAGGATATTAGCCGAGTGGGAGAGAATTTCTAGGGAAGAGATGAGAAAGAGAGAGAGAGATGAGTGATTCGGTGAGATGGGAGAGAAAAGAGGGAGAGATCTACTAGGAGAGAAACTTTAGGACAAAGACAATCCTAATCTAATTTGGACAGGGAGAGAAAACATGAGAGAAAGTAGGAGAAGGGGAGAAAAAGAGAAAGAGGAGAGGGAGAAGAGAACATGTGGAATAGGGAGAGAGGGAGAACCGTGGGGTTTTTTCTCTCCCTAAAATTTTCCCTTTTTTTATTTTTTATATTCTCTTCTTCTCTTGAAAATTCCAACTCTGTCCTTGATCCTTTGCCCTTGCTTCTAAACCGAACCATCTCCGTCCATTTAGCATCAAACCTATGCACATCTCTTGAAAATCCTACAATCAAAGATCATCCAAATATGTCGTCAAATTAATCATGAAAACCTAACTAAAATTAACAATTGAACATTAATTTCATGAATAATTATGGCTCGATCACACTCTTCAACTTACACTTTTACTCGTCCTTGAGTGAAAGACAATAAAAAATTACTTTGGTTATCGTGTCATTAACTTAATGCAACCATTCTTAAACAAGTAAGAGCATCATCAATGAATCAATAGCAAGGATTCTAATTATGCCAACAATTCAACACAAAGTTAAACAAGAACAACATCCTCATCCATTTTAGTCAACTTCTACTCTTATATTCAAAATCAATCATCGTAGCTAAGTCATGAATTCCAAGTGCTATACAAGCCATCACTTTAGTCATGCAACTATGATCATGCTCTTTTTTTTTCACAATTACTTTGATCCGTGCAATGTCTTGTCCTATTAAGCTTTGTAAATGGGCTATGTAGCGAGCTTTCGGTTTGTTGCTGTCAAGCCGGATGGCTTTAAGGAACTAGGTGTAGAACACTCCTCAGACTTACTTACTCAACCCAAACAGGCTACAAGCCAAGACTAGATCAAAGTTTTCAAATTTTCCCAAACTATCCAACTTTTTTACGTGAAACTCCATGTTTGTGACACAGAGGCCAGGTTACTCAGAAGAAAGTCTTTTTTTTTTTTAATATAGACATTCTGTCACACCCCGTTCACATAGAACCGGATCGATGACCGAGTTAACTCCGGTTAACCCAAACCTAACAGGATCATCTGATATAGTACCTCACCACAGCATATCCACATCTAAGATAAGTGTTCAAAAGTTCAGCGGAAGACTTAAATTACCTATAAATATCCCCAATATACTTGATACCCAAATTTTAGTATATAGCTAAGTACATGTGGGTCCGCAGGTATGATATTTTTACAAAAAGAATAACAATTTACGTATCAAGTACACAAAAGGGGAGGTCATAAAAAAATCAAAAGTAAAATCCTGTATGGTGTCATTACTGCGGTCCCACAGCACAGCCCTCGCACATACAACCAGCACTATACTCATACTCCTCAGGGACCCACCAATCATCAACAGAAACTTTATTGTGGGCTCGACTCGATCTTCAGAGGGTGACCAGAAATCATCTAAAAGAGGTGTGCATGTGGGATGAGCTCACTAGCTCAGTAAGTGAAAAGAAAGACTACACAAACATTAACATCCATATGCACTATATACTATGCAATTCATTTTAAATCTCATCCACCTAAATAATATTACTAAGTCTTAGGTTATGTGCTACTCACAATCACAGTGCGCGTATGCCCCGGGTACGAGTCGCGAACTCCATCCCGCGATACGCCTATAGGATTGTCGGAGAAGGCCCACCGTGAGTACTCAAAAAAGTAAAGCATGTCGACCACCGACTCTCAACATAAAAGTAAATGACAAAAATATAAAGGTGTTAACCTCGATAATTTAAAAGCAGTACGATTGGCCCTCTTGAATATACCACTGAGGTTACCGACTGTCTTAATGACCAGCCGGGCGTATGTCTAACCGCCACAGTGACCCGATAACCGTGACCACTGCTTCCCCCTAAGTGATAACCCAACACCTCAACCCCTGTTGGGAAGGGTCGTAGCACAGGGAATGATAATCCTAAACCGCATGCTCCTATATGACAAAGTACGATTGCATAGTGCCACTGCATCCCATACCACGGGCCACCAATGCACTCATTTCCAAACCGACTACGACGTCTAGTCTAATAATGCATCATGCACAGTAATCCAACCATTCATCACATAAGCACATCAATCATTTAGCATTGAGAATGTAAAGCACAACACATATATCATAAATCATTTGTTTAGAATGCACAAGCAATGCGTGCGAATGGCATATGAGGATGACTAATCTATACATAATTTGCATGATGACATGGCTAGTCTAGATACAATTAAATGATGCAAAAACAAGCCTTAAAATAAGGTCAAATGTCCTCTCCCCACTTACTTGTTGGGTACCAAAGCTCACGTTCGGTACAGTGAGATCCAGCGTGAAAAATGTAAATTCTAGTGGAACCTATCATAAATGAATGAGGTTAGCATTTCACCACATTGGGGTCAAAACTAACAAAGTTTGATGTTTAAATCATATTTAAAATCATAAAAGAAGGTTTTTCGCCCGTTTTGGGCCCATTCAGCTCAAAATCCATTGGTGGGCCAGGTGGGCGAATCACACTGTCTTGCCCACCGATCCAACAGGAGGGCCAGATAGCCTGCTGGTTCAATCGACAGGCCCCCTCAGGTGGGAGGGTTTGCTAGACGATCTTTGTCCACCTGTTGAAACTAAGGTGCTGCCCAACAGGCGGGCGGCTTCGCCCATCGGTTTTCGCCCACCTGTGGGGGAAAAAATCGGTTTTCACCTTTCAAACGTTCCTCAACCTTGGAAAAATCAAATGGGGTTGTTCTGATCATATTTTCCACACATCTAAGGTCTTATAAGATGATTCTAACCTAGATCTAAATTAGATTTAAGGATTGAAAAGCAATCTTACCTTCTTTGCTCAAGAACTCTTCCAAAATCCCAAAATCATCTCTTAACTTAAGAAATCACCAATGCTTCTCAAATTTTGTAAACACTTCTTTAAACCTTTAAAATCAACACATAGACCATCTATTAAGCCTTAGATTCATCATCTCAAGTGGGATTAACAAGATCTCAAGGAACTCTACCCAAATCAAGGGTTTCACTTAGGGTTTTGTGAAAGTTTAAGAAGTATAGCCTTCGCTCACCTCAAATCGTAGGTCTCGAGTTAGGGATCACTTTTTCGGTGCCGGAATGAGAAGATCAAACCTCGGCGTCGCTTAAAATCATTCTTCTCTTTTTATTTTCCTTTCTTCTTCTTCATTCTCTTTTCTTCCTTTCTTTTCTCTCTCTTCTTTACTCTTCTCACCACTCTTTAATGCATTAAATGAGAAAAAGGAAAAACACAATAAGTACTATTTATACTAGAGAATATCTAGTAACCACATGGGTGGGTCACACAGGTGGGCAGGTTCGCCCGCCTGTGACCGCCACCTGTTGGTTAAAACTTGGCCAAACAATTGAGATTTCGATGGAATTCGACTCTTGGCATGTAACTCACTCTCGGCACAAGATATATAATACGCATATACTTTAGGATGCGGCTACATACCAGCATTACCCGTACATGGCCTTATGATACGTGCATGTACATGGATTGGGTACACCCATCTCCTTTGTCATTGACTCGGACTTGTCTGGCCAACCCGTGTTCAAAGTCACCCTTGCCATCATGGTCCATAGGGAACCCACCTTAACCCTCTCTGGTTCGGGTCCTGCATGGTTAAGCCGGGTCAACCGTGTAAGTAAACCATGTTTTAAAAGTAGGATATCACACATTTTACCTGTTTGACGTAAATTTCAATGCTTGTGGCAAAGAAACCCGGTTATAAGGGAGGATTTAAATATTTTCAATACATAAGACTTGCGTAGTTACACATAGATCATCATAAACATTAACTAAAATGGAAATTTCAGATTCAAAGCAAAAAAGTTAACCAACATGGAAGAGTAATAATGTTCTAAGTTTAACTAGCTGTTAAATACATTAACACCCTTAAAAATCACATGCTATAACTCTTGAAAAAGACCTTAAAGGTTCTAGAGTAGAAAAAATAAGCAGAAATGTGCAATCAATAACAAAGTTCAAGTTCAAATTGTTAATTCAATATAAAATTTACCCTCACTTCCCAACTTAAATGACATTATCCTCAATGGAATGTGAAAGAATAACACATAATAAAGCAAGGGGAACAAAGCAAAGGGAAGGAGTGATATAACCTGATGGAGTAAAGTGCTATTGGTATCATCTGCACGAACATGGCTACGCTCCACTATTAAACCTGAAAAACACAACTAAACAAAACATAAAGTAAAATGGTGGGTTGCCTCCCATAAATGCTAAGTTTACCGTCTTCAGCTAGGCAGACAATGGAACTCAAAAGGAATCAAAACCGGATCAATCAAATCAATAGTCTCAATGACTTGGCCATTGGTAATACCATCCACATAAGGTTTAAGGCGCTACCCATTAACTTGAAAAGTGTGCCCTGTGTTAGGATTTTGAATTGTAATAGCACTATAGGGCGATACTTATGTGACCACAAAGGGGCCATCCCATCGAGAGCGAAGTTTACTAGGAAAGAGGCATAGCTTGGAATTGAAAAGCCAAACTTTCTGGTTAATTTCAAAAGACTTCTAGACAATATGTTTATCATGAAAAGCCTTTGTCCTAGCCTTATAAATAAGTGCGCTCTCATTTGCATCATTGCGCATTTCTTCCAACTCCAAGAGTTGAAGACATCGGTTTTAACTAGCTTTGACCATATCAAAATTAATGTTTTAATGGCCCACAAAGCACGGTGTTCCAACTCAACAGATAAGTGACAAGCTTTCCCAAATACCAATCGGTAAGGGACATGCCAATAGGAGTCTTATAAGCAGTACGATAGGCCCACAATGCATCATCTAGTCTCAAAGACCAATCTTTCCTATCAGGCCTATATATTTTCTCAAGAATGCACTTGATCTCCCTATTGGACACCTCTACTTGACCGCTGGTTTGTGGATGATAAGGTGTGGTGACCTTATGAGTAATAGAATACTTTCGCAGTAGAGCCCCAAAATTTCAATGCTTAAGATGGGAGCCACCATCACTAATGGTGGCATGTGGAAATCCAAAGTGATAGAAAATGTGACTCTGTACACACTTAACCACTACCTTGTGATCATTGGTTCTTGTGGCCACTGATTCAACCCATTTGGACACATAATCTATCGCAACTAAAATGTACACAAAATCAAAAGATGAAGGGAAAGGTCTCATAAAGTCTATACCCCACACATCAAAGATCTGAACAACCAGAATAGGATTAAGGGGCATCATGTCTCTACAAGATATATTTCCAATTTTCTGACACTGGACACAATTGTAGCAAAACTCATGGGCATCTCTAAATATTGTTGGCCAAAAGAAACCACTCTGTAAAACCTTGGCAGCAGTTTTCTAGCCATTAAAATGCCCTCCACATGTAAGAGTGTGACAAAAGGTAAGAATACTATGAAATTCACTCCTTGGGACACATCGACGAATAATATGGTCAAGACAATACCTAAACAACTCTGGATCCTCCCACTAATAGAATTTTTGTTGTGAGAAGAATCTATCTTTATCTTGCTTACTCCAACCATCAGGAAGCTTCCCAATAGCCAGGTCACTTTATGTGCAAACCAAGGAGCAAAAATATGAGAAATCGTAAATAATTGCTCATTAGGGAATGAATCTCTAACCAACTCAGTGGTGGAGGATGACTCAACTAAGATCCTAGACAGATGATCCGCTACCACATTCTCAGAACTTTTCTTGTTCCAAATTTCTGAATTAAATTCTGGTAACAGAAGAATCCATCTAATCAACCTAGATTTGGTGTCTTTCTTGGAAAGTAAATGCCTAAGGGCAGCATGATCAGTATTCACCACAACCTTGGATCCAAGGAGATAAGATCAAAATTTATCGACAACAAACACAACTACTAGTAATTCTTTCTCATTCATAGTATAATTCAATTGAGCTTCTGAGAAGGTATTACTAGCATAATATATGACAACATGTTTCTTATTAACTCTCTGTCCTAACATAATTCCAATAGCATAGTTAGATGCATCACACATAATATCAAATGGCAACGACTAATCCGGGGGTTGGATTATGGGTGCTGCAGACAATAAAGCTCCAATGGTATGGAAGGCTTGAAGGTAGTCATTATCAAAGATAAAATGAGCATTTTTGGCAAACAAATTGCACGAGGGTCTAGACATAGTATTGAAGTCCTTAATGAACCGCCTATAGAAGCCTGCATGGGCTAAAAATGAATGGACCTGTCAAACAGAAGTGGGAGGTGGGAGTGTAGCAATCAACTCAACCTTGGCTTTATCAATCTTTATCCCATATTTGGACACAATGTGACCTAAAATGATGCCATCTTAAACCATGAAATGGCTCTTTCCCAACTCAAAATCAGATTTGTCTCTATATAACGTTTTAAACCTTTAGTCAATTTTAAGAGACAATCATCAAAGGAAGACCCAAACACATTGAAATAATCCATAAAAACCTTAAGAGAATCTTCCTCTATGTCAGAAAAGATAGACATCATGCACCTCAGAATGGTGGCGGTGTATTACATAACCCAAAGAGCATCCGTTGGAAAGCGAACGTACCGTAAGGGCACATGAAAGTGGTTTTCTCTTGGTGTTCAGGACACACAACAACCTGATTATAGCCTAAATAGCTATCTAAGAAACATAAATGGCTTTGGCCAGCCAAATTCTTTAGGATCTAATCAATGAACGACAAAGGAAAGTGATCCTTACAGGTAACAGAATTCAATCTCCGATAATCAATGCATACCCGCCAACCTGTGGTTGTGCGAGTAGGGATCTTATCACCATGGTCATTCTCAACGATAGTAATGCCCAACTTCTTAGGCATAACTTGAGTGCGACTCACCCACTTGCTATCAGAGATGAGATAATTAATGCCTGCATCTAACCATTTCACCACCTCTTTCTTAACAAATTCTCCAATGTTAGAATTCAATCTCCTTTCGCATCCTAGAAAGGTTTAGCTCCATCATCACAATAGATACAATACATACAAATTGATGGGCTAATAATACCTTTCAAATCAGCCACAAACCAGCCAATGGCAGCCTTATGTTCATTGAGAACATCCAACAATTTACTTTCTTGATCATGTGTCAAATTGGAAGCAATGATGATAGGGAGTGTCTCATTCGATCCCAAGAAAGTATATTTCAATGAATCTGACAATGATTTTTGCTCTAACACTAGTGGAGACTCAATAGAACTCAATGCTGGCTTCTCAACCAAAGGAGGAAGGGGCTCAAACTTAATAGTCCAAGGAGGACGATCAGAAAAGGTAGGAGCATCTAACAGAGCATTGACATCAAAATCCTCACCTCTAAAGAAGGTCAAACACTGTTGCACTGGGTCATCTGCTAATATCACTGGATGTACTGTGCTACCATCTCATCTATCACATCAACAGAGAAAAACTCATCCTCACGCTGGGGCCCTAAAGAAGTATTGAAGATGTTCAATCAGAGCTTCTTATTATCAAAGAAAATGTCCATTGCACTTGATCTACAATTGATGCATGCATTGGCTGTGGCCAAGAATGGACGTCCTAAGATTATCGACTGTGGTTTTCCATTAGTAGGTGCTTCCATGTCAAGAACAAGAAAATCCACAGGAAAATATAGCTCATCAACCTTAACTAATACATCCTCAATAAAGCTGATATGGACTTTGATTGAACAGTCAGCAAGTTGGAGAATAACCTCTGTAGGCTTCAATTCTCCAAAACAAATTAATCACAAACTTAGCTATGTAAAATATTCACACTCACCCCTATATCAAGGAGAGCATGCTCAATAGGAAGGTTCCTAATGATGCAAGATATGAGAGGTGCTCCTAGATCCTTAAGCTTAGGGGGAAGCTTATTGGATAGGACAACACTCACTTGCTCAATAAGATGGACAATTTTTGGAATGTGTGTCTTCAGCTTTTGCTTTTGAGTACATAAATATTTCAAGAACTTAGTATAAGCTGGATTGATTTATGACATCTAAAAGAGGAAGCTTGATCTGGATTTGTTTGAACAATTCCATCATATTTTCCATTCTTAAACCCTCCTTGCCAAATATAGAAAAAGAAGGAGATTCTAAACAAGAGGGGGTAGGGGCTTTCGGCATATAAACATTAGGGTTACTGCCTCCCCAAATTATTCAATCTCATCATCCTTAGAAGCTTGTGGAGCTTCAAGATTGGGGTCTAGACTCATCTCTTTCTCAGAATCCTTTGCAGGGGAATTCTGTTCAGGTATTCCCAAAACTCGGCCATTCCGTAGGGTCATGACTGCTTGGGCTTGTTCATGGAAAACCCCGATTGCTAGACTGACTCTTAGGATTTCCTACCACTTGACTTGGCAATTGGTCGTCCTCTCTCCTACTGATGGCATCAGCTAACTGACCTAACTAACTTTCTAACTTAGTGAGGGATTTAGTATGGGAGTGTCAGAGCTGTGTGTTTTGGTCCGAGCCATTCAAGCACGCATCACCTTTTCCTCTAATGATGAATTTATAGGTGGTGGAGGAGGTGGTTGCTGTACATCTCTATAGGCATTCTGCTGATTGAAAAATTCTGCCTATATGGTGGATTTTGGACACAATTGGGTTGTTTCCATCCAAAATTGGGGTGATTCCTCCAACCAGGGTTATAGGTCTGGGAATATGAGTCATTACTTGGTTTAGAGAAACTCTAGGCAGCCTATGCATGTTCTTGAACATATTTAGGGAATTGTATAGCTTAAGGGCAATCACCCACATAATGTGCATGATTGGCACAAAGAGCACATGCATCCTGATAAATGGGAGTTGGGGTAGATTACCTAAAATTCTTCCCCATGGACAATAAGTGGTCAAGCTTTTTAGAAGGCATGTCCACACTGGTGTTTATGGCCACAGATTGACCTACCTCATAGAGGTCACCTCTCTTTTGGGATCCAATGGTGGGGGCTTCAGTCCTAGAGGTGACACATGATATAGGGAATTTTCACTGAGAGTTTTAGTTTCCATGGCTCATCCTCACTTTTATGCATGAAAGGGCCTCCACAGGAAGCATCAACCATCCGTTTATGTCTATCTGTTAGTCCATCATAGAAACATTGGACCAGCTGCCACTCAGGTACAACATGATGGGGACACTTTCTAATTATATCCTTAAGTCTCTTATAGGTCTCATAAATTGCTCACTATCAACTTGTGAAAAGCTAGTGATGGCTCACCTGATTTAGTTAGTCCTACCCATGGGAAAGTACTTCTTTAGGAACTCCTATTGCATTTGAGCCTAGGTCTCAATCACTATAGAATCCAAAGAATTAAGTTATTGTTTAGATTTATCCTTAATGGAAAATGGGAACAAGGTCAACCTAAGGGAATCTTTAGAAAAATTCTAGATTTTGACAGTGGAGTATATTTCCAAAAATTCATCCGGGTGCTTGTAGGGTTCCTCATTATTAAGTGCATAGAAAGTTGGGAGCATCTGAATGATACTGGACTTGATCTCATATTGGGCGGCCTGAAAAATAGGAACCCTAATACATGAGGTAGACATATAAGTCGATGGGGTAAAGTGTTCACTTAAAAGGCAACTTACAGGTCCATTCTCCTTTGGAATTTTATGTTTTTTGAATTAAACACAAAGTTTTCTCAATTTTAGGGTCCAAATTTTCAATTTGGGATGAGAAGAGCGACGACCATGCATCAACTATCAACAACCCAGAAAATAAAATAAACTAAAAAAATAGAGAAAAGCTCATAACCAGACTATGCAAGAGGGTTGAATGCAAATTCAACGAGTTGGGTTGGGATATTAGGCTTTCACCTAGGAGACCTGTGTTCAATTCCCAGCAATGGAACCATGTTGAAGATAGTGCACTCTTCTTTGCTCTACAAACTGCGCTACCTACCAAATAAAATAAAAACAACTTAGGCTGATCTAAACTTAAACTAAAAAAGAAGATAAAAACAAATTCTGAAATTAAAACTAAAACAAAATAGAAAAAAAAACAACTAAATCAATCTTAGAATATTGTGCTTCGGTTGCCCAGCAACAGCGCCAAAATTTGATTGTTGTCGTGAACGAATCAAAATAAACCCTAACTAAACTATGAGATAGTGGTAAGAAAGGGGTCGAACCCACAGAGAACTAGAAGGTTAAATCTACTAATATTGAGGTGAATGTTGTTTTGAAAATCACATTTGTAAAATCTTGAATTAAAATTAAAACTAAGTTAACCAATTAACAAGCATAAGAACCAAGAGAAGAAGCTATCCTTAGGTCTCGAATCCGTTTTGGTATTATTACCAATTTCTGGTTCATACTTCGGTTTACTGAAACTACGAGTTCTAATGCAATCGAAAAACAAAATCTATGACTACACTAAGCATAACCTATCATGTCAAGCACTATTGTCTATCACTTTCGCTTAGCACGCTTAGTTTGAATGGTTAAATGCCATCATTAGTATATGCCAAAAATCAACATAAAATACCATTGCTTGAATAAAATAATTGAATCACAGAGACAAATATCTTAAATTAATTTATCAATTAAAAATCATCCACAATGGGAGGGGTATTTAACATCAAACAATCAAGTATGACTTTCAACCAGAAATTAAATAACAATAACTCAAAACTTCATCTAAAAGTAAAGATATAAAGGGAACTTAATCACTCATGGAACTAAATGAATGAAGGGTAGCAATGATGATGGTGGTGATAAACCCTTGGTGCAATGGCAATCCTCCCTGTGTAATGTTGTCCCTGCAAATCCATTCACAAAAGGTGCAATCCCAAAAGAAAAAAGAACTATGAGAGCCAAGAAAGAAAAACAGCAATCTATCTTCTGTGTGAGGAGTGATATGGAAAACCTAAGTCCAAGAGAATGGGTGTCTAAAAAGTCCAAAGAGAAGGACCAAAAGATAGATTTATGGGAGAGAGAGAGAGAGAGAGATGCGTGTGATGGAGAAGTAGAATTGGATTAGGAGAAGAAAAAGAAGAAAAGAGAGGGGAATCATGGGTAATGTAGGGAACCAAGGGAGATGTGAGAAATTAGGAGAAAAGAGAGATAGAGATCTAGCTTAGGACAAAGGGGAGAGAGGGAAATCGTGGGAAGTGAGAACCATGGGTAGGGGATAAATTATGGGTAATGAGAGATAATTGGGAGAGGGAAATAGTAGGGAGACAAAACCGCGGACATGGGAGAGGAAATAGGGAAAAGAGAGATTTGGTGAGAGATGTATTTGGTGATCAAAGAAAAGGAAAGGAGAGAGGCTGCATGAGATGGATATTTTAGGACAAAAAGGATATTAGCCGAGTGGGAGAGAATTTCTATGAAAGAGATGAGAAAGAGAGAGAGATGAGGGATTCGGTGAGATGGGAGAGAAAAGAGGGAGAGATCTACTAGGAGAGAAGCTTTAGGACAAAGACAATCCTAATCTAATTTGGACAAGGAGAGAGTAAACATGAGAGAACCTAGGAGAAGGGGAAAAAGAGAGAAAGTGAGAGAGGGAGAAGAGAACGTGTGGAATAGGAGAGAGGGAGAACCATGGGGTTTTCTCTCTCCTAAATCTTCCCCTTTTTTTATTTATTTTTTATATTTTTTATTCTCTTCTTCTCTTGGAAATTCCAACTCTGCCCTTGATCCTTTGGCCTTGCTTCTAAACTGAACCTTCTTCGTCAATTTAGCATCAAACCTATCCACATCTCTTGAAAATCCTACAATCAAAGATCATCCAAATATGTGGTCATATTAATCATGAAAACCTAACTAAAATTTACAATTGAACATTAATTTCATGAATAATTATGGCCCGATCACACTCCCCAACTTGCACTTTTACTCATCCTCGAGTGAAAGACAATAAAAAATTACTTTGGTTCTCGTGTCATTAACTTAATGCAACCACTCTTAAATAAGTAAGAGCATCATCAATGAATCAATAGCAAGGATTCTAAATATGCCAACAATTCAACACAAAGTTAAACAAAGAACAACATCCTCGTCCACTCTAGTCAATTTCTTCTCTTATATTCAAAATCAACCATCGTAGCTAAGTTATGAAGTCCAAGTGCTATACAAGCTATCACTTTTGTCATGCAACTATGATCATGCCTTTGTTTTTTTTTTCACAATTACTCTGATCCATGCAATGTCATGTCCTATTAAGCTTTCTAAATGGGCTATGTAGCAAGCTTTCGGTTAGTTGCTCTCTAGCTAGATGGCTTTAAGGAACTAGGTGTAGAACACCCCTCAGACTTACTTATTCAACCCAAATAAGCTACAAGCCAAGACTAGATCAAAGTTTTTAAATTTTGCCCAAACTATTTAACCTTTTTATGCAAAACTCCATGTTTGTGACATAGAACAGAGGCCCGGTTACTCGGAAGGAAGTCTTTTTTTTTTATTCTTTTTTTTTATATAGACATTCCACCTATTTGATGCGAATTTCAATGCTTGTGGTAAAGAAACCCGGTTACTGGGGAGAAAGTCATAATGCATAATTTAAACATTTTCAACACATAAGGCTTGCATTGTTACACAAAGATCATCATAAACATTCACTAAATGGAAATTTCATATTCAAAGCAAAAAATTTAACCAACATGGAAGAGTAATAATGTTCGAAGTTTAACTAACTGTTAAATACATCAACACCCTTAAAAATCACATGCTATAACTCTTGACAAAGACCTTAAAAGTTCTAGAGTAGAAAAATTAAGCAGAACTATTCAATCAATACCAGTATTCAAGTTCAAATTGTTCATTCAATAAAAAATTTGCCCTCACTCCCAAACTTAAATGACATTGTCCCCAATGGAATGTGAAAGAATAACACATAACAAAGTAAGGGGAACAAAGCAAATGGAAGAAGTAATACAACCCGATGGGGTAAAGTGCTACTACTATCATCTGCACCAACATGGCTGCGCTCCACTATTAAACCTGAAAAACACAACTAAACAAAATAAAAATTAAAGTGGTGGGTTGCCTCCCACAAGTGCTAGGTTTATCGTCTTCAGCCAGGCAAACAATGGAACTCAAGGGGATCAATCAAATCAATAGACTCAATGACCTGGCCATTAGTAATGCCATCCACATAAGGTTTAAGGCGCTACCCATTAACTTGAAAAGTGTGCCCTATCTTAGGATTTTGAATTGTAATAGCACCATGGGGCGATACTTTTGTGACCACAAAGGGGCCATCCCATCGAGAGCGAAGTTTACGAGGAAAGAGGCGTAGCTTGGAATTGAAAAGCCAAACTTTCTGGTTAACTTCAAAAGACTTTTAGACAATATGTTTTTACACCCATGCCCTAATCTGGTCTAATTTAAAATTGTTGTGATAGGCCTTGGATCGGAGATCGGATGTACGACCATGTTTTGGCTTGTGGCTGTGAATTGTTGAAGGGGTAGAGATGAACCCACATGTTCGTGCATCGCGTGCCTATCTAATTGGAGGGGATTCATACCTTTCAATCCCAGATGGTAAGTGATCGGACTCCCTACACTTGAATTTCAGCATGCATAAAAAATTATCGAATAGCCTTGAGCATGTCCGAGGGTAACCAGCAGTGTGAGACCAACCATGGGACAGAAAGCTATCAAGACAACACCACCAGAAACAAGCCACTGGAAACAACCTGGGCCTAGATCTGGTGCTTGTTTTCGGTGGGTTGAAAAGCAACTGTCGGGGTTTCGATGCCCATAGTCCCCGCTACTCGCATCGTAAATGACTCCGGATGATTTGGGATCATCCTCCACATCTTTCTTGTGATGTGACCACTTTAAGGACCTAAATGTGTGAGTTCTCGTGCCCCAATTTCATTTTAACCCGATTGGTTCAAAAGAGGTCCAAACCAAATGAACCCTAAGGCCCACTTAAGTTATAAGTTGGGAAATAAGGATTCATTTCCTCATTTCCCTTGTGCCCAATGTAGGAGAGGAGAGAAAGAGGAGAGAAAACAAGAAGGAGCGGAAGGTTAAGGAGTTGGAGGCCTACCTTGGCGCTAGCTATAGCCTTATTGCCGGAATCACTACTGGAGGTAAGTACAACCTCCCATACCACTCTCTCTCTCTCTTTATTTCGACCTAGGTAGGGCTAGGTATGGATGAAATCTTGATGTACAAACCATGTTAAGGTTGTAGGATGAGTGTTCTGCCCTCCCAGTGTTGTTGCTGAGCTCGAACCAAGCCCGGTGAGCTCCAGCAACATGTATTGCCAAAAGACCAACTAGGATTTCGATCGTTCGATCGATGTATCTCCCAAATGGCTTAGTGAAATTGGAATTTTCTTGGTTTAGAATGATACTAGGAACATCCCCTATAAACTCCATGAAACAAATCCCGGTGATCGGGTCCGAGCTGAAAAACTCCAAAATAGTTGGACTACCCTGAACCACCACTGGAAACAGCCCCTCGGATCCACTAGGTCTGTTTTCAGTGGCATATTTCCAGTGGACATGTGAGCCTTACATGCTCTCTGACTTCTCCACTAGAAGCGAGTTGTTATTTTGGTGAAAATACCACATTTTCGATGGGTGTTTCGATGATAATCTTGTCACTTAGGAGCGATTACACCACAGGGGTGACACTGTGGGTCCCTCCTGATATTCCTGACATGTACTAATGTACGATTCCATTTGTGTCTAGGACAGTGACGAGCACGTGCAATATAGCCATAATTGAATTGATCGATCGGTGGCCGTACTTGAACCTTAACACACCTAATCGTAAAATAGGTGAGGGATGGATTGTGTTTATATTGGACTATTTATTATTATTAAACTGCTCACATGCTTAGAATTATATGTTTAATTGTAATTGTTCAAATTCGATGATGATATGTTACATTTGTCATTTACGATTATGATATGAATTGTATGGAGATGTATGACGGGATCCAGTGTGGTCAAGGTGGTACTGGTATCGTGATCATCGTGTGTTTGGTTGTGTGTGTGAGATGGAAACCGACGTGGCAGGTGGTTCTAGTGTCTTGATTTTCGTATGTATGTTGTATTCATGCATTGATTATGTGCATTAGAGTTAGTTGTAGTCGCAGGTTACACTTTGTGGGCAAGGTCTCGTTGGTATCGTGTACCGGGACTGTATTTGGAAATAGATGTGCTTCATGGCCGATGATTGGTATCGGTGTCATGTAGTCCATACTTAACTTTGATATGCATGCTTGATTAGATAAACGGTCTGGGGTTACACTTTGTGGCCAAGGTCTTGTTGGTATCGCATACCCGGGACTGTATTTGGAGATGGATTACACTTTATGGCCAAGGTCTTGCTGGTATCGCGTACTCAGGACTGTATTTGGAGATGGATTATACTTTGTGGCCAAGGTCTTGCCGGTATCATGTAATTCATACTAACTGTATCACTATGAAGGCATGTAGAATATATGTGGTTAGGTATCACTCCCTATACTACGAACCCTTTCCAATAGTGGTCGAGGTGTTGGATGACCCATTGTGGTATGTTTGATGTGCCTTTTCAGAATGCCACATCCTAGGTACGATGTGATTGTAGCTAAAGGCGGGAACTTGTCCAGCGTGACCGATGATGTATCGGTGCTGTGACTGCTAGGAGGGGATTATCAAGGGTTTGCTGGGTGACACATAGATGCATATGGGGACCGACAGGCTTCTAATCACGGCTAGGGTTTGTGTTCTTTCGTAGTCGATGGTGGTTCCGAGACGGAGGATATAGCATTTACCAAACTTAGTTTTTATTTTTAGGTGGATAATAAATAAATGAGCTGCATCACGAGCATCATGGACTATGTGTTTAATTTTCGTAATCATACATCATAAATTATTTTTGCTATTATCTTGCTTAGATGTGCTTGACCCCACCCTTCACTGAGCGAGTTGGAAAGGTCACCCCACGTATACACCCCTTTTTAGATGATGATGCAGGTACTGTGGTGCCAATGGTGGTTGACCTAGTATCTTCTGGGTCAAAGTATGGTGTGAGTAACTGGTGGATGCCAGAAGCAGAGGAGCACAATGAGGACTGTGCTTGCGACCACTATGCTTATGCCACACCGTTAGATTGTACATCATATTTTGATACTTCTGGGTATAATTGTGGATTGTGTTTGTTTTTGAGATTATATTATATGGCATGGATGAATGTAACAGAATAACTCGGTTATCACTATTATATTATCATTAAACATTTCCTTATTTTATTTATGACTCCGCTACTATACTCTGATTCCGCTGCTTATGTTGGTTTGTAATGTGAGATTGTGAAAATGTTAAGGTACTGCTATCAGAGATCTTGGTAGATTTGCAAGACAGGTACGTGTCTTACTCACACCCGGTATTCCTAAAGGTAAGTTGGAGTGCTTGGAATTGGGTGTGACACTAAAATTCGAGGCGATGCTCTGCCTTAACTCACAATCTCAGCCAAACCATGATTCTGGGGAAATTAGGATTAAATAAAAATCTCAAGACAACAATAATAGAAATTTGCACAATTAGGAGACAAGTATAGGTGTTAAAGCCGTTTCATTATAATAGAGAATTTGTATACACAACTTACACTTTCATAAGAAAAATAAAGTACATTGAAAGCAAGAAATCCTAACTAGCCTAGGTCTAGGAAACTAAACAATTGAAGCAAATGACATAATGTAAAAGTTAAACTAAGCCTAAAACATCAAACTCAAATAAAACATAAAATAGGAAATCCTAAAAGCTACAGTGGCAAACATGCCACTACTCTTGCTGCTCTTGCCACTGCTACTGTTGGTTCTGTCCCTGTCTCTGAGCTTGGGTCGGATCATGCATTCCTAGAGGAGGCATCAGAATACCAAGATGGAAGACCATCGCCTACATCTGTGCCTCTAGGGAGGCCACTCTATTGTCCGTAAGACAATAGGTCCTGTCTATGCTATTGAGGTCGCCATCTATACTCCTCATCAGAGATGCGGTGGTGTCTAGGCGAGCCATAACATCATTGAGATCATAAGGCCTCATGCCCCTAGTGCCCTAAGAAGTAGAAGCAGCCATAGAACCCATTGCCTGGGGATCAAGTGGTGGAGCCCCACCAACCCCAGCAACTTCTCCTCCTGCACCACCAACACCTCTACCAACATCACTGGCATTGCTGCTAACATTACCGACACTGCCACCCTCTACCTCCATCGGCTACTGACCCTCTTTGGGAATAGGAGTCACCTCCCAGAGATCTATGGTCATCTTCCTCAGAGAATCTTGGTAGACGTCTGTGAGCTCTTCATCCAAGTGTGCTTCTCCCTCCAAGTCCACCCCAAAGCGGTTGAAGATGTCAGTGAGTATTCTTCCATAACATAAGCTTCCCACGGCGGTCTACTCCTTTAGACCGAAGCACCATGGTCCACATAAGGAGGTAAGGGAGACATATCTGCGCCCCCATGTACATGCAATAGGTAATGTAGGCTTGCAGTGCGGATACCTCATCATAGTGTCCGCAAGTGGGGAGGACATTCAACTGAATTGCACGACAGACCACCTTTGCAGTAGTAAAATAGTTGACTGAACGGTTCCATCCCTTGGCTTCCTTAGTCAACATGTCATTGATCTCCTGAAAGGTATCGGGACTCTGGAATTCATATGCCAGAGTCCAAAGCGGGAAGTACACTAGGTCGCCGGCATTGCTGACCATTAGAATATTGGCCAACTACCCATGTCAGAGGAGATCTCCACCCCCTTCACATAGGAGGTGATCCGCATCTCTTCGGTACCCCGGTTCACACATTGTAAGTTGGAGTAGAACAACTTGACTAGTGTGGGTTAGTAGTACTTGTTGGGTTTTAAGATACGATACCACCCAACCTCATCAAACCATTGACAAAGACGGAATGCACAGAAGTCATTGACCGTCTTATAGACTCCTGGGTCCATATTGCGGCACTCGAAGAGTTCCCAATGGTCTCACTTAGCCATAGAGCAGAATAGGATGGGGTTGAACTGAGCGGCGGAGTCTTGCTCCTCTTGTTCAGCGGCACTTCAGGTACATACACGGCGTCCATAAATTATTGTAATGTGATTCCTAAGGATTTAGGATGAGAAACCGGATTCAATGGCTGAATATAAAGCTCACAGAGAAGGAAATCATAAAACTAGGTTACAAAGAGGAGGAACATACCTTTAATGCTAATGCGACGCTGATTGATGATGAAATAGTGAGAAGAAGGTAGGGAATGGGTAGCAAAATCCTTCTTGGCCATTTCCACAGCTTTCCCACAAGAGAAAATAGGGATTTGTACAAAGGAACCAAGACTCGAGCCTATTTATAGCCGTTTTGGTGCCACTAGAAACAGCCCACCGAAAACATTGGGCATGCTTCCGGTGCCTGTTTCCTGTGAAGTGAAAAATTGGATTTTTGCTCTCTGTTTTGCCATCGAAAATTCCACAAATATTTTTGGTGGATTAAACCATATTTCTGGTGATATGACCCCATGTTTCTGGTGGACTCTTTTGGAAAATAAATCATTTAATTTTTCAAACCTAAATTTTACTTGGTTACTTTAATGGTGTGCCCCTTTGGGATACGTGCGTGATCGGATCCTAATATGTGTGGACCCCACTTATGCATGTCCTAACCCAAATTTTGACTATTGTATACGTGTGGGACCCACAATGCATGCATGTGTTCCAATTACATGCAATCTTGTTTATGCATGTGCACTAATCGGATTCCTTCACAAGAGCCATGTCACGTTGGAACACCTGCTTCCCCTACATGGAATCAGGGTAGACCCTCCAATGCACCTTCAGCTCCGCCTGTACTTACAACTCAAGATGTGGCATTTATCATGAATAACATGATGCAAGAAGTTGAAGAAAGGCAAAACCAGTTTATGGCCGGGATCGATAATAAAATCCAAGCAACAATGGAAGCCCATAATGCACCGCTTGCACCTCTTACTCCACCGGCACCCATTCCATTACCCATTGGATCGGCTACCCTTTAAACATCTAGTGGGGTACAAGTGCATGTGCATGTGCAAGACCCGATGCCGGAACAAGCTCAAGCCCATGTAGAGGACTGGACAGGCTTAACAAAAATGATGGAGAAGTTTCAATGGCTTAGGCCCCCATGCTTCTCAAAGGTGGGATAAGAGCCGTTGTATCCATCAAGAAGGATTGGTGGAATGGAGAAGGTTTTTAAACTGATGGGCTACATTGATGAGCAGAAAATTTTATGTGCAGGCTATCTGTTATAGAATGAAGCGGATGATTGGTGGAGTGCCACTAAGCCTATTATGAGGGTTAGTAACCCGAACCCCACTTGGGAAGACTTCAAAGGGGCCTTCTTTAAGAACTATTTTCTAGAAAGCTTTTGGGATAGGAGAGAGAGTGAGTTCTCTCAGTTGGTTCAAGGTTCCTAGCCTGTGCTTGAGTATCAACAACGCTTTATGGAGCTATTCCATTTTGCTCTTGAGTATCTCAGAGGTGATAGGGCTAAAGCAAAGAAGTTTGAGAAAGGGTTGAGGCCAAGTATTGCATCAACCATTGTGGGGTTGAAACTGCAGACCTATGCTAAGGTGGTCCAAGTGGCCAAATCCATTGAAGATTGGTATAAAGACAATGTCACAGCCCAGCAAGGAACTGGAAAGAGGCCAATGGGATCTACTATTTCTTGGGGAGGCAGCAAACCTTTTCGAGTGCCTTAAATCAACCCAAATCCAGTGCAATTTAGGAGGCATGATGCTAGTCAGACTTCCCAGCCCTCCTGATCTAGTGCTGTATCTGTATCTCAGTCTTCTGGATCGAGCCCGAGATGCTTTCATTGTGATCAGCCGGGCTGCATGGCGAGGAGATGCCCCCACCGAAGTCCAAGTGATGAACCCTACACTATGCCACCTAGGCCCCAGCAGACATATTCAATCCCTAGACCAGCACAACCCCTATAGGGCCAGAGACCACAGGGTAGAGTGTTTGCTAAGACTGCAGAAGATGCTGAGGCTGCACCCAGTGTAGTGATAAGTACATTATTGATATCATTATTTCTTACACAAGTGTTATTTGACTCAGGAGCCTCGCAATCATTCGTGTCACCGGCATTTGTGAAGAAGATGAGAATTCCACCCAAGGGATTGACTTAATGTTTGGTTGTGAGCACCCCTACAGGAAGTGTAGTGGGTTTAAACTATGTTTATGAGCCTTGTCCAATGACCATAGGTCATTATGAGTTGAATGCTCACTTGATCGAGTTGGATATGACTTCGATGTGATTTTTGGAATGGACTGGTTGTTCGCATATAGAGCTAGTGTGCAATGTGCAGAGAAGACTATCATTTTTAGACCTCATGATGATGATGAGTTTGTGTTCCAAGGGGATAAGCCCAAGAAAGCCAAGAAAGTTATCATATCCGTATTCTAGGTGAAGAAGCTACTGGATAAGGGATGTCAAGGCTACTTAGCATCTGTGATGGATACTAAGATAGAGATTAGGCCATTGACTGAGCTAGATGTGGTGAGGGAATTCCGGATGACTTGATAGGTTTGCCCCAGACCGAGAGATAGAATTTATACCTACTCCCTGACTCGGCACCTGTGTCAAAGGTCCCTTGCCGCATGGCCCCCACAGAGTTGAAAGAATTGCAGGTGCAACTTCAAGACCTTCTGAAGAAGGGATTCATTAGACCTAGTGTGTCTCCATGGGAGCACCGGTATTGTTCATCAAGAAGAAAGACAGAAGTATGAAATTGTGTATCAATTACCGGGAGCTTAATAAGCTAACCATCAAGAACCGGTATCCTTTGCCAAGGATAGATGATTTATTTGATTAGTTATAGGGTGCCAAGGTGTTCTCCAAGATTGACCTTAGATTGGGCTACCACAAGCTCTGGATCAAGGATAGTGATGTCAGTAGGACAGCCTTTAGATCAAGGTATGGACATTTTAAATTCTTGGTAATGTCATTTGGGTTGACCAATGCACCGGCTACATTTATGGATTTGATGAACCGGGTATTCCAGGATGTCCTAGATAAGTTTGTATAGTATTCATTGATGACATTTTGGTCTACTCCAAGAGTGCAGAGGAACATGCCGTTCACCTGAGGTTAGTATTGCAACGGCTGAGGGAGAAGCAACTCTATGCCAAATTCAACAAGTGTGAGTTTTCGCTGTCACAGGTGGCATTCCTAAGCCACACTGTTTCAGACAAGGGTATAGAGGTTGACCCAGGCAAGGTGAAGGCAGTTCTAGAATGGGAGACTCCCAAGACTGTAGCAGACATACATAGTTTTCTGGGATTGGTCGGATACTACAGGAGGTTTATTGAGAACTTCTCTCCTATTGCTACTCCGATGACCGATTCACACGAAAGGGTGTAAAATGTCAGTGGACTGAGGCTTATGAGAAGAGCTTCAAGGAGCTAAGGCAAAAGTTGGTATCAGCTCTAGTTTTGACTATTCCGACCGGTACAGGTGGTATGATTGTGTATTATGATGCCTTCAAGCTGGGATTGGGTTGTGTATTGATGCAACATGAAAAAGTCATTGCTTATGCATCCCGTCAGTTGAAGGATAATGAGAAGAACTCCCCACCCATGATTTGGAGTTGGTAGCTGTGATTTTTGAACTAAAAATCTGGAGACACTACGTGAATGGTGAGAAGAGTGAGATCTTCAGTGACTATAAGAGCCTCAAGTACTTCTTCACCCAAAAAGAGCTCAACATGAGACAGAGGCATTGGTTAGAGCTAATGAAGGATTATGATTGTACTATCCACTATCACTCAGGAAAGGCTAATGTGGTAGTTGATGCACTTAGTCGAAAATCCCAGTCACTGACTCTTGCATCATTGACCACTAATGAGTATTTCCTAGAGGAGGCCAGGAAACTAGACTTGGAACTATTAGTAGAGGGTGTCACTTTGTCATTATCGGTATTGGTGGTGCAACCTAGTCTAGTGGATTGGATCACTACAGATCAGGTTACTGATGCAGATTGCAGAAGATGATAGTAGAATGCCAGGAAGGAACCCAAAAGGACTTGGATTTCTGTATAACTAAAAGTGAAGTTCTCAATTTCAAAGGGAGGTTGTGTGTGCCCAATGATGGTGATTTGAGAGACACAATTTTGAAAGAGGCACATAGCTCTCCATACTCCATTCACCCCGACAGCACTAAAATTTATAAGGACCTCAAAGGCTTCTACTGGTGGAAAGGAATGAAGAATGATGTGGCCACACATGTGTCTAGATGCCTCACATGCCAGCAAGTCAATGCTGAGAGACAGAGGCCCCATGGGTTATTACAGTCCTACCTATTCGGAGTGGAAATGGGAGAATATTACCATGGACTTCGTCACAAGCCTACCTCGTACACAGAAGGGTATGGATGCCATTTGGGTAGTTGTGGACCGCTTGACCAAGGCAACCCAATTTATCCCAATCAAGATCACATTTTCTATGGACAAGTTGACCAAGTTGTATACCAATAACATCATCAGGTTACATGGTGTATCATCTCTGATCGAGATCCCAGGTTCACTTCTAAGTTTTGGATATGTGTACAGAAGGCTATGGGCACACAGTTGGCTTTCAGCACTGCCTTTCACCCTCAGACCGATGGTCAATCGGAGAGGACTATTTAGACATTGGAGGACCTACTCTAAGCATATGCCTTGGATATGAGTTATAGTTGGGATGAGCACATTTCCCTTATTAAGTTCTCCTACAACAATAGTTATCAAGCCACCATCATAATTTTCCCATTCGAGGCACAGTATGGTAGGAAGTGCTAAACTCCACTCTATTGGGATGAGCTTGGAGAGTGGCATATTTTGGGTTTAGACTTAATACAGGCTACTAGTGAGAAGGTGAATGTGATTAGAGAAATGATTAAGGCAGCTCAGTCCAGGCAGAAAAGCTACGCAGATGTTAGGAGGAAACATCTGGAGTTTGGTGTTGGAGACAAGGTGTTCTTATGGCTCTCCCCAGTTAAAGGGGTGATGCGGTTCGGCAAGAAGGGAAATCTTAGGCTAAGATTTTTGGGACCGTATGATGTACTAGAGAGGATCAGACTAACAACTTACCGGATAGCTTTACTGCCGGAGTTGGAAGGTACACATGATGTTTTCCATGTTTCTATGTTGAGGAAGTACATTCCTGACCCCACTCACGTCTTGACTTACATACCCCGTGAGTTGGATGAGAATTTTTCCTATGTGGAGTATCTAGAGAAAATTGTTGATCGGAAGGACCATATTCTTCGCAATTGCACTGTTTCCTTTGTCAAAGTGAAATGGATGAACCACCCCAAACAGGAAGCATCCTGGGAACAGGAAGATGAAATGATGAAGCAGTATCCTGGATTGTTCGATTTTCCAGGTATGTTCAATTTCGAGGAAAAAATTCTTATAAGGTAAGGGGAATGTTACACCTGTGCCCTAATCTGGTCTAATTTCAAACTGTTGTGACAAGCCTCGAATCAGAGATCGAAAGTATGTCCAAGTTTTGGCTCGCGGTTGTGAATTGTCGAAGGGTTAGAGATGACCCCACATATTCATGCATCGTGTGCCTATCTAACTAGAGTGGATTCATACCTTTCGATCCCAAACGGTAAGTGACCCGACTTCCCACACTTGAATTTTGACAAGCATAAAAAACTATCGAATAGCCTTGAGCATGTCCTAGGGCAACCACCCGTGCAAGACCAACCATGGGATAGCAAGTTGGTAAGACATCAAGCTATCTTGACCACCAGTAACAAGCCACCAGAAGCAGATTTGGCCTGGATCCGATGCCTATTTCCGATGGGTTGATAGGCTATTATTGGGGTTCCGATGCCCGTGGTTCCTGCCACTCACAATGTGAATGACTCCGTATGATCCAAATAATCCTCCACATCTTCCTCATGATCTGAGCACTTTATGGACCTAACTGTGTGAGTCCTCATGCCCTGAATTTCATTTTAACCCGATTGGTTCAAAAGAGGTCCAAACCAAGCAGACCCTAAGGCCCACTTAAGTTTTAAGTTGGAAAATGAGGATTCATTTCCTCATTTCCCTTGTGCCCATTGTAGGAGAGGAGAGAAAGAGGAGAGGAAAGAAGAAGAAGAGGACGGAGAAGGGATTGGAGGCCTACCTTGGTGCCGACTGCCGCCTTGTTGCCGGAATCATTGCCAGTGGTAAGTACAACCTCCCATACCACTCTCTCTCTTCATTTCAACTTAGGTAGGGCTAGGTATGGATGGAATCTTGATGTACAAACCATTTTAAGGTTGTAGGATGAGTGTTCTACCCTCCCAGTGTTGTTATTAAGCTCGAACCAAGCCTAGTGAGCTCTAGCAACATGTATTGCCAAAAGACTAACTAGGGTTTTGATCATTCGATCGACGTATCTCCCAAATGGCTTAGTGGAATTGGAATTTTCTTGGCTTATAATGATGCTAGGAACATCCCCTATAAACTCCATGGAACAAATCCCGGTGATCGAGCCCGAGCCTAAAAACCCCAAAATAGTTGGACTGCCTTGAACCACCACCGAAAACAACCCACTGGATCCATTGGGTCTATTTTTGGTTGCATATTTCTGGTGGACATGTGAGCCTTACATGCTCTCTGACTTCTCCACTGGAAACAGGACTGATATTTTTGATAGAAATGCCACATTTACGGTGGGTGTTTCCAATGACAGTACTATCACCTAGGAACAATGTCTGTACCCTAGGGGTGACTTGTGTAGGTCCCTCTCGACATTCCGACGAGTACTGATGTATGATTTCCTTTGTGTCTAGGATAGTGATGCACATGTGCCCCAAAGCCATAATTGAATTGATCGATCGGTGGTCGTACTTGAACCCGAACACACTTGATCGTAAAATAGGTGAGGGATGGACTGTGTTTATTTTGGAATGTTTATTATTATTAAATTGCTCAGATGCTTAGAATTATATATTTAATTGTTTGCTCAAATACGATGATGATATGTTATATTTGTCATTTACGATTATGATATGAATTGTATGGAGATGTATGACGGGATCCGGTGTGGTTGAGGTGGTACCGGTATCGTGATTGCCGTGTGTTTGGTTGTGTGTGTGAGACAGAATTTGACGTGACCGAGGTGGTACTGGTGATGTGATTTTCGTATGTTTGTTGCATTCATGCATTGATTATGTGCATTAGAGTTAGTTGTAGTCGCGAGTTACACTTCGTGGCCAAGGTCTCACTGGTATCTTGTACCCCCGGGATTGCATTTGGAAATGGATGCGCTTCGTGGCCGATGATTAGTACTGGTGTCGAGTAGTCCATACTTAACTATGATATGCATGCTAGATTAGGTAAACGGTCTCAGGTTACACTTTGTGGCCAAGGTCTCGCTGTTATCGCGTACCCGGGACTGTATTTGGAGATAGATTACACTTTGTGACCGAGGTCTTGCCGGTATCGTGTAATTCATACTACCTGTATCACTATAAAGGCATGTAGAATATATGTGATTAGGTATCACTCCCTATGCTAGGAACCCTTGCCAACAGGGGTCGAGGTGTTGGATGACCCATTGTGGTGTGTTCGATGTCCCTTTTTGGAATGCCACACCCTAGGTACGATGTGATTGTAGCTGGAGGCGGGAACCTGTCCTGCGTGGCTGGTGATGTATCGGTGCCATGACTGCCAGGAGGGGGTTATCGGGGGTTTTTTGGGTGACCCATGGATGCATACGGGGACCGATAGAGTTCTAATCATGGCTAGGGTTTGTATCTTTGCGTAGTCGATGGTGGTTCTGAGACGAAGGATACAGCCTAATGCATTGTAGTAGAATTTAACCGACTTAGTTTGTATTGTTAGGTGGATAATAAATAAATGAATTGCATCACGAGCATCATGGACTGTGTTTAATTTCCGCGATCATGCATCATAAATTATTACTGCTATTGTCTTGCTTGGATGTGCTTGACCCCACCCCTCACTGAGCGAGTTGAAAATCTCACCCCACGTATACACCATTTTTTAGATAATGATGCAGGTATCGTGGTGCCAATGGCGGGTGACCCAGCATCTTCTGGGTTAGAGTATGGTGTGAGCAACTGGTGGATGCCGAAGCGGAGACACGATCGGATTGTGCTTCGACCACTATGCTTACACCACATCGTGAGATTGTACATCATATTTTGATATTTCAGGTATAGCGTGGATTGTGTATGTTTTTGAAATTATATTATATGGCATGGATGAATGTAACAGAATAACTCGGTTATCACTATTATATTATCATTAGACATTTCACCATTTTATTTATGATTCCGCTAATATACTTTGATTCCACTGCTTATGTTGGTTTGTGATGTGAGATTGTGAAAATGTTAAGGTACTGTTATCAGAGATCCTGGTAGGTTTGTGAGATAGAGTACGTGTCTTACGTACACCGTCGGTATTCCTAAAGGTAAGTTGGGTCTACTGGAATTGGGTGCGATAATGTTTATCATGAGAAGCCTTTGTCCTAGTCTTATTAATAAGTGCGCTCTCATTTGCATCATTTCGCATTTCTTCCAACTCCAAGAGTTGAAGACAACGGTTGGAACCAGCTTTGACCATATCAAAATTAAATGTTTTAATGGCCCATAAAGTATGGTGTTCCAACTCAACAGGTAAGTGACAAGCTTTCCCAAATTCCATTCGGTGAGGGGACATGCTAATAGGAGTCTTATAAGCGTGCCTTAGGCCCACATGCATCATCTAGTCTCAAAACCAATCTTTTCTATCGAGGCCTAACCATTTTCTCAAGAATGCACATGATCTCCTATTGGACACCTTTATTTGACCCTTTGGTTTGCGAATGATAAGGTGTGGCAGCGTTATGAGTAATAGAATACTTCAGATGAGGCCCAAAATTTGATGCTTAAAATGGGAGCCACCACACTAATGATGGAGCGAGGAAATCTAAAGTGACAAAAAATGTGACTTTGTACAAACTTAACCACTACCTTATGATCATTGGTTCTTGTGGCCAATGCTTCAACCTATTTGGACATATAATCTACCGCAACTAAAATGTACTCAAAGTTAAAAGAAGAAGGGAAAGGTCCCATAAAGTCTATACTCCGCACATCAAAGATCTCAACAACCAGAATAGGATTAAAGGGCATCATGTCTCTACGAGATATATTTCTAACATTTTGACATTGGACACAATTGCGAAAAAAACTCATGGGCATCTCTAAAGATAGTTGGCCAAAAGAAACCACTCGTAAAACCTTGACAACAGTTTTCCTGGGATTAAAATGCCCTCTACATGCAAGAGTGTGACAAAAGGTAAGAATACTATGAAACTCACTCTCTGGGACACATCGGTGAATAATATGGCCAGGACAAAACCTAAACAACTCTGGATCCTCTCAATAATAGAACTTCTGCTGTGAGAAGAATCTATATTTCTCTTGCTTACTCCAATCATCAGGAAGCTTCCCAACAGCCAGGTAGTTCACTATACGTGCAAACCATGGAGAAGGAATATGAGAAATCGTAAATAATTGCTTATGAGGGAATGAATCTCTAACCAACTCAGTGGTGGAGGGTGACTTAACTAAGACCCTGTACAGATGATCTGCTACCACAATCTCGGAAACTTTCTTATCTCGAATTTCTAGATTAAATTCTTGTAATAGAAGAATCCATCTAATCAACCTACATTTGGTGTTTTTCTTGGTAAGTAAATGCTTAAAAGCAGTATGATCTGTATCCACCACAACCTTGGATCCAAGGAGATAAGAACAGAATTTATCGATAGCAAACACAACTGCTAGTAATTCTTTCTCATTCATAGTATAATTCAATTGAGCTTCTGAGAAGGTCTTACTAGAATAATATATGACAATATGTTTCTTGTCAACTCTCTGTCCTAACATAACTTCAACATCATAGTCAGATGCATTACATATAATATCAAATGGCAACGACCAATCCGGGGGCTGGATTATGGGTGCTGCAGACAATAAAGGTCTAATGGTATGGAAGGCTTGAAGACAATCATCATCAAAGAAAAAATGAGCATCTTTGGAAAGCAAATTGCATAAGGGTCTAGGTATAGTACTAAAGTCCTTAATGAATCGCCTATAGAAGCCTGCAAGGCCTAAAAATGAATGGACATGTCAAACAGAAGTGGGAAGTGGGAGTGTAGCAATCAACTCAACCTTGGCCTTATCAACTTCTATCCCATGTTTGGACACAATGTGACCCAGAACAATGTCATCTTGAACCATGAAATGACTCTTCTCCTAACTGAAAATCAAATTTGTCTCTATACAACGTTTCAAAACTTTAGTCAATTTTAAGAGACAATCATCAAAAGGGAAAACCCAAACAGAGAAATCACCATGAAAACCTTAAGACAATCTCCCACTATATCAGAAAAGGTAGTCATCATGCACCTCTGAAAGGTGGCAGGTGCATTACATAACCCAAAGGGCATCCGTTGGAAAGTGAATGTACCATAAGGGCACGTGAAAGTCATTTTCTCTTGGTCTTCAGGATTCACAACAACCTGATTATAGCCTAAATAGCCATCTAAGAAACATAAATGGCTTTGGCTAGCCAATTTCTTTAGGATCTGATCAATGAATGGCAAAGGAAAGTGATCCTTACGAGTGACAGAATTCAATCTCTGATAATCAATGCATACCCGCCAACCTGTGGTTGTGCGAGTAGGGACCTTGTCACCCTGGTCATTCTCAATGATGGTAATGCCCAACTTCTTAGGCACAACTTGAGTGGGACTTACCCACTTCCTATCAGAGATGGGATAATTAATGTCTGCATCTAACCATTTCACCACCTCTTTCTTGACAACTTCTCGCATGTTAGGATTTAATCTCCTTTGCGCATCCTGAAAAGGTTTAGCTCCATCATCACAATAGATATGATGCATATAAATTGATGGGCTAATACCTTTCAAATCAGCCACGAACTAGCCAATGGCAACCTTATGTTCATTGAGAACATCCAACAATTTGTTTCTTGATCATGTGTCAAATTGGAAGCAAAGATGACGAGGTGTCTCATTCGATCCGAAAAAGCATATTTCAATGAATCGACAATGGTTTAGCTCTAACCTGGTGGAGACTCAATAGAACTCAATCTTTGGCATCTCAACTAAAAGAGGAAAGGGCTCAAACTTGATAGTCCAAGGAGGCGATCGAGAAAAGGTAGGAGCATCTAATAGAGCATTGACATCAAAATCATCACCTACAAAGAAGGTCAAACACTTTGTTCCTTGGGTGCGCTAATATCACTAGGGTGTCTTGTGCCACCACATCATCTATCACATCAATGGAGAAACACTTTTCCTCATCTTGGAGCCCTAAAGAAGCATTGAGGATGTTCAATCGAGCTTCTTATTACCAAAGAAAATGTCAATTGCACGATCTACAATTGATGCATACATTGGCTATGGTCAGAATGGATGTCCTAAGATTATCATTGTGGTTTTCATTAGTAGGTGCTTCCATATCAAGAACAAGGAAATCCATAGGAAATTGAGCTCATCAACCTTAACTAATACATCCTCAATAAAGCCTCTAAGGACTTTGATTGAGCAGATGACAAGTTAGAGAATAACCTCTGTGAGCTTAGTTCTCGAACCATATTGATAACAAACTGAGCTAGGTAAAATATCCACACTCGCCCCTAGATCAAGGAGAGCATGCCCAATCCGAAGGTTCCTAATGATGCAAGATATGAGAGGTGCTCCTGGATCCTTAAGCTTAGGGGGAAGCTTATTGGATAGGACAACATTCACTTGCTCAGTAAGATGGATAGTTTTTGGAATGTGGGTCTTCAGCTTATGCTTTTCAGTACATAAGTCTTTCAAGAACTTAGCATAAGCTGGAACATGCTTTATGACATCTAGAAGAGGAAGGTTGATCTGGATTTGTTTGGACAATTCCATCATCTCTTCCATTCTTAAACTCTTCTTGCCAAATGCAAAAAAAGGAGATTCTAAACAAGAGGGGGAAGAGGCTTTAGGCATATAAACATTAGGATTACTGCCTCCCCCAACTTGCTCAGTCTCATCATCCTTAGAAGCTTGTGAGCTTTAGGATTAGGGTTTGGACTCATCTCTTTCTTAGAATCCTCTGCAGGGGAATTTTGTTCAGGTATTCCCAATATTCGGCCATTCCTTAGGGTCATGACTACCTGGGATTTTTCATTGAAAAATCAAATATTAGGACGACTCTTAGGATTTCCTACCACTTAACTTGGCATGTGGCCTTCTTTTCTCCTACTGATGGCGTCGACTACAGTCAACGAGTTTCTAACTTAGTAAGGGATTGAGTATGGGAGTGTCGGTGTGTGTTTTTCCAACCCATTCAAGCACACATCACCTTTTTCTCTAATGATGAATTCATAGGTGGCGGAGGATGTGGTTACTGCACATCTCTGTAGGCAGTCTGCTGATTGGAAAAATTCTACCTATATGGTGGATTTTGAAAACTATTGGGTTGTTTCCATCCAAAATTGGGGTGATTCCTCCAATCAGGGTTATAGGTCTTGGAATATGGGTCATTACTTGGTTTAGAGAAACTCTGGGCAGCCTGTGCATGTTCTTGAACATATTCAGGGAATTGCACAACTTGAGGTCAATCACCCACATAATGTGCAGGGCTGGCACAAAGAGCACATGCATCCTGATGAATGGGAGCTGAGGTAGATTGCTTAAAATTCTATCCCATGGACAATAAGTGGTCAAGCTTTTCAGAAAACATGCCCACTCTGGTATTTATGGCCAAAGATTGACCTACCTCATAGAGGCCACCTCTCTTTTGGGATCCAATGGTGGGGGCTTCAGGCCTAGAGGCTGACACATGATATAGCGAATTTTCATTGAGAGTTTCAAATAATTTCCATGCCTCATCCTCACTTTTATGCATAAAAGTTCCTCCATAGGAAGTATCAACATCTGATGGAGACAGTCTCATATTGGGCTGCCTGAACAATAAGAACTAATAGATGAGGTAGACATATAAGTCAATGGGGTAAAGTGTTCACTTAATGGGCATCTTCTTTGGTCCATTCTTTTCTACCATTTATTTTTTCAAATTAAGCATAAAGTTCTCTCAATTTCAGGGTCCAAAATTTTCAATTTGGGATGACAAGAGCGACAACCATACATCAACTATCAACAAGCACGAAAATGAGAAAAACTAAAAAAATAGAGAAAAGCTCATAACTAGACTGTGTAAGAGGGTGGAATGCAAATTCAATAAGTTGGGTTGGGATATCTGGCTTTCACCTAAAGACCCGGGTTCAACTCCTGACAACGGAACCATGTTGAGGATAGTGCACGCTTCTTTGCTCTACAAACTGTGCTACCTACAAAACAAAATAAAAACAACTTATGCGGATCTAAACTTAAACTAATGAAGAAGATAAAAAAAAAAATTCTGAAATTAAAACTAAAACAAAATAAAATAAAAAAACTAATTCAATCTTAAAAAATCGTGTCGGTTACCCAACAACTGTGCCAAAATTTGATTGCTGTTGTGAACGAATCAGAATAAACCCTAACTAAACTATGAGATAGAGGTAAGAAAGGGGTCGAACCCACAGAGAACTAGAAGGCCAAATCTACTAATATTGAGGTGAATGTTGTTTTAAAAATAAAATTTGTAAAATCCATAATTAAAATTAAAACTAAGTAAACTAATTAACAAGAATAAGAATCAATAGAAGAAGCTATCCTTAGGTCTCAAATCCATTTTGGTATTGATGAGGGCATTTCTCCCTAACAGCGGCATGGGCAAGGAGCATCCTGACCAATGTTGCCTTTATACCTTATTAGCATTTGTCACCTTGGCATCTCACCTGGCCATGCTGCTACCTCGGCCTTCCATCTGCCTGAGCTGTCACCTTGGCATCTCACTTGGCCGTGCTGCTACCTCGGCCCTCCATCCTCCAGAGCTATCACCTCAACGTCTCACCTGGCCGTGCTGCCACCTCGGCCCTCCACTCCCGCATGTAACTGGAGTCCAGAGACACATGATGCCCGAAGATCCCCACCCAGGGTAGGAAGACGCTAGCTATCGCCTCAAAGACTCACTAGAGGCGCACGTATACTTAGAGAAGAATGTGAGAACTCCTCTCAAGGGCAGTTGGCAGAACCACCCTATGGAGGTTGGGCTCACCTCGAGCCGACCAGTGCCCAGCAAGGTCGGGATCGGCTGGTGGTCGCCAAGGCCGAGGAAGAAGCCCAGGAAAAAGCGAAAGGGCATGATGCTTGCGGATCACGAGTCAAGGAGAGAAGGGTGACACGGAGAGCCATATCCGGTGCCTCCGGCGAGTAGAAGGAATCAGAGGGAAAGGCACCCGGCCGACATGGGAACTCCGGCACATAATGCACTATCGGTGGCCCGATAGATGCGAGTGCCCCCAAATTTTGTGATACCCATATTTGATGGATATGACCACACCATGGATCTCTATGATCATCTTCTGTACTACAGCTCGGCTATGAAAATTCATGGTAGGTTAGACACAATTCTTTGTCGAGCCTTTGCAGCCTCATTAAAAGGAGCTGCGCTGGTGTGGATGTCAAATTTATGGCCCCGGTCCATCCACATCTATGAAGAGCTGACAAGAGTATTCCTCACACGTTTCCAAGCTAGTATGAAGCAGAAGCAAATCACACAAAATGTGATGAACATGAGGCAGTGAGTAAGAGAGACTATAAGAGAATTCCTTGGCCAATTCACTAAGACGACGCTGGAGGTAAAAAACCTACCGAAAGGAGTGACGTATAGCACATTGTGCAATGGGGTAATGCACCTGTTACGGGCGATCTCGGCCCTTGACTTGCTAGAGACAATGCGAGTTGTTGAGCATGCAATTAATACGCCAATATGGAGGAAGTCACGCTACGGAGGAATAGGTGAGCGGGTGATCGAGTCGGAGAAAAGGGGAAGAAAAGGCCTCGAGGCCTAGGGATGATTCTCGTGAGTGAAGAAGAGCGACAGATCGGCCGCTGACACAAGCGACCGAGCAATATGAACTTGATCGTTCCCGAATAAACCTACTTTTAGAGATCCAAGATCGGGAAATATTTTATTTGTCTCAAGCCAATGATGGCTAAACCGGAGGAAAGAATCCCAACGGTCTTGTCGGTACCACCATGACCATGGACATGACCTTTTAAGACTATAAGTCTTTGAAAATGGAAATTGATGAGCTCATGAGATGGATACCTTAACAAGTATTTGAAACGAAATATGGTGAGGCGGCTCGAGCCAGGAGAAAACGATCGGGGTTTAGCCGAGATAGGGCCAACCACCCAAGGGAAAAAACCATGGACCCAGTGACTCATATGATAACTAGCTCATGGGTCTAGCCATTCTAACAATCATGGGGGACCCACTGTAAATTAGTCAAAAATCCAAATCCACATGTAGTTCGTATGCATCATGGAGCAGGTCAAAGCCCTTAGAATGGATCCACCCATTAAATTCTCGTGAGATCTCGAAGAGTTGAAGCTGGACTCATAACGATGTGTCATAGTTCAATTAGTGGTGGCCAACCACCCTTCCACGGGGTCCTAGTGGACACAGGGCCTCAGTTGACCTTATGTCCCTGAAACCTTGAAAACTAGAACCCTTATAGATTTTCGGGGACACCACAGAGCTAGAAGGAGTTGTAGACTTGCACTGGGCCATCAGACGGGGAGCTCGGGAGCGGACTACCATGGTTTCTTTAATGGTGCCAAGATCGCCTCACCCTATAATGCAATCCTTGGCCGACACTGGTCTCAATGGCCTTGGGCGATTGTGTCCACTAAGCATATGAAAGTCAAATTCCCCACCAGCAATGGGTGGGAATACAAGTCCAACCAAAAAGAATCACAGAATTCTATGCCAACTTCATAAAGTGCATGAAGAAACCATGTTGGGTCTAGCATGTATGGCATAAATTATTGATTCTTGAGATCAAAGTCTCCTAAACCAAGCCGAGCTAATGGAACAACCTTACCCTTCCAATTCTGGAGGCAAGCGTAAAAATTATTATTTTGAGCATTACTAAGCTCCCAACGCCCGCGATGAGATTTTGAACTTCCTTAAAACTCAGATATTTTAGCATGGAAGGCTTCGATATGCGAGCATATCTAGGGCTGTAGTTGAGCCGATTTGGATGTAACCCTAGCTTTAAGCACAGTCGGATGCAGGAACTTGGGGGGGCGGAACACCATCATCAACAAGGAGGTTGATAAACTCCTAGCCGTGGGGTTTGTGAGGGAAGTAAAGTACCCGACCTGGCTAGCCAATGTGGTCATGGTTCCAAAGTGCAATGGAAAGTGGAGGATATATATAGACTACACTGACCTGAACAAGGCCTATCCCAAAGACTGCTATCCTTTACCTTGGATTAACTCCCTTATAGACTCGACTGTAGGCCACGAAATACTGACCTTCATGGACACATATTCTAGCTATAACCAAATAAAGATGAAGGTGGAAGTAAAGTCACCGGCTTTCCAACAGTTTATGATTGAGCTGATGGCTTCTTCTTTGACCAAGATCCAACTTTCCGGCAGCACTTGCGACTACCATCTCTGGAAGATTTCAACGACAATCAGGCTGGAAGATGGTGATTTATAGTTTATTTCCTTAGAGGATTTTCTTGTATTTTGTTTTGATTCATCTTACTCTTTGAAGAATGGAGAAACCATCGAATGTAAATAAATTTGAAATGAAAAAAGAGTCTTTAATTCTAAACTTATTTATGGATTATGTGAGCATAAAATAATCTTGATTTTCCATTTTGGAGGTTCTATGAGCGTGTTTTAAAACTTGTGAGTGGGTGGGGTCACCAAAGCCTCTCTAAACTAGTGCCTCTCTAAAAGTATGTGGTGGAAGATGAGGGCGCTTTCCTCCCACTCGGGGCAACTCTTTGCTACAACTGCAATGCCTTTTGGCCCAAAGAATGCGAGCCACTTACCGGGATGGTGAATACAATGTTTGAAGCTAGATCATAAGAAATATGGAAGTTTACATTGATGATATGCTAGTCAAACACGAAGCCTTGATCATTTCTAGATCTGAAGGAGGCCTTGATGTCCCCGACAAAACTAGATGAGACTAAATCCTACCAAGTGTGCATTTGGAGTAACCTCAGGAAATTCTTGGGCTTCCTAGTATTACAAAGGAGAATAGAAGCAAACCCTCCCAAAAACAAGGCCATTCAAGAAAATTTGCCCTCAGAAACATTCACGAAGTTAGGCTGAAGGGATCGCCCCCATTGAGCAGGGTTTTGTCCATTTGGAGATAAGTGTCTCCCCTTCTTCAAGCTACTAAAAAGGGAAAAGGTCAACATCAATTTTCTAGATGGAGGAATGTGAAGCAGTTTTAATGAAATCAAAGCATGCCTAACTTGGCCCCCTCTCTTTGAGGGGGCGGAACGGAAGGGCTAAGCTTTACCCCTACTTCCGGTAGTCATTAAGCGAGTCCTCGTGAGAGAAGAGGAAAAGACATAGAGGCCCATCTACTATGTGAGTCATGTGCTCCTAGAATCAAAGACAAGGTATCGAAGAATTGAGTGGTTTGCATTAGCATTGGTCTGGTAGCCCGGAAGTTGAGGCCCTACTTCTAAGCACACATAGCTATACTAAGCGATCAACCACTAAGAAAGTCACTTCCATGACCCAGTAGTGGGACATATGGTGAGTTAGGGTGTAAATTAAGTGAGCATAACATAATTTTGACCGAGAAAACGTAATCAAGGGCTAGGCATTGGCTGATTTCTTAGTAGAATGTACACATTTTGAAGAAACACGAGCACGAGGTCAGGCAGACCTAAAGTGGGAACTCTTTGTTGATGGACCCAACACCACAACAAGAGCGGTGCGAGGACTTGTCTGCGAAGCCTAGGAATTCTGTCTGATAAGCCCTCAGTTTGCATTCCCGTAAAAAAAAACAAAGGCGGAATATGAAACTAATCGGCAATCAATGGAAAAATTGTAATGATAGGCGACACAGTGCTACATAGTGACTCCCAACTAATTGTGAACCAAGTCAATGGGCATCTGAAGGCAAAAAGAAAAGAATGGCCAAATATTTGAAAAAAATCGATAATGCGGTGACCCGGGTTTTAACACTCACAATGGTATAGATCCTTGGGATGAAAATGCGATGTGATGCCCTCTCAAACTAGCTCTAGAGAACTGGGGATGCAAAGCTCGATATACTTTGAAGTACTAGACCAACCTACCTATGAGCAAGTGATGTGCAACAATCGTAGCAAGTCGAGTTGAGTGGATGGACCCTATTATGGACTATTCTGAGATGGGCATCTCCGGGAGATCGGATAGAAGCGAGGAGTAGTTAAGAGGAGGGTAGCCAAACGGCCTCCCAAAGTGGGGTCTTGTACAAAAGGGCAATATTCTAGCCCTGCTGAAATACCACCCAAAGAAGTGAAGAGGCACTCTGAGAGGGGCCATGAAGGAATTTGTGGGGACACATCGGAGGAAGGGCACGAGGCCTACAAGGTGTTGCGCCAAGGATTCTCTTGACAAAAATGTAACAAGGCGTAATGAAGTTAGTCCGCGATGCTTTAAGTGTCAACTACGTCCGATACGTATGTCCGACTCTGAACTTAGCTCCATCATCGCCCGATCCGTTCACAATATACTTGGGAGGAAGTTATAATTCATGATTTTAGGAAATTGGAAATTGTTGTAAATCCATGTATCTTTCGCTTAGTTAGGTTAATTTAATGTAATCCCTAAACAAAAACCCCACAAAAATCCCCAATTGGAGCTCAAGTTTTAGGTCAAAACCAATTGTGACGGATGATGGAATGTGATGAGCATATTTATATTGAAATCTTAGGTAGTAAAGCATACATTTTACATATTTAGAATGGTGCTACTTTGGTTTTACTCTCTTTTGTAGGTTTGTATTTTAAAGGCCTTAAGGATTATCGGGGACCATATCTCCCAAATTTTTCACAAAAGAGGTCCTATTTCTTTTCATGGTTATGAAAAGGATAAAAATCTGAGCAAGATGGACATGTTGCATTAAAAGTACACATCCGTTTGGTCACCCAGACAAGTGATTATTCTTTTCAGGCCAAAAAAATAATAATGGATCATAACTAAACTGAATGCGAGAACCAGCCCATTTCGATTGTCCCTAGTGTACAAGGAATATTCCAAATGCTAACAAGGATCGATGGACCCCTTGGGTGATTAAATATTCTTTTTGGTAAAAAAACTACCTAAAGTTGGTGGGGTTTTGGGGTTTCCAAA
>CM040961.1:46067868-46132591 GCA_022985045.1 Macadamia tetraphylla | reverse complement strand
AAGTGGTTGACCACTGATATCAAAGGTATAAGCCCTTCCATTGTGCAACATCATATACATCTTATGGAGGATTCCAAACCATCCACAACCCCAAAGAAGAGCAACCCCCGGATGATGGAAGCCATTAAGAAAGAGATCCTAAAGTGCTTGGATCATGAAATAATTTACCCTTTTTTTTGATGTACCAATGGTAAGCCCACCACGAGTGCCTAAGAAGTCTCGGGACAGAGTTCCCAATGCCAATGATAAACAAATTTCCCAACCCCGTGCCCAAGCAGGGGAGAGTGTACATAGACTATAGGAAACTTGATGCGCAACCTAGAAGGACCACTTCCCATTGTCATTCATTGACCGATGTTAGAGAGGTTAGCAGACATGAATATTATTGTTTTCTTGATGGAATTCGCATAATCAGATCCCAATTGCTTTAGAGGACCAACATAAGACCACTTTTACATGCCTATATGGAACATTTGCTTAAAAGGGGTTTTTTGGGTTTGTAATGCCCTCGCATGCCCAAAGATGCATGATGAGCATCTTTTCCCGAACTGAAAAAATTCTTAGAAGTATTTATAGATGATTTTTCAATTCAAAAAATTTAGAATTTTCCACCCCCTTTTTTTTTTCTAAGAATTTGGTTTTGAATTGGGAGAAATACTATTTTATGATTAAATCTGGTATTATTTTAGGCTATGTAATATCCAAGGAGGGAATTAAAGCAGATAGAGCCAAAGTGGATTTAATTAATAATTTACCACCTTCTCAACTGCTAAGGACCCCAAAATTTTTTTAGGCATACGGGCTTCTCTGTAAGATTTATTAATAACTTTAGTTAGTTACCCAACCTCTCACTTCATTACTTGCCAAAGATCAAACTTTGAGTTTTCTAAATGTGCCTAGAATCCTTCAAGAAACTTAAGAAGGAGTTGACCAATGCACCCATTGTTTAACCACCGTTTGGATTAACCTTTTGAACGATGTGTGATGCTTTGATTTTACCATAGGAGGTTTTGGGCAAATGATTAATAAGTTGCCCACTATCATTTACTATAATAGTAGGACATTAAATGATGCAAACTTAATTATACAACCACCAAAAAGAATTTTTAGCTGTTGTGTTTGCATTAGAAAAGTTTCGGTCATACTTAGTTGGTTCATATGTGGTGTGTATACGATCATTCCCCCTTTAGATACCTAGTTTAAAAGAAGGATGTCAAAGCCCATCTCATTAGGGGGGTTTACTTTGTAAATTAGGGATAAGAAAGGAGTTGAAAACCTATTTGGGGACCATTTATCCCACCCTTCCCAATTCCTTCCCCGTTGATTCCCAATCAATGAGAACTTTTCAAATGAATAGTTATTTGTAGTGCCCAAAGGGGAACTATGGTTTGCGATATTGTCAACTTCTTAGTTTGTGTGACTCCAAATCGCTAGTCCACCCAAGATAAGTATAAGTTTCATTCCGTTAAGTATTTTTGGGATGATCTTTATTTGTTTAAGATATGTCCGGATCAGATTATCCGACGATGTGTTCCCATCATGAGCAGCATTCCATTCTCTTTTGACATGATCACATATGGTGGACACTTTGAACCTAAGAACCCCGCGCAAAGGTTCTTCAATGCGGATTTTATCGCCCACCCTTTTAGAGAGGGTTTTTAAATTTTTTGCAAGGTTTGTCCCGCCGCTATTTTTTTTTTCCGATCAATAAGAGGAACATGATGCCTCTCAACCCTATTTTGGTAGTAGAGATCTTTGATGTATGGGGCATCGATTTCATGGGACCATTCCCAATTCCTTTGGGAATTTGTACATACTTTTGGCCATTGATTATGTTTCTAAATGGATAGAAGTCATACCTTGTAAATCTAATGACCACAAAGTGGAGGTCTAGTTTCTCAAAGAAAACTTTTTTCCCCTTGTTGATCACGCAATAGTTAGTGATAGGGTACTATATTTGTAATCGGCCTTTGAGGCCTTAATGAAAAGTATGGAACAAAAGTTATTCACCCTTATCACCCCAAACTAGTGGCCAAGTGGAGGTGTCTAATAGGCGATCAAACAAATCTTGAGAAAATCTAACCCCAACCCGTAAGGATTGGCCCCTTAGGCTCATTAATGCCTATTGGGCCCATCAGACGCATTCAAGCCCCCCTTGGTCATCCCACCGCTTGGTGTATGGAAAGTATCACTTACCAGTTGAGTTGGAGCATAAGGCCTTTTGGGCCATCAAGAACTCAACTTTGATTTGTCCGATGCGGAATTCATCGAGGCTTTGACTATTTGAGTTGGAGGAACTTAGGAATAATGCCTATGAAAGTTTTAGGATTTACAACGCAAAGACAAAAGCCTTCTATGATAAGCACTGTCTATGTAAATCTTTTACAATTGGTGATAAGGTCTTATTGTACAACTCTCGATTGCATCTTTTCCTTGGTAAGCTTAGATCCCATGGGATGGCCCATTTATTGTCCATAATGTGTATCCCCAAATGGGAGATTCTCAATCTAGGAATAGGAGTAATTTTAAAGGTTAATGGTCAGTCAAATCATTCCCGATTTTCCTACTATTGGTAGTGAAGAGGTCATGGTCCTCTATAAACCCTTTGCATAGATGACTAATTTTCCCCCTGTATGAATCTCTTGCATTGTATTTTTTTTAATTCCTTCCATGCATTGAGGTCATTGCATGTTTTAAGTGGGAGAGGCAAACTTTTTTTATTTTTTTTATTATTTTTTTCTTTGCTTATTTTTTTTTTTGTTTTTGAGCTCACTAAAGATGAAATCCTACTTTGGCTTTTGGCTAATGATCATATCATTCGTGTTTGATGTATGAAAATAAAAGTTTTGATTAAGGTACCCATTTTGAATATATAAAACCATGTTGAGAAAAAGTAACAACCTGTCTTGAGATGAGACTTTCTTTGAAAATAAGAGACCCCTGCTTTTATGGTGTTGGACCTTGTAAGTCCTGGGATTCCTTGTACTTTTGATTTGGAGTTGAGACCTCTTTTAATTTGGCAGAGTCGACAAATGCATAATTTTAAATGAATTTGAAATATGATATAAAGAAGAGTAAGAGTTGATTCCCTTGAACTAGACAGGTATCATGCCCATGAAGCGTGGTGTCTTGATCAAAATTCCTAGGAAGGAAATTTTAAAAGAACCAGCATCACGTTTTGTGGGATATGAAAAAAGTGAAGCTACATAGTAATTTGGGGTGGTGTTTGCTCCACCATGTCATTTAGGCCAAAAGTAGTAGAGTAGAATAGAGTGTATTAAAAAAAAAAGAAGAAAAATGTGCAAATGTCATTAATGCTTGGTAACATGTTTGGTAAAAAAACCCCCACCTTTAGAAATTTGGGTTTCCCCCATTTCTTTACAAGGGGTTTTGCCTTAAGATAAGGATGTTTTGAAGAGACGAGGTGAGTTCTAAATTAAGAAATATCATTGCCTTAAATTGATATGGGGTAAAAAAAATTCAAGTGTGGGGTCCCTTGTAAGAGAAATTATCTTTATCCGAATCAAGTTTTCCCTACCTTTAGCCAAGGTTGGGATTGTTTATTCTGAATTTTGGGGTATATTCATTGCAAACCCCCCCAGACACAACTCATCCACTAGGGGTGACCTAGGGGGTTTAAAGGTTGTTGCACATGCTAAGAAAAAATCGATCTGATTCCTACAAAGTGAGTTAGGTTTTTGTTCTTATTCTTTTTTTTTTTTTTTTCGAGGACTAGCACATTTATGTGTGAAATCTAGGTAGTAAAATAATCATTTTATATATTTAGGATGGAGCTCCCATGGGTTTTACTTTTTTGCAAGTTTTATATTTTCAAGGCCTTAAGGACTATTAGGCATTATATCTCTAATTTTATACTAAAGAGGTCCTGCTTTTATGATTACAAAGAGGATAAAATTTTTAGCAAGATGGATGTGTTCAATTAAAAGTACACATCCTTTGGTCCCCCAAAGATTATTCTTTCGGCCAAAAAAAATAATAGATCGAATCAAACGAGATGCAAAACTAGCCCATTTGCGCTTGTCCCAAGGTACAAGGAATATTCTAAATACCAACAAGGATCGATAAACCCACATCCTTAAGTGATTGAAGATTCATTTTGGTAACAACAACTACCTAGCGAGTTAGTGAGTTGTGGTGTGCAAAATCCTTCCTTATTAAGAGGTCCAAGTTCAAACCCTTGGTTGCTATTTTTTGTGGAGGTTTTTTTTTTTGGAATATTTTCTGCTCCTACTCATCACCAAAGGAGGCCCAAAGGGTTTCTTAAAGAGGAGAGAAAATAGAAAAATGAAGAAAAATGGGAAAAAAAAAGGAAAAAATAAAAGAAGAATCATCCAAGAGGTGCCCATGTTTGAAGAAGAGAGAGAGAAAAAAAAAAAGAAGGAAAAAGGAAGCAAAATTGTTGGAGATTCCTACTTCCTACGATTTCTTTTCTCCCCTCCCCTCACCACAAAATCGCCTAAGGGATCCCCCCTTGGACGCCCCCTCTCTCTTATTCACTAAAAAGGGGGAGTCCACAAACCCTAAAGGGTGGCCCTCTCTTCCTCTCTACTTCTTCTTAGGTTTTTTTTTTTAGTTGCTCTTCTCTAGTTTTCTTTTTTAGCTCTAGTTCTAGGTTTATGCTTTAAACATTTTTGTAAGTTCTTTTATTCAATTAATGCAAGCACTTTTGTTTTTGATTCAGTTGCTTATTTTTATTGTTTAAGAATTGAAGTTGTAATTTCAAGTTCTAGTCTAGGCTTAGTTCTAGGTGACAAGAAAAGTATGGAGCATGTCCTTCAAGTTCAATTTTTTTTTTGATTTGTTTTATTTAGTACTAGAAATTTCAGATTTGGTTTTTCCCAAAATCGGGTTTTTTAGTACGATAGTATCTCAAATTGACGTTGTCGCTAAAGGGGTTGAAGTTCAAGAAAGGGCTCCTTCAGAGTTTTCCACTCTCTCATTTTCTTTTCCCGACTACCCTTTCTTTCTTAATTTAGGATTTTAATTTCAGTCGTTACATTATTACTTTCCTTTCCCCTGTGGTTCATGGCTATTTATGAGTTGCTTTGTCCCCCCACCCATAGAAGCATCATTTTATCATTTTTTTTTAAATTTTCCCCCTTTCCTAAACCCAAGTAGATTAACCCTTGTAAAAGTGACTCTCTGTCAAGTAGGAAGCTCATATTGTGATGTATCCTCCAAGTAGAGAAACCTACTTGTGAGCCCCTCTAGCTTTATCCCTTTCTTTTACTTTATTTTTTTCAAAATTTTTTTTTTCCTTCATAGCTTTTTAATTATGTGGGTGTTTATTTTTGTTTTTTATTTATTTTTTTTAAATTTTGGGTTTATGATTTAAATTCTTAGATGACTAATGGTTAGGACGTTATTTTAGATACATATGTTTAGGATGGTAGTTAGAATTAGATCACAACCATGAATCGTTCACTTTCACATTATTAAAAGAAACAAAAAAAAAATAAATAAATGAAGTGGCTACTCCCCGTGTTTGACCCATAGCTACACTAATAGATGTTGGTTACATTTTAAATTTCAACCAAGGGGCTATGCATAAAGGAAGAAGGGGGGTTTGGGGCTAAGAAGTTTAAAAGACTTGAATAAATCCTTGCTAAAGAGTTTGGCGTGGAGAATTATGCATGAAGACTCCCGCATATAAAATTTTGAGAGCCAGATTCTTAAAGGGTGATGGTTATTTCAAAGTGGTTAGAGGTCGCTCGATATGTCCAAAGGCCACACCCCACCCCCAAGAGACCCAACTTACTATTGGGAATACCGTGGTGTGAGTAAGACACCCACCGCCATACAAACCTATCAGATCTTTGATACCACTTTAACATTTTCACAATCTCACATCAAAAACCCAAAATAAGCAGCGAATCAAAGTATAGTAGTGGAACTATAAATAAAATAGAGAAACATCTAATGGTAATATAATAACAAAAACCCGGTTATTCTATTACATTCATCCATGACATAGACTTATAATCTCAAGAATATATACAACCCAAAAAGCTATATCCAAAAGTATCAAAATATGATGTACAATCTCATGATGCGCATAAGCATAGTGGTTGGCACCCCCGATCATGCTCCTCCAATTTTGGCATCCACTATACGGTCACACCATACTCACCCAAAAGATACGGGTCACCCGCCATCGGCACACACTTGCATCATCATCTAAAAGGGATTTATACGGGGTGAGTTTCCCAACTTGCAAAGGAGGGGAGGGTCGCACATCAAAACAAGTCAATAGAAGTAGTAATTTATGATGCATAATAATGGAAATTAAACACATAGTCCATGATGCTCGGGGATGCTTCATTTATTTATTATCCACCTAACAATAAAAACGAGTCCGTAAATGCTACTACGGACATTAGGCTGTATCCTCATTTTAAAAAAGACATCGATCACGTAGCAATAAAAACCCCTAGCCATGATTAGAAGCCTATCGATCCCCACATGCATCCATGGGTCACCCAACAAACCCCCGATAACCCTCCGGAACAAAGACCGATAACACATCAATCATGCCGAAGTCCCCCCAAAAACAATCACATTATACCATGGAGTGGATCGAAAGGCACATCAAACATACCACAATGGGTTACCCAAACATCAACCCCTTTTGGCAAGGGGGCAGCATAGGGAGGATACCTAACTATATATACTACATACCTTCATAATGATCCCTTTGTATGGATTGCATGATACCAAGAGACCCACCACAAAGTGTAATCCACCCCCAAATACAACTCGGATACGATACCGAGAGACCTTACACAAAGTGAAACCCAGACCATTTACCTAATCTAGCATGCAAATAGTAGTTGAGTATGGACTACTAACACCGAAGACCTCGCCACGGCTTATCCATTTCCAAATGTCGCCTTGGGTACACGATACCAACGAGACCTTAGCTATAAAGTATAACCCGTGACTATAACTAGCTCAATATACATAATCAATGCACAAATGCAACATAGGGATTGAAATCATGGCACCGTACCACCTAGCCACGCGGATTCCATCTCACACACACATCCAAACACACGGCAATCAAAAAGATCGGTACCACCGCCACATTGGATCCCCATACATTTCCATACAATTCATATTATGATAAAAATGACAATTACAATTAAACGATAATTTAAGACAAGCAATTTTATAAATGATAAACATTCCAAAAATAAACATACCATCCCCCACCTTGTTGATCTCTCTTGTTTTAAGGTTCAAGTACACCACCGACGATCAATTCAATTTTGACTTCGGGCACATGGCATCACTATCCAGACACAAGGAATTGTATATCAGCATGCATCAAAAAAATCGGGGACCCACAAGTCCCCCCAAAAATGTACTGACACCGCCTCCCAATGACAAGAATGTCACCAAAACTCCCAAAACGAAAATAAGTGTCCACCAAATATCAGACCTATTTTTGGGGGGACAAAAGCACATATTCCATGTCCATCGAAAATATGCCCCCGGGGAAAAGACCCAGGATCCGGTGTTTTTTCCATGGAGGTACAAGGACCAAAAATTTTGGGGGTTTTCCACCAAGTCGATTGCCTGGGATTTGTTCTATGGAGTCTGATGGGATGTTCCTAACATAATTTAAGCCAAGAAAATTTGAATTCCACCAAGTCGCTTGAAGATACATTGATCGAACGATCAAACCTTATTTGGGTTTTTGGCATTACATGTTGTCGGAGCTCACCGACCTTGGTTCAAAAGGGAAAAATACCTAAGGGGTAGAACACCCACCCCATAACCCTAACATGGTGTGTACACCAAGATTCCATCCATTTCTAGCTTTTTCTAGTTCAAATGATGAGAGAGAAATGGCATGGAGGTTGTATTTACCCCCCAGCTTTTTCCCAAAAAAGGCGATAGTCGGCAACAAGGTAGGCCTTTAACCCCCTTTCTCCTTCCTCTTCTTCCCCTTTCCTTCCTCTTTCTCTCCTCTCCTATGTTAATAAGGAAATGAGGAAATGAATCCTCAATTCCCAACTTATAACTTATGTTAGGCCTTAGGGTCTGTTTGGTTGGGGTTTTTGAACCAAACGGGTTAAAATGAGTTTTGGATATGAGGCCCCACATTTAGGTCCATAAGGTGTTCACATAAAGGGGAAGGTGGAGGATGATTTGGGATCACCCAAAAACCATTTATGATGCAGTGACGGACCCACGGGCATCGAATCGACAATAGCCTCGTGGACCCATCATAAATAGGTACTAGATTTATGCCGGCTGTTTTTTGGTGGCTTGTTTGTGGTCATGATAGCTTGCTATCTTGATAGCTTGTTGTTCCATGGTTGGTCTCCTGTGGTTGCCATCGGACATGCCCATGGTTTTTCGGTAATTATGATGCGTGCCGAAAATCAATGGGGAGTCGGTCACTTACCCTTTGGGATCGAAGGTATGAATCCTCCATTTAGAGAGGCACGCGATGCAAACATGGGGTCATTCTACTCCTTCGATAATGTGCATCCATGATCCAAAACCAGATCGACGATCTTCAACCGAGGCCCATCACAACAATTCAAGTTTGACTAGATTGGGACGCATGTAACACTCCCACCATAAGAATTTCATCCTGAAATTGAACGCACTGAAAATCAAACAATCCAGATACGCTTTATCATTTCATCTTCTCGCCCCGTGATGCTTCCTATTGGGGTGGTTCATCCATTTCACTTTGACGAGAAATGGTGCGTTGTGAAGAATATGGTCCTTCCGATCAACAACCTTCTCCGGATACTCCACGAGGCAAAACCCTCATCCAATTCAGGGTGATTTTAAGTCAAAACGTGAGTGGGGTCAAGAATGTATTTCCCTCAACATAGATACATGGAAGACATTTTTTACCTTCCAACTCAAGCAAAGCTATCCGATAAGCTACTAGTCCGATCCTTTTTAGTACATCATATGATCCCATAAACCTTGGACTAAGCTTTCCTTTCTTCAACCGCATCACCCCTTTAATCGGAGAGATCTATAAGAAGACCTTGTCCCCAACACCAAACCCCGTGTTTCCTCCTAACATCCGATAGCTTTTCACCCCGGACTAAGCTACCTTGATCCTTTCCCCGATCGATTCACTTCTCACTAGTAGCTTATATCAAGTCCGGACCCAAAATATGCCCTCACCAACCTCATCCCAATAGAGGGGAGTCTAGCATTTCTTGCCAATGCGTCGATTAGGGACACCCCGATGGTTTTCGATAACTATTGTTGTAGGAGAACCCATCGGAAATATAACTATAACTCATATCCAAGGCACATGCTTGGAGTAGGTCCCCCAAATGTCTAAATAGCCCTTTCCGATTGACCATCGTTTGAGGGTGAAAGGCATTAAAGCCAACTGGCCCATAGTTTCGCACACATGTCCAAAACTTGAAGTGAACTCGGATCTCGATCGAGATGATACTAACTAGTACACTATGCAACCTAATGATGTTATCGACATACAACTTGACCAACTTGTCCATAGAAATGTAACCTTGATTGGGATAAATTGATTTGCTTCAACCCTGTCCACAACTATCTAAATGGCATCCATACCCTTCTATGTTGGGGTGGGCCCTATGACAAAGTCCATGGTAGTATTCTCCCTTTCTACCGAATAGGTGGGGACTATAATTACCCATGGGGCCTCGCTCTTAGCCTTGACTTGTTGGCATGTGAGGCATCTAGACACATCCGGGCCACATCATTCTTCATTCTTTTCCACCGGGAGCCCTTGAGGTCCTTGTACATTTTAGTGCTGCCGGGAATAGAGTATGGAGAGTTATATGCCTCTCAAAATTGTGTCTCATAAATCACCATCACTGGGCACACAAACCTCCCTTTGAACTTGAGGATCCCGTTTTCACCACCAAGAAATCGGGTCCTTTGGGTTCCTTCCCGGCATTCTACTATCACCGCATTGCATTAGTAACTTGAGTATAGTGATCCTATCCACTGATTAGGTTGTACCACCAATCCCGTAGTGACAAGGTGACATCCTCTACAAATAACTCAAAAGTCTAGCTTCCTAGCCTCCCTAGAGATACTCATTGGGGTGGAGGGAAGTTGAATAGGATTTTCGATAAATGCATCCCCACCACATTGGCCATTCCTGGTGAAAAAGGATAGTACAATCATAATCTTTCATCAACTCCAACCAACCCCTTTATCTTATATTGAGCTTTTTTGGGTGAAGAAGTACTTTAGGCTCTTATGGTCACCAAGATCTCACTCTTCTCCCCAAACGTAGTGTTCCGACTTTTAGTGCAAAAATCATAGCGCCAACTCTAAATCATGGGGGGGGTAGTTCTTCTTATAATCCTTTAACTGACGGGATGCATAAGCAATGACTTTCCTTACATCAATACACAACCCAATCCCAGTTTGGGAGGCATCACTATAAACAACCATACCACTGCATCCGGAATAGTCAAAATTGAGCGATACTAACCTTTGCCTTAGCTCTTGAAGTTTTCTCACAAGCATCGACCACTCAAATTTTACACCCTTCCATGTGAGCTAGGTCATCGAGTAGGAGAGAAGTTCTTGATAAACCTTTTTAATATCCAACTAATCCAAAAACTACGATGCCCTGCTACACTCTTGGGAGTCTCCCTTTCCCGAACCCTTCACCTTCCCTCGGTCAACCTCTATATCCTTGGCTGAACAATGTGGCCTGGGAATAAATTCGTGAAATCAAAACTCCCCTTTTTAATTTGGCATAGAGTTGTTTCTCTCGCCGCTGGGAAACCTCAACAACATGTTCCCGATTTTGAAGTAGACCAAATGTCATCAATGAATACTATCACAAACTTATCCAACATATTTTGAATACCCACCATCAAATCCATAAATGCGCTGGTGCATTGGTCAACCCAAATGACATTACCAAGAACTCGAATGTCCATCCCTTGACCCGGCGTCTTATTGACATCACTATCCTTGATCCCAGCTAGTGGTAGCCTGATCAAAGGTCGGTCTTGAGAACACCTTGCACCCGAACGATCAAATAAATCATCTATCCTTGGCAAAGGATATTTTGATGGTTAGCTTATTAAGCTCTTGGAATCAATGCACAATCTCATACTTCGTTTTCTTCTTGATTTAACAACACTAGTGCTCCTATGGAGACACACTAGGTTTAATAACCTTCTTCAAAAGGTCTTGAAGTTGCACTGCAATTCCTTCAACCCTATAGGGTTATGTAAGGCGTTTTTGACACGTGTTGAACAGGAGTAGGTCTATAGCAAACTCTCCCTCTCAACCGGGCAAACCTCAAGTCATCCGGAATCCCAAAAATTCCCCCACATCTAGCTCAATCAATGGCCTGATCTCTATCTCAAAGTTTCATCACGATGCTAAGTAGCCTTGACATCCCTTATCCAAGAGCTTCTTCATCTAGAGTGCGGATATGATACTTTTTTGGTCTTGGCTTATCCCTTCAACACAAACTCATCATCATCATGAGGTCTAAAAATGATAGCCTTCTACATAGAACACTAGCTATGTATCCGCAAACCACCATTCCTAAAATCACGTCAAGTCACCATATCCAACTCGATCAAGTGAGCATTCAACCGGATCTCCTATAGTCACCAACAAGGCTCAAAACATAGTTCAAACCCACTACATTTCCCGAGGGGTGTTTCACACCAAACATTGAGTCACCCTTAGGTGGAACTCTCATCTTCTTCACAAATGTCGATGACACAATGAATGCGAAGCTCAAGTCAAATAACACAGGGTAATAATGATATCAATAATGTATTTGTCACTACACCGGATGTAGCCTAAAAGACCCTTTCTTATAGCAAACACTCGCCCGGTCTCGGCCCCGAGGGGGGCGGTCTGGGGGAATATGCCCGGGGCCTAGGTGGTAGTGTAGGGTGCATCCCCCGCCTTTGGTGGGGCATATCTCAGCATGTGACCTGGCTGATCACAATGAAAACATCTCGGCCCGATCCAGAGACCGAGATATAGCACTAGATCGAGGGTCAAGTCCGACTAGTATCGTCCCTCCTAAATTACAATCGGGGGTTGACATAAGGCACTGAAAGGTTTTCCCTCCCTAGAATCATCGATCCCATTGGCCTCTTTCCCCTCCCTTGTTGAGCCATATAGTTATCCCTATGGGTCCTCAATAGATTTGGCCACCGAACCACCTCAGATAGGTTTGTAGCTTCAAACCCACAATAGTTGCCCCAAATACCGCCCAAACCCCTTTCTCAAACTTCTTTTTTTGGCTCACATCTCTAAGATGGTCAAGAGAAAATCAATAGCCCTCAAGCGTTGCGATATTTGAGCACGCACGAGAACCTTAAACCAACCGAGAGAACCACTCTCTCCTATCCCGTAAGCTTCCAAAAATAGTTCTCAAAGAAGGCCTCCTTGAAGTCCGCCAAAGTGGGATATGGGTTACTAGCCCGTAATAGGCCTGGCACTCCACCAATCATCTGCTTCATTCCAGAATCGAAGCCCGCACAAAAACTTTCTCGCCATCTTTAGCCCATCGCCTAAAAACCTTCTCCATTCCACTAATCCATCTTGATGGATACAATGGGTCTTGCTCCACCTCAAGAAACATGGGGGCCTAAGCCCTGAAACTTCTCCATCATTTTTGTCAAGTCTATCTAGCCCTCTACACGGGCTTGTTTGTCTAGCATCGGATTTTGCACATGCCCATGAACTTATGCCCCACTAGATATTTGAAGGGCAGCCACCCAAAAGGGGTATTGAATGGGTCCCAAGGAGTAGGAGGTGCGGACGGTGTTTTGCAAGCCCATTGTCGGATCCTATCATTGATCCCAACCATAAATGATTTTGCTTTTCCTCAAATTACCACATCATGTTATTTATGATAGATGCCACATCCGGTTGAAAGATCGGGGAGCCGTGGTTTTTGTGGGGTCTACCCTATTCTGTAGGGAAGTGGAGGTGACAGATGATTGGGATCGGATCGTGTTCGTGCAAATTCCTATAAAGGAATCCAATTAGTGCACATGCATAAACAAGATTGCATGTAAACAACACATGCATACATAGTGGGTCCCACAAAACACAATTGGAAAAATTGGTTATGACATGCAAAAGTGGGGTCCACATATTAAAATCCAATACCCATTTATCCTAAACAAGCACACCATTATAGGAATCAAAAAAAACCCTTAGATTTAAAAAAAAAAAGACTTATTTTCCAAAAGAGTCCACCAAAAAGGGGTCAAATCACTAAAAATATGGTTTTATTCACCGAAATATCGGGTATTTATGGTGAGAAAAAAGGGGAAAATTCAACTTTTATTTTCACCGTAAACAAGCATCTAAGCATCCCCAAAAGGTTTCCAATGGCACCAAATCATCCATAAAAGGCTCGTGTCTGGGTTTATTCACTTAAAACCTATTTACCTTATGAGAAAGGGGGGGAAACGCCAAAGAGTCTTTTTCACCCATTCCCCCATTCCTCGCCCTATTTCATGATCGATTAGTCCCGTTCGATCCAAGATGTTTTCTCTCTATAACCTTGTTTTTGTGATTTTCTTCCCCGTGAGTTTTGTATTCAGCCATTTAACTAGGTTTTCCATTCCAAACTTAGGAATCATCTTGCAACAATGTTTGGACGCCGTAAGTACATGAGGGCTCTTATACAAGAGGAGCAAGATGTCACGAAACCCTCAACCTAATCCAGTTTTGCTCGGGTTGAGCAAGCCCGTTGGAAATTCTTTGATGCCGAATGTCAACCGGAGTCTACGTGAGGACCAATGACTTTCGATTCTTTTCATCAAGCTTGAGGAGATCGGTGGTACCACATCCCTAAACCCAATGTATATCACTACCCCATATTGGTCAAGCTATTCTTTTCCCAACATGGAATGCGGGGGACCGGGCCCCAAAGAGATGGGGATCACCCCTATGTGAAGGGGGGGACCCTTTTTTAATATGGGGTAGTAGGCTAACTTTTTGATGTTTTGCAATGCCCGACAACCTAGTGTATTGCCCCCCCCGACCCCAAACATATGAGTTTCAGAGTCCCATACCTTTCAGAGATCAATGACATTATGGGAAGCCAAGGGATAGAACCATTAAACTATTTTGCTACCCAAAGGTTGTATGTCGGAAAAGCTGAATGTCCTCCCCACTTATGGACATTATAATGAGGTACCCCCCTTCAAGCCTATGTGACATAATTGTACAGGGGGGCGCAGACATTTTACCTTACCTCCTAATGTGGACATGGTAATTTGGCCCGAGAGACAGACCATCGGAGGGAACCTATGCTATAGGAGGATATTGCCCACATCTTTCCGCTTTGGGGTGGATTGAGGGTGGGGCCCGCTGGGTGAAGGGGCCCCACTTCAACCAAGACTCACCGGGGAAGATGACCATAGATTTGAGCGAGGTGACACCTATCCCGAGAGGGTCCAGCCATGGAGGAGGGGGTGGCGATACTGGTGATTTTTGGGGAGGAGAAGTTTAGGGTTGGTGGCGCCCACCACCGATCCCCCCCAGGGTTCTATAACGGCTTACATCTCGGAGCACTAGGGGGCGAGGCCTTACGGTCTCAATAATGTTATGGCCCATCCGGACACAACTATGTCACCATGAGGAGCATAGATGGTTGCCTTGAGAGTATAGATAGGACCTATTGTCTTATGGACAATAGGGGGGCCCCTAGAGGCATAGATGCAAAGCATGGTCTTCCATCTGGGGTATTCCAGGTTTCCACTAAGAACGATGGTCCTAACTAGTCAGGCCAAGAATGTAACCAGAAAATAAAGAAGAGTAGTGGCATGTTTACCACTATAGCCTATAGGATTTCCTTTTTCATGTTTTTATTTGTGTTTGATGTTTTTAGGTTTAGTTAAATTTTTTACATTATGTCATTTGCTTCAGTTGTTTAATTTCCAGACTTAGGCTAGTTAGGATTTCGTTTTTGTATTTTTAATTTTAGTAAGGGCAAGCACTTGGGTAGAGTAAAGCGATCATAGAGCACCATTGAGCTTAATGCGGGCTATAGTTTTTAACGTGAGCCTTCATTTTTTGGATCGCCTTTTAATGTGGTACCTCCCATTTTTGGTTCCCATTGGGTTTCTTTTGTTCACACGGTTAGCTACGCATCCACTCCCCATTTGGGAACAGTTTTTGAAGTCTTATATGGGAACTACTTTCCCACAAGTATGTGAGGCAGAAAGGAATCTAAACTCATAGCATTAGTACAAGGGCCCAGATCAGTATAGAGATCAACAACAATTTGAAGCACTACATTATTTTGCACCTGAGCATATGAAGAATGATAGAGAAAAAGGTAAGAAGTTTGAGAAGGGGCTGAGATTCAGCATTGGTGCAATGTTGGTTGCACATCAGCTTCATACCTATATTGAAGTGGTTCATATTGCCAAATCAATTGAAGACAAGCAAAGGGAGAGCTAATAAGTCTAGGCAGCTAGGAAATCCAAGGCAGCAGGAAGTTAGGAACTGGAAGAGAGTTTGGGAAGTTAGTGAAAGGAGCTACATCAACTGCTACAGCGCCTACGAAGATTGAATTAGGCCAAGCATCTACCAAGTCCCGGCCATCAACCACCACTACCGAGCCTATATCTATGAAGTGTTATGTATGTCAACAGCTAGGACATTTAGCAAGGTTTTGTCCTCAAAGGAAGCCAGGAGAGCCATATGTGACTTCATCATTAACATCCATTAAGAAGCCACAACCATCTAGGAAGGTATTTGCATTATTAGCTGAGAAAGCTAAAATTGCTCCTGGGGTTGTGACAGGTGCAATATTAGTTTCCACGATACTAGCATTTGTACTACTTGACTCTGGTGCATCTCATTCTTTTGTGTCTTCACATTGTGCTACAAGAATGGGGATAGAACCGAAAAGTTAGCACATAAGTTGATGGTTAGTACACCCACTGGGTTTATAATGGATTTAGCGAATGTGTATGATCCATGTGTGATTCAGATGTGGTCGAGATATGATAGCTCATTTGATCTGCATAGATATAAAGGATTTTGATGTGAAATTGGGTATGGACCGTTGTCAAGATACCAAGCTTGTGTTCTCTATTGGAGAAGAAGATATTGTTTAGACCTTGGGATGGAGATGATTTTACATTCCAAGGGCATAAATGAGACAAGGCTAAGAAGTTTTTAATTTCTGCTATCCATGTTTAAAAATTGCATGGGGAAGGATGTGAAGCTTACTTAGCATGTGTCAGGGATACTACCAAGAAGACTGCAACATTAAAAGAGTTGGAAGTGGGTAAGAGAATTTCTTGACGTGTTTCCTGAAGATCTATGTAGTGTGTCCCTAAATAGGGAGAAAGGGTTTTGCATTGATTTAATACCTGGGGTAGCACTTGTATCGAAAGCACCATACAGAATGGTTCCTGCTGAATTGAAGGAATTGAAAGAGCAGTTGCAGGATCTACTAAAGAAGGGTTTTATTAGACCCAGTGTGTCACCGTGGGGAGCTCCAGCCTTAGTTGTAAAGAAAGACGGGAGTATGCAGATGTACTGATTATCGGGAATTGAAAATTTTGACTATTAAGAACCAATATCCGCTATCTCGCATTGATGATTTGTTTGATCAGTTGCAAGGTCCTACTACTTTCACCAAGATTGATCTGATATTTGGTTATCATCAATTAAAGATCAGGGAGAGTGACATACAGAAGACAGCTTTCAGGACTAAGTATGGACTCTATGAATTTATAGTTATGCTGTTTGGATTAACTAATGCTGCAGAAGCCTTTATGGGATTAATGAACAGGGTATTCCATGATATGTTGGATCAGTATGTCATAGTGTTCATAAATGATATTTTGATTTACTACAAAAGTAAGGAAGATCATGCAATACACTTGAGGTCTGTGTTGCAAAGAATGAGGGAGAAGAAGTTGTATGCTAAACTTAGCAAATGTGAATTCTAGTTGTCACAGGTGAATTTCTCAGTGCATATTATGTCTGCAAGAGGTATTGAAGTTGATCTAGGAATGATTAAAGTTGTGTTAGATTGGGAGTCACCAAAGAATATCATGAAAACCAAAGCTTTCGTGTTTGGTGTTATTATAGAAGATTTATTGAAAATTTTGCTTGGATTTTTGTCCTTATAACTTGGTTGACTAGAAAAGGAGTCAAATTTGAATGGATAGAAGAGTGTGAAAACAAATTTAAGAGTTGAAGAATTGGCTGGTAAAAGCCCCAGTCCTTGCTATTCCAGATGGTACCACGAGTATGGTAGTATAGAGTGATCTTCCAAACAAGGTTTGGATGTGTATTGATGCAAAATGGACGAGTGATTGCATATGCTTAAAGGTAATTGAGGGATTATGAAAAGAATTATCCTACTCATGATTTGGAATTGGTAGCAGTTATCTTTGCCTTGAAAATTTGGCATCACTATCTGTATGGAGAAAAATGTGAAATATACATTGACCACAAAAGCCTTAAATACCAATTCACTCGTAAGGAATTGAACATGAGGTGAGAAGATGCTTGAGTTGTTGAAGGACTATGATTGTACTATCCATTACCATCTAGGGAAATCTAATGTAATAGTAGATGCAATCAGCCAGAAACATAAAACTACTACCCTTGCTGCTCTTACCACCAATCAAAGGTTGATAGGGAGGTTATTACAGAGGTGGAGACACCAAAGGATGTGACACTTGCCACCTTCATTGTTAAACCCTCCTTATTTGAGAGAATCAAGGAAGCTCAACCCAAAGATGATATATTGAGGAAGACAATCAATGCCATCAATGTTGGAAGACAGAAGGATCTTAGATTTTTATTGAAGAATGGAATTTTGTGGTTCAAAACAGATTATATGTTCCAAGGAAGAGAAATTGATAGAGTTGATCTTGAATGAAGATCATAGCACTCCTTACTCTTTGCATCCTAGAAGTACCAAAATGTATAAAGACATGAAGAAACTATATTGGTGGCATATCATGAAGAATGATGTAGCAAAACATGTGGCTACATGCATGAATTTTCAAATGGTAAAAGTAGAGATAGAGACCACATGGACTACTACAGCCTCTTCCAAAGGCGTAATGGAAGTGGAAACATATTACTATGGACTTTGTGACAATGCTACCAAGAACAAAAAGAAGTAATGATACTATTTGAGTGATTGTTGATAGGTTGACGAAGGTAGCACATTTCATACCTATGAAGGTATCCCATTCTATGGAGAAATTAGCATTGTTATATATCGATAATATTATGAGATATCATGTTGTCCCTGTCAATATTGTTTTTTAGCGTGATTCCCAGTTTACTTCTAAATTTTGGAAATGTGTGCAAAAAGCAATGGGGACTAAGATGACTTTTAGCATAGCATTTCATCCACAGACTGATGGACTGTCAGTAAGGACTATTCAAATCTTGGAAGATATGTTAAGAGCCTGTGCTATAGATATGAGTTATAGCTGGGATGAGTATGTGCCATTGATTGAGTTTGCATATAACAATAGTTACTAAACAACTATTGATATAGTACCTTTTGAAGCTTTATATGGGAAGAAATGGAGAACTCCATTATATTGGGATGAAGTTGGAGAAAGAATAATTTTGGGGCCAGAACTGATACAGACTACCTATGAGAATGTTGAAATAATCAGAGAAAGAATCAAGGCAGCTCAATCTAGACAAAAGAGCTATGCAGACAATAGAAGAAAGCCTTTGAAATTTGATGTGGGTGATAAGTTTTTTTGAAAATCTCACTAGTAAGAGGTGTAAAAAGATTTGGGAAAGGAGAAAAATTGAGTCCCAGGTACGTGGGACCATTCGAGATTTTGGGTCAGATTGGCTAGACAACTTATTGATTAGCATTGCCCCCAGAGTTGGAAAGTTTTCACAATGTTTTTCATATATCAATGTTAATGAAATATGTTCCTGACCCTTCACATGTACCGCTTACTATTGAATCATTGGACTTAGATGATGATTTGAGTTATGAAGAACAACCTGAAGGAATCTTTGATAGAAAAGAACATCAGCTCCAAAATCATACTCTCTTATGTATAGGTGAAATGGAGAAACCGCCCAGAGCAAGAAACTTCTTAGGAAAGAGAAGATGAGGTTAAAGAGAAGTATCCAGAATTGTTTGGATTACCAGGTATGCCTCACAAATTTTGAGGACTAAATTTTGTCGTGAGGGGGAAATCATAACACCCTAATTGATATTTATATCCCTACTTATGGATAGGCAAGAAGAAAGAGTAGAGGAAGTCAATGCTCGGAATGGTTGGCAGTCAGGAGTGCCGAGAAGGCAAAAGTGATCCCACCTGCCAATATCATTGGGGAACTCATCAGGAGGTGTGGACAAAGAGCTAAATTTAATTATGAGACTAAATATAGGAAAATAGAGAAAAGGGGTGTAACACGAGGACTTCCTAGGGGGTCACCCATCCTAGTAGTCCAGTACTACTCTCGCCCAAGCACGCTAAACTACAGAGTTCAAGGTATCCGCATTAGTGTTGGTATGATCGCACTTAAATCGGTAGGTCCAAATCGACTGCCCGATTGGACTAAAGGAATGTAGTTTCGGTTTTAACAATGGGGCCTACACCTTTGTTATGCAACCTCAATATACCCCTATCGAAAAAGACCTAATTGAAGTATAAAATACATATTTTATGCCAATAAATAAAAGGAGATTAAATTTACAAATTTAATTACATATTACTTTAATTAGGCATTATATGCAAATTTCTTTTGGTTTTTAAAGGGGGCCCACACCCCACTGCAAATCCCCATTTTGCCCCTATGTGAATAAGCCCAAATAAGGTATGAAATCTATATTTTAATACCATTAAGTAAATAGGGAAAATAATTATTAAATTTAATTAAATATCGCTACTTAGATATATATATATATATGTAGTATTAATATGGCCTAGGGTGCCTTATAAAGAAGCTATGGACATAAGCTCACCCTAATCGTGGCTAGTAAGAAGAAGAAAAGAAAGAGAAGAGAGAAGAAGAAGAAGAAAAGAGAAGGAAGAAGAGGAAGAGAAGGAAGAGGAGGGAACCTACCTCAACGGTTATTGGACCAAGTGTGCACCTAGGTGAGTAAACATCACTGTGTTAAGGTTAGGAAGTAATTTTGTATGAATAGGATAGTTAGGGTTAGAGTTTGCCAATTGGTGACAAACAGGAATCCTCGTCCAAAGTATTGTTGCCCAAGAGGAAAAACCCAACTCAGAGAGGTTTCAGGACACAATATACTAGGGATTTATCCCAGAACCTAAAACCTAGGGTTCCTATCATTCTGTAACCAATTCAATAGGAATTGGTGTAAATTAAAGGTGAATGGGTAAGACCTCATCTAAGCCCAAATAGAGATTTACCTTAAGTTTAACTCTCAACCTAATATGATAAATTATGTCCTAATAATTTTAATTGAATTCAAGAGGAAGGGGGATTCATTCTATGATTTTAAAGGTTGATTCCAACTTCAACTTGTTAAGGAAGGTGGAATAGGGATTAAATTCTAAATGAAAAAAATAGATAATTGTGGAACCTTGGGTTTTCTAAAGAATTGGAATCAGTTAATCTTAGGCACTATTTGATAACATTTACTATTTCGTGTCCAAAATAGTAGAAACGGCTTTACATTTACGTAAACAAAATGGTTTTTTGGTGTTTGATAAACTTTTTCAAACATTTTTGCACATAATGCCACTAAAAACCCAATAGTATCATCGATGCCCAAAATGGAGAGAGGGTTCAATTGCCTCTTTTTAGGTTTAAATATTTGAGAGATTTATTGGGCACAATAGTTTTTTTCTCTCAAATTGCTTTAGAAAAGACAAAACAAGTCGGACTTGTTTCATCAAAGTCGTATAGAATTGTAAATGTGTATAAATTTTGATTTATGTTTCAAGAAATGGTTGAAATGGAATAAATTTATCAAATGCTTTTGATGTTATTTCTCCATTTCGTGGAACAAGAAAACTCAAAAACGGCAAAATGGAATGTCACAAACAAAGGTTTAGTAATTGGGTTTCAAGAATGGGTCAAAGGAGATTCAATTTAAGCTTCAAACTCCCATGACCAATTTAGTCTTCAAGGAAGAGATAGGAGCTCAAATTAATTAAGGTAGAGTTCAAGGTAATCGCGTAATCGGATTCTACGAATAAATTGGGAACTCGCAGGTTTCATCGCCACCGATTGCTACGTAGGTAACTCATCGGTTTCGGTTCGGTTGATAAAGGGTTAAAGGGCCTTGGATCCTATTTATGTGATTGTATACATAATTTTTATAGAATTGGAACCCCAAGAAGGAAAATACAATGTCCGAACTCCTAAAACTCTAATTGGACTATTAAGGTGACCTAGCACATTATACCTAAGTGTGGGACCCACTAGGGGTTTCCCACAAGCAATCCCAATAAGAAAGAAGCTTGGGAAACCCACTATACAAAGAAGAAGTCAAATGCCCAACTAGAATGGGAATAGGGATCCTATAGTTAGTCGGGTGGGTTAGAATTATAGAATCTTATGTTATAAATAATGATTTAGAATATCTTGTGAAATAGGAAATAAGTTGCAGTAAGAGCACTTAAGTGAATCAAAGAAGTGAATTTTTTAGGAACTCACTCCAAGGTGAGTGGGTGCCTGACTTATTTTTATGGGGTGCTTCAAAATTTTATTTTGCTTGTATATCATGCATATTGTTGTGTGCATATTTTGAATACTATTTCGTGATGTTGCTTTGGCAAATTTGACAACCGAAAGAAGGTAAGACAAGTAAAATGAGACACTTGTGAGGGCCCGGCGCCATCGGTTGTGTTGTGAATGATTGATGTTTGGATATGCATTATGAAGAAATTATGGGTTAGGATATAACCACTCGAGTGCTACAAGCCCTTGTCAGTAGGGGATAGGTAATGACTAATCCCAACCCGTAGTTGCGTTCGATTAGTAGTACACTTCCTTGGTACGACGAATGTGCCTGCAGAAGGATAGCAATAGGGTACGACGTATTGGACACTTGGCTGCCCGGGATTCCTAACCTAATAGCAATTGAGTATGGACTACACAACACTGGTAAGACCTTAGCCACGAAGCATATCCATTTCCAAATGCAATCCCGGGGTACACGATACCAGCGAGACCTTGGCCATAAAGTGTAACCCGCGACTACAACTAACTCTAATGCACATAATCAATGCATGAATGCAACATAAATATGATAATCATGGCACTGGTACCACCTCGGCCACATTGGATTCCATCTCACACACACACACACATATCCAAACACAAGGCGATCACAAGATTAGTACCGGCTCCACGGATCCTACCATACATTTCTATACACTTCATATCATGATTGTAAAATAACCATTCAATTAAATATGTAATTCTAAGCATGTGAGAAGTTTAAAAAATAAACAAAGTCCATCCTCATCCTGCTTTATGATCGGTCGTGTTTGATTTCAAGTATGGCCACCGATTGATTAATTTAATTCGCTTGCAAAGGGCGTATCAACGCTTAGACACAAGGGAATCGACATCAAGATATGTCAAAATATTGGGAGGACCCACAATGGCCACCCCCAAATGCACAGACATCGCCACTAGGGGTGAAGATCATTATCGAAAACAACCACCTAAAATAAGGCATTTCCATCGAAATATCAATCTTATTTCCAAAGGAAGTATGAGAGCACATTAGGCTTTTTTGTTCATCGAAACAACTACAGTTGTCGGCCATATTTTCAATGGACATAGGAAGATCCAACTCAAATTGGGGCTTTCTAGCTTGGGCCCAATCGTCGGGATTTGTTCCTAGCATCATTCTAAGCTAAGAAAATCCCATTTCCACTACGCCGTTTGGGAGATACATTGATCGAACGATTGAAACCCTAGTTGTTCTTTTGGCATTACATGTTATCGGTGCTCACTGTGCTTGGTTCGAGCTCAAGAACAACACCGGAGGGTAAAACACCTAACCCACAACCTTGACATAATTTGTACATCAAGATTCCACCCATACCTAGCTTTGCCTAGGTTGAAATAAAGAGAGAGAGTGGCATGGGAGGTTGTACTTACCTCCGATGGTGATTCTAGAAACAAGGAGTTAGCAGCACCAAGGTAGGCCTTCAATTCCTTCTCCTTCCTCTTCTTCTTCTTCCTCTCCTATTTCTCTCCTCTCCTACTTTGGGCACAAGTCCGCTTGGATTGGGCCTCTTTGAACCAATCGGGTTAAAATGAGTTTCAGGCATGGGGACCCCACATTTAGGTCCACAAAGTGTTCACATCAAGAGGAGGGTGTTGAGGATGATTTAGAATCATCCGGTACCATTTACGATGCGCAGTGGTGGGACCCGTGGGCATCAAAACTCTATAGTAGCCAATTGACCCATCGGAAATAAGCACCGGATTCTACCAGTGATGCTTTCCGTGGCTTGTTTCTAGTGGTCAAGGCAAGATGTCAGCCTTGACAGCCTTTGCTGTCCTGTGGTTGGTCTCAGACAGGGTCGCTTCCCTCGCACATGCCCCTGGTTTTGTAATTATGATGCGTTCGAAAATCACGCTTTGGGGAATTGGATCACTTACCGTCTGGGATCGAAAGGTATGCATCCCCTCCAGTTAGATAGGTAAGAAATGCACGAATATGTGGGATCATCTTTACCCCTTCGGCAATGTGCAGCCACGAGCCAAAACCCGATCGTACTTTTGATCTTCGATCTGAGGCCTGTCACAATAGTTCAAATTTGACCGAATTAGGGTAAGGGTGTAACATCACCTTCTACTCCATCGGCACCCATTCCAATACCCACTGGATCGGCTACCCTTCAAACATATGGTGGGGCAAGTGCATGGGCATGTGCAAGATCTGATGCCAGAGCAAGCTCAAGCCCCTGTAGAGGGCTGGACAAACTTGACAAAAATGATGGAGAAGTTTCAATGGCTTAGGCCCCCATGTTTCTCCAAGGTGGGGCAAGACCTGTTGTATCCATCAAGATATATTGGTGGAATTGAGAAGGTTTTAGACTGATGGGCTGCACCGATGAGCAAAAAATTTTGTGTGTGGGCTATCAGTTACAGAATGAAGCAGATGATTGGTGGAGTGTCACCGAGCCTATTCTGAGGGCTAGTAACACAAACCCCACTTAGGCACACTTCAAGGGGGCCTTCTTAGAGAACTAATTTTTGGAAAGCTTCCAGGATAGGAGAGAGAGTGAGTTCTCTCGCTTGGTTCAAGGTTCTCGGTCTCTGCTCAATATCGAACGCTCAAGGAGCTCCATTTTACCCCGAGCATCTCGCAGGTGATAGCCAAGGCATAGAAGTTTGAGAAACCTATGCCGAGGTGGTCCAGGTGGCCAAATCTATTGAGGACCAGCATAGGGATAACTACACGGCTTAGCAAGGGACTAGAAAGAGGCCAATTGATCTCATCGATTCTAGGGGAGGCAACAACCTTTTGAGTGCCTTATGTCAACCTAACTTTAGTGCGCTTAGGAGGCCTAATGCTAGTCGACTTCCTAGTCCTCTAGATCTAGTGCAAGATCCCCGCCTTTGGGATCGGGCCCAGATGTTTTCATTGTGATCAATCGGGCCACATGGCAAGGACATGCCCCACCGGAGGCCAGGTGATGCACCCTACACTATGCCAAGGGTGCATAGCATAGGGAGTAATACCTAACCACATATATACTACATGCCTTCATAATGATACAGTTAGTATAGATTACATGATACCAGAGAGACCTCAACCACAAAGTGTAATCCATCTCCAAATACAATCCCGAGTACACGATACTAGAGATACCTTGGCCATAAAGTGAAACCCAAGACCGCTTACCTAATCTAGCATGCAAATAAAAATTAAGTATGGACTATGCAACACCGGCAAGACCTCAGCCACGAAGCGTATCCATTTCCAAATGCAGTCTCGGGGTACACGATAACAGCGAGACCTTAACCACAAAGTGTAACCCGTGACTACAACTAGCTCTAATGCATATAATCAATGCATGAAAGTAACATACATATAGAAATCACAGCATCGGTACCACCTGGACCACACTGGATTTCGTCTCACACACACACACACATCCAAACACACGGCGATCAAGGTACCGGTACCACATCGGCCACACTGGATCCCGTTATACATTTCTATATAATTCATATCATGATCAAAAAATGACAATTACAATTAAACATATAATTCTAAGCATGTGAACAATTTAATAAATGATAAACATTCCAAAAATAAACACAGTCCATCCTTCACCTTGTTGATCTCTATTTGTTTTAGGGTTCAAGTACGGCCACCGATCGATCAATTCAATTCTAACTTCGGGGCATGTGCGCATCACTATCCTAGACACAAGGGAATCGTACATCAGCATGCATCAGAAACATCGAGTGGGACCTACACAAGTCAGCCCCAAAATGCATAGACACAGTTTCCCAATGACAGTAATGTCACCGAAAACAACCACTGAAAACAGGGCATTTCCACCAAAAATATCAGACCTGTTTCTAGTGAAGGTGACAGAGAGCACATATGGCTCCATGTCCACCGAAAAGATGCCACCAAAAATAGACCCAGTGGATCCTATGGACTATTTTCGATGGAGGTATAGGGCAGTCCAATAATTTTGGGCTTTCCAGCTCGGGCCCAATTGTCAGGATTCGTTCCATAGAGTTTGTAGGGGATGTTCCTAGCATTATTCTAAGCTAAGAAAATTCCAATTCCATCGAGCCATTTGGGAGATATGTCGATAGAACAATCGAAACCCTAGTTGATCTTTTGGCATTACATGTTGCTGGAGCTTACGGGGCCTGGTTCAAGCTCAGCAACAACACTGAGAGGGCAGAACACCCATCCTACAACCATAACATGGTGTGTACACCAAGATTCCATCCATTCCTAGCTTTTTCTAGGTCAAAATGAAGAGAGAGAGTGGCATGGGAGGTTGTAGTTACCTCTGGCAGTAATTCTGACAACAAGGCGGTAGCCGGCACCAAGGTAGGCCTTCAATCCCCTTCTCCTTCCTCTTCTTCTTCTTTCCTCTCCTCTATCTCTCCTCTCCTACATTGGGCACAAGGGAAATGAGGAAATGAATCTCATTTCTCAACTTATAACTTAAGTTGGGCCTTGTGGTCTGTTTGGTTTGGGCCTCTTTTGAACCAATCGGGTTAAATGAGTTTCGGGGCACGAGGACCCACATATTTAGGTCAATAAGGTGTTCACATCAAGAGGAAGGTGTGGAGAATGATTTTGGATCATCCAAAACCATTTATGATGTGAGTGGCAGGACCCACGGGCATCCAAACCTCGACAGTAGCCTATGGACCCACCAGAAACAGGCACCGAATTCATGCCCAGGCTACTTCCGGTGGCTTATTTCTGGTGGTTAAGACAGCTTCCTATCTTCATAGCTTTCTGTCTTGACAGCTTGCTGTCCCATGGTTGGTCACTCTCGGGTGGTTACCCTCGGACATGCCCAAGGCTTTTCGAAAATTATGATGCGTGCCAAAAATCAAGTGTGGGGAGTTGGGTCACTTACCGTCTGGGATCGAAAGGTATGAATCCCCTCCAATTATATTGGCACATGATGCACAAATATGTGGGGTCATCTCTACCCCTTCGGTAATGTGTAGCCATGAGCCAAAATCTGATCGTACTTCTGATCTCCGATTCGAGGCCTATCACAACAGTTCAAATTTGATCAAATTAGGGCATGGGTGTAACACTAGGAGTTAGGAAAATGTGGAGTTTTATCTCATCAAATGAGAGATGGATGGTCAGAAATGGTAGAAGATCAACTTCTGGATTGATGGTTTCTCATTTCAAGACCTAGCAGAGGTGGGGGAGAATGTTAATCAGCCTACAGTGGGGAAGCTAGATAGGTTTATTGACAACTATCACTAGAATTTGTCTCAGGTCTAGTCTTCTTTGATGAATGATATTTTTTCCTTGGCTGAAAAAATTAATATTCCTCAGTAAGATTGTGAGGATAGCTGTTATTGGAAATGCTTTACAGATGGTTCCTTTAGTGTGAAGTCTGCTTGAGATGAAATTAGGATTCAGAATCCAAAATTCCCATGGGCTTTACTGCCTAGAATGTCAACCTTTGGATGGTACCAGGTCCATAGAAAACTACCTTTAGATGACATGGTGAGAAAAATACGGATTACCCTTGTCTCTAAGTTTAGCCTGTGTGGTGTAGAAGAAGAAACTCTAGATCATACCTTCCTCCATTGCTCTTTCTCTGTGGAAATCTAGAATTTCCTTTGTAGCTGCTTTAATATTGGGTGGACTTGCCCCGAATCCATGACTTTGCTTTTCCAATGGTGGAAAAGAATGCATAAGAATGCCTATTGCAAAGAAGCATGGGAGATGGGGCTGGTCATCATGGCAGATAACATTTGGAGGGAGAGGAACATGAGACAGAATGAGGATAGGTTAAGGCATCCCAGGTACGTCTGCTAGTCTATCATTAATGAGAGTAGAAATAACAAGCCTTGTACAAAAGGTGTTGTTAGATCAGTGGAAGATATAATATGTTATAGAAAGCTGGGTCTGAGCATACAGATTGTGCCTTCTAGTTAGATTCTTGAAGTTTTCTGGTGCAAACCCCACACAAACTAGATCAAGCTGAACTTTGATGGAAGTTCATTGGGAAATCTTGGCCGAGTTGGGGCAGGCAAGATTTTCAGAGACTATATAGGTAGAGTGCTGGGATCCTATAAGAAATTTATGGGGATCATGGGAGTTTTTGAAGCTGAGATGGAGGGCCTAATGGAAGGTCTTATACGCGCTAGAGACATGGAATTAATCTGCTTCGGGTGGAGTCCGATTCCAGTGCATTGGTTACCCTGATGCATCAAAAGTAGATTCCTTGGTTCGCTACCCAAAGATGTTTTTTTTAAGCCTTTCTTGGATGGCATCATCTGGAATGTATCTCACAACTTCAGAGAAGCCAATACAGTTGCGGACTATTTAGCAAGGGATGCAGCAAAAAGTGGAGTTTCATAAGACAATATTACTTTTCCAACTCATATTATAGACTACCTTAGCAGGGATGCTAATGGTAGGCCAAATTATAGATTCTGTTAGTGCACTTTTCCCTTCTCCCTGCTGATGGCAATGCCGAAGGTGGGGAGTTTGGAGATCGCGTTCCATTCCTTGTATGGTTTTTTCTCATTTCTCAATAATATTATCTTTTATCAAAGAAAAAAATGTGGCCCAGCCAAACAGACCCTTAGGGACGTTTAGGGTGCCTTATGGATAGAAACTCACCATAATTGTGGCTGTAACAGTAATAAGAAAAGGAAAGAGAAGAAGAAGAAGGAAGTGAGGAGGGAACTCACCTACCTCAAGCTATTATTGGACCAAGTGTTAGAGTTAGGAAAGTAATTTTGTATGAATAGAGTAGTTAGGGTTAGGGTTTTGCCAATTAGTGACAGCCAGGGAATCCCTGTGCAGAGTATTGCTTCCCAGTAGAAAAAAACCCAACCCACTAGAGGTTTTAGGGAACCAATATACAAAGGATTTATTCCTATAAACCCTAGAACCTAGGGTTCCTCATAGTTCAATACCAATTCAGCAAGAATTGGTGTAAATTGAAGCTGAGTGGGTAAGACCTCATCTAAGCCCCAAAATAGAGATTTACCTTAAGTTTAACTCTTAACCTAATATGATAAATTATATCCTAATAATTTTGATTGAATTTAATAGGAAGGGGGATTCAGTTCTATGATTTTTAATGGTTGATTCCAACTTTAACTTGTGAAGGAAGGTGGAATAGGGATTAAATTCTGTAGAAATGGAAAAAAAAAAAATAGATAACCGTGAAACCCTGATTTTTTTAAAGAATTGGAATTTTCTTAACCTAATCTTAGTAATTGGGTTTCAAGAATGGGTTAAAAGGAGATCCAATTTAAGCCTTCAAACCTCCCATGACCAATTTGGACTTCAGGAAAGAGATGGGAGCTCAAATTAGTTAAAGTATAGTTCAGTACGGTATTGGCAGTATCGGATTCTATAGAATAAAAGGGGAATTGAAAAGTTTCGACGGGCCAATTGATTGTTGCCCAAGCAACTTGTCGGTTTGGGTTCCAGAGACTGATTCTACTGCATAAAGAGTCAAGGGCTTGGATACTATTTATGTGATTGTATAAATAATATTTAATAGAATTGGAACCTAGGGAGGAAAATATAGTGTCTCGAACTCTTGAAACCCTAATTGGACTATTGAGGTGACTTAGCACATTCTACCTAAGTGTGGGACCACTAGGGGTTTCCATAAGCAACCCCAATAAGAAAGGATGCTTGGAAAACCGATGCATAAAGAAGAACAGGTCAAATGCCCAACTAGAATGGAAATTGGGATACTATACTTTGGTAGGGTGGGATAGAATTATAGAAATTTATTTTGTAAATAATGATTTGAAATGTCTTGTGAAATAGTAAATAAGTGCAGTAAGAGTACTTAAGTGAACAAAAAGTGAGTTTTCAAGAACTCGACACCAAGGTGAGTGGTGCCGACTTGTTTTATAGTGTTTCAAATATTTTATTTTGTTTGTATACCATGCACATTGTTGTATGCATATTACGAATACTATTTCTGTGATAATGCTTTGGCAAATCTAATAGCTAAATGAAGGTAAAATAGGTAAGACAGGACGCTTGTGAGTGCCCTGCAGTTATTGGGTGTGTTGTGAATGATTGGTGTTTGGATATGCATCATGTAGAAATTGTGGGTTAGGATACCACCACCAAGTGCTACAAACCCTTGTCAATATGGGGATAGGTATTAACTAATCCCGACTTATGGCTGCCTGATTAGTAATACACTTCTGTGGTACGACATACTGTGCCAGCAGGGTACAACGTGTTGTACACTTAACTACCCGGTGTTACTAACCTAGGGGTTAGTTGGGGGATCGAGGTTCTTTTTGGGACTAGCTGACTCTTGCTTGCAATGAGCTTGTATTCCTAAGGCCCAACGTATAGGGTAGGAAATACCACCTATGTTGCGTAACATTATACCACTGATTCAGACTTAGTAATGGACTAGGAAGTTGTATACTATTAAATGAACCTATAAGCATCATATAAGGTGTGGAGAACACATCGCATCATTTGTATTATGTTTTCTTGCTTGCCCCCACCCCCTTACGGAGCTATCACCCCTCTTTATTTATTTTCCCTAGATGATGAGACCGATATTCTGCCGATTGCCAGCTTTGATCATGAGACAGTGGCTATAGATTGCCTGCCAATATTCTAGAGGATGAAATAGACCATGGACCCAATCTGGGATGTGACGATGGCCTATGGAGGCTAGTTCTTCGAGGAATAGGATAGACTATTCCTATGTCTTTTGTGTACATATTTCCCTGATGCATACTCTGATGTATATAGTCTACTTCTGAGATACTGAAAACTGTGTAAATATTCTTTTTTGTAAGGTATGTAACCCTCATCTAGATAATTGTAAATATATCTTATCACTTAGTTGGCACTAGAGCTTATGTAAAATATCTTAATGTTGGACTATGCCTCTATATATGAACTCTAATATTTAGTAGTGTAATTGTGGTATTATAATCTGCTTTAGTCTAGATGATAGGGAAACATGCTAATTGGACACGGTGAGGTGTCCAGTGTCGCATGCGTTGGCCTATTGGAGGCAAGGTGTGATAGAGTGGTATCAGAGCCAAGATTTGGGAAAAAGTATCATAACCCACAAGACCTTAGGATATCCAGCGTCATAGGATTTAATAAATTAAAAGCTTCAAGATAAAAACATAAAATTTAGGGAATTATTGTTTGTGGAAATTAAAGATATCCAATAGAGAAGGGAGATGAAATATTGTATTTAAACTACAAATGTATGTACACTCTTGGTGAGACACCAAGGCATTAATTTTATGTGAAGCATACTGCATGACTCATCCTTGCTGAATATGTGTTGAGCCTTTGGGATTAATTAATTATTTATCTTATAGGAATTTCCAAAAATGCCACCAAGGTGTGCTCAACCTCAGTATGAGCTACCACCAAGGAAGAGTGATCAGGTTGCCAAAGCTACCCCTTATATGCCAGTAGAGGATGAGGTAGAAAGGCAGACTGCAGCTGGGGTGACCTTACCCGCACATGCATCTGCCCCTGCAGTACCAACAACACTTGTGCCACCACCTACACCACTAGTGATCACAACACAGGATGTGGCAGCCATTGTAACAACTATGGTGCAAGGAATACAAGAAGAGCTGCAGCAAACCATACAACAAAATATGCAGCAACAATAGCAGGAACAAAGGGAAATGGTTGAAGAATTGGCCACTGCCATATGTGCTAGAGAATCCCCAGCAAACCATGTATCTATGGCACCAACCCAACCAGCCCCCACAACTCTTGCTTCTGATCCCCTGTTTGCATCTGATCCAATCAACGCCGCACTATTAGTGGACAAGCATCCCAAGTAGTACCAGCTATGTGAACATTTATAGGGTAATAGACTCCGAAAACCCCTCTAGCAGTACAAGTCTGGACTGATACTAGCAAGTTGATGGAAAAATTTCAGAAGTTTTGGCCCTCATACTTCAAAGGAGTGACACATGATCTATTGGCTCCTACCAAATGGATAGCGGGAGTGGAAAATGCATTTTCACTTCTGGGTTACAGTGATGAGCAAAAGATTTTATGTGCTACTTATCAATTACAGAATGAAGCTCATGCATGGTGGGAAAGCTCACAGACCCATACGGTTAGCTACGCATCCACTCCCCATTTGGGAACAGTTTTTTGAAGTCTTATATGGGAACTACTTTCCCACAAGTATGTGAGGCAGAAAGGAATCTAAACTCATAGCATTAGTACAAGGGCCCAGATCAGTATAGAGATCAACAACAATTTGAAGCACTACATTATTTTGCACCTGAGCATATGAAGAATGATAGAGAAAAAGGTAAGAAGTTTGAGAAGGGGCTGAGATTCAGCATTGGTGCAATGTTGGTTGCACATCAGCTTCATACCTATATTGAAGTGGTTCATATTGCCAAATCAATTGAAGACAAGCAAAGGGAGAGCTAATAAGTCTAGGCAGCTAGGAAATCCAAGGCCGGAAGTTAGGACCCGGAAGAGAGTTTGGGAAGTTAGTGAAAGGAGCTACATCAACTGCTACAGCGCCTACGAAGATTGAATTAGGCCAAGCATCTACCAAGTCCCGGCCATCAACCACCACTACCGAGCCTATATCTATGAAGTGTTATGTATGTCAACAGCTAGGACATTTAGCAAGGTTTTGTCCTCAAAGGAAGCCAGGAGAGCCATATGTGACTTCATCATTAACATCCATTAAGAAGCCACAACCATCTAGGAAGGTATTTGCATTATTAGCTGAGAAAGCTAAAATTGCTCCTGGGGTTGTGACAGGTGCAATATTAGTTTCCACGATACTAGCATTTGTACTACTTGACTCTGGTGCATCTCATTCTTTTGTGTCTTCACATTGTGCTACAAGAATGGGGATAGAACCGAAAAGTTAGCACATAAGTTGATGGTTAGTACACCCACTGGGTTTATAATGGATTTAGCGAATGTGTATGATCCATGTGTGATTCAGATGTGGTCGAGATATGATAGCTCATTTGATCTGCATAGATATAAAGGATTTTGATGTGAAATTGGGTATGGACTGGTTGTCAGCATACCAAGCTTGTGTTCTCTATTGGAGAAGAAGATATTGTTTAGACCTTGGGATGGAGATGATTTTACATTCCAAGGGCATAAATGAGACAAGGCTAAGAAGTTTTTAATTTCTGCTATCCATGTTTAAAAATTGCATGGGGAAGGATGTGAAGCTTACTTAGCATGTGTCAGGGATACTACCAAGAAGACTGCAACATTAAAAGAGTTGGAAGTGGGTAAGAGAATTTCTTGACGTGTTTCCTGAAGATCTATGTAGTGTGTCCCTAAATAGGGAGAAAGGGTTTTGCATTGATTTAATACCTGGGGTAGCACTTGTATCGAAAGCACCATACAGAATGGTTCCTGCTGAATTGAAGGAATTGAAAGAGCAGTTGCAGGATCTACTAAAGAAGGGTTTTATTAGACCCAGTGTGTCACCGTGGGGAGCTCCAGCCTTAGTTGTAAAGAAAGACGGGAGTATGCAGATGTGTACTGATTATCGGGAATTGAAAATTTTGACTATTAAGAACCAATATCCGCTACTCCGCATTGATGATTTGTTTGATCAGTTGCAAGGTCCTACTACTTTCACCAAGATTGATCTGATATTTGGTTATCATCAATTAAAGATCAGGGAGAGTGACATACAGAAGACAGCTTTCAGGACTAAGTATGGACTCTATGAATTTATAGTTATGCTGTTTGGATTAACTAATGCTGCAGAAGCCTTTATGGGATTAATGAACAAGGTATTCCATGATATGTTGGATCAGTATGTCATAGTGTTCATAAATGATATTTTGATTTACTACAAAAGTAAGGAAGATCATGCAATACACTTGAGGTCTGTGTTGCAAAGAATGAGGGAGAAGAAGTTGTATGCTAAACTTAGCAAATGTGAATTCTAGTTGTCACAGGTGAATTTCTCAGTGCATATTATGTCTGCAAGAGGTATTGAAGTTGATCTAGGAATGATTAAAGTTGTGTTAGATTGGGAGTCACCAAAGAATATCAGTGAAATCCAAAGCTTTCTGTGTTTGGCAGGTTATTATAGAAGATTTATTGAAAATTTTGCTTGGATTTTTGTCCTTATAACTTGGTTGACTAGAAAAGGAGTCAAATTTGAATGGATAGAAGAGTGTGAAAACAAATTCTAAGAGTTGAAGAATTGGCTGGTAACAGCCCCAGTCCTTGCTATTCCAGATGGTACCACGAGTATGGTAGTATACAGTGATCTTCCAAACAAGGTTTGGATGTGTATTGATGCAAAATGGACGAGTGATTGCATATGCTTAAAGGTAATTGAGGGATTATGAAAAGAATTATCCTACTCATGATTTGGAATTGGTAGCAGTTATCTTTGCCTTGAAAATTTGGCATCACTATCTGTATGGAGAAAAATGTGAAATATACATTGACCACAAAAGCCTTAAATACCAATTCACTCAGAAGGAATTGAACATGAGGCTGAGAAGATGCTTGGAGTTGTTGAAGGACTATGATTGTACTATCCATTACCATCTAGGGAAATCTAATGTAATAGTAGATGCAATCAGCCAGAAACATAAAACTACTACCCTTGCTGCTCTTACCACCAATCAAAGGTTGATAGGGAGGTTATTACAGAGGTGGAGACACCAAAGGATGTGACACTTGCCACCTTCATTGTTAAACCCTCCTTATTTGAGAGAATCAAGGAAGCTCAACCCAAAGATGATATATTGAGGAAGACAATCAATGCCATCAATGTTGGAAGACAGAAGGATCTTAGATTTTTATTGAAGAATGGAATTTTGTGGTTCAAAAACAGATTATATGTTCCAAGGGAAGAGAAATTGATAGAGTTGATCTTGAATGAAGATCATAGCACTCCTTACTCTTTGCATCCTAGAAGTACCAAAATGTATAAAGACCTGAAGAAACTATATTGGTGGCATATCATGAAGAATGATGTAGCAAAACATGTGGCTACATGCATGAATTTTCAAATGGTAAAAGTAGAGAGATAGAGACCACATGGACTACTACAGCCTCTTCCAGTGCCAGAATGGAAGTGGAAACATATTACTATGGACTTTGTGACAATGCTACCAAGAACAAAAAGAAGTAATGATACTATTTGAGTGATTGTTGATAGGTTGACGAAGGTAGCACATTTCATACCTATGAAGGTATCCCATTCTATGGAGAAATTAGCATTGTTATATATCGATAATATTATGAGATATCATGTTGTCCCTGTCAATATTGTTTTTTAGCGTGATTCCCAGTTTACTTCTAAATTTTGGAAATGTGTGCAAAAAGCAATGGGGACTAAGATGACTTTTAGCATAGCATTTCATCCACGACTGATGGACTGTCGGTAAGGACTATTCAAATCTTGGAAGATATGTTAAGAGCACATGCTATAGATATGAGTTATATTTGGGATGAGTATGTGCCATTGATTGAGTTTGCATATAACAATAGTTACTAAACAACTATTGATATAGTACCTTTTGAAGCTTTATATGGGAAGAAATGGAGAACTCCATTATATTGGGATGAAGTTGGAGAAAGAATAATTTTGGGGCGAATGATCTGGACTACCTATGAGAATGTTGAAATAATCGGAGAAAGAATCAAGGCACTCAATCTAGACAAAAGAGCTATGCAACAATAGAAGAAAGCCTTTGAAATTTGATGTGGGTGATAAGTTTTTGAAAATCTCACTAGTAAGAGGTGTAAAAGATTTGGGAAAGGAGAAAATTGAGTCCGTGCATTGGGACCATTCGAGATTTTGGGTCGATTGGCTAGACAACTTATTGATTAGCATTGCCCCCAGAGTTGGAAAGTTTTCACAATGTTTTTCATATATCAATGTTAATGAAATATGTTCCTGACCCTTCACATGTACCGCTTACTATTGAATCATTGGACTTAGATGATGATTTGAGTTATGAAGAACAACCTGAAGGAATCTTTGATAGAAAAGAACATCAGCTCCAAAATCATACTCTCTTATGTATAGGTGAAATGGAGAAACCGCCCAGAGCAAGAAACTTCTTAGGAAAGAGAAGATGAGGTTAAAGAGAAGTATCCAGAATTGTTTGGATTACCAGGTATGCCTCACAAATTTTGAGGACTAAATTTTTTGTCAGGAGGGGGAAATCATAACACCCTAATCTGATATTTATATCCCTACTTATGGATAGGCAAGAAGAAAGAGTAGAGGAAGTCAATGCTGGAATGGTTGGCAGCTGTGGAGTGCCGAGAAGGCAAAAGTGATCCCACCTGCCAATATCATTGGGGAACTCATCAGGAGGTGTGGACAAAGAGCTAAATTTAATTATGAGACTAAATATAGGAAAATAGAGAAAAGGGGTGTAACACGAGGACTTCCCAGGGGGTCACCCATCCTAGTAGTCCAGTACTACTCTCGCCCAAGCACGCTAAACTACAGAGTTCTGAAGGTATCCGGTGCATTAGTGTTGGTATGATCGCACCCAAACCGGTAGGTCCAAATCGACCAGCCGATTGGACTAGCAGAATGTAGTTTCTGGGTTTTAACACTGTGGGGCCTACACCTTTGTTATGCAATTCCCCAATATACCCCTATCGAAAAAGACCTAATTGAAGTATAAAATACATATTTTATGCCAATAAATAAAAAGGGAGATTAAATTTACAAATTTAATTACATATTACTTTAATTAGGCATTATATGCAAATTTCTTTTGGTTTTTTGGGGGGCCCACCCCACTGCAAATCCCCATTTGCCCCTATGTGAATAAGCCCAAATAAGGTATGAAATCTATATTTTAATACCATTAAGTAAATAGGGAAAATAATTATTAAATTTAATTAAATATCAGTTACTTAGATATATATATATATATGTAGTATTAATATATGGCCTAGGGTGCCTTATAAAGAAGCTACTGGGACATAAGCTCACCCTAATCGTGGCTATAACAGTAAGAAGAAAAGGAAAGAGAAGAGGAGAAGAAGAAGAAGAAAAGAGAAGGAAGAAGAGGAAGAGAAGGAAGTGAGGAGGGAACTCACCTACCTCAACGGTTATTGGACCAAGTGTGCACCTAGGTGAGTAAACTTACTGCTGTGTTAAGGTTAGGGAAGTAATTTTGTATGAATAGGATAGTTAGGGTTAGAGTTTGCCAATTGGTGACAACCAGGGAATCCCTGTCCAAAGTATTGTTGCCCAGTAGGAAAAACCCCAACTCAGGAGAGGTTTCAGGGACACAATATACTAGGGATTTATCCCTATAGAACCTAAAACCTAGGGTTCCTATCAGTTCAGAACCAATTCAATAGGAATTGGTGTAAATTAAAGGTGAATGGGTAAGACCTCATCTAAGCCCAAATAGAGATTTACCTTAAGTTTAACTCTCAACCTAATATGATAAATTATGTCCTAATAATTTTAATTGAATTCAGTAGGAAGGGGGATTCAGTTCTATGATTTTTAAAGGTTGATTCCAACTTCAACTTGTTAAGGAAGGTGGAATAGGGATTAAATTCTGCAGAAATGAAAAAAAATAGATAATTGTGGAACCTTGGGTTTTCTAAAGAATTGGAATCTGGTTAATCTTAGGCACCATTTGATAACATTTCTACTATTTCTGTGTCCAAAAATAGTAGAAACGGCTTTTCACATTTGTAAACAAAATGGTTTTTTGGTGTTTGAAAAACCCTGTTTTCAAACATTTTTGCGACATAATGCCACTAAAAACCCAATAGTATCATCAGATGCCCAAAATGGAGAGAGGGTTCAATTGCCTCTTTTTAGGTTTAAATATTTGAGAGATTTATTGGGCACAATAGTCTTTTTTTCTCTCAAATTCGTTTCTAGAAAAGACAAAACAAGTCGGACTTGTTTCATCAAAGTCGTTACAGAATTGTAAATGGTATAAATTTTGATTTATGTTTCAAGAAATGGTTGAAATGGAATAAATTTATCAAATGCTTTTGATGTTATTTCTCCATTTCGGGAACAAGAAAACTCAAAACGGAAAAAATGGAATGTCAACAAAGGCCTTAGTAATTGGGTTTCAAGAATGGGTCAAAAGGAGATTCAATTTAAGCTTCAAACCTCCCATGACCAATTTAGTCTTCAAGGAAGAGATAGGAGCTCAAATTAATTAAGGTAGAGTTCAACAGGGTACTGGCAGAATCGGATTCTACAGAATAAATTGGGAACCTGCAGGTTTCGACTGGCCAGTCGATTGCTACGTAGGTAACCTACTGGTTTCGGTTCTGCATAAAGGGTTAGCAGGCCTTGGATCCTATTTATGTGATTGTATACATAATTTTTTATAGAATTGGAACCCCAAGAAGGAAAATACAATGTCTGAACTCCTAAAACTCTAATTGGACTATTAAGGTGACCTAGCACATTATACCTAAGTGTGGGACCCACTAGGGGTTTCCCACAAGCAATCCCAATAAGAAAGAAGCTTGGGAAACCCAGACTATACAAAGAAGAACAGTCAAATGCCCAACTAGAATGGGAATAGGGATCCTATAGTTAGGCTGGGTGGGTTAGAATTATAGAATCTTATGTTATAAATAATGATTTAGAATATCTTGTGAAATAGGAAATAAGTTGCAGTAAGAGCACTTAAGTGAATCAAAGAAGTGAATTTTTTAGGAACTCAGACTCCAAGGTGAGTGGGTGCCCTGACTTATTTTTATGGGGTGCTTCAAAAATTTTATTTTGCTTGTATATCATGCATATTGTTGTGTGCATATTTTGAATACTATTTCTGTGATGTTGCTTTGGCAAATTTGACAACTGAAAGAAGGTAAGACAAGTAAAATGAGACACTTGTGAGGGCCCGACAGTTACTGGTTGTGTTGTGAATGATTGATGTTTGGATATGCATTATGAAGAAATTATGGGTTAGGATATAACCACTCGAGTGCTACAAGCCCTTGTCAGTAGGGGATAGGTAATGACTAATCCCAACCCGTAGTTGCCTGATTAGTAGTACACTTCCTTGGTACGACGTAATGTGCCCAGAGAAGGATAGCAATAGGGTACGACGTATTGGACACTTGGCTGCCCGGGATTCCTAACCTAATAGCAATTGAGTATGGACTACACAACACTGGTAAGACCTTAGCCACGAAGCATATCCATTTCCAAATGCAATCCCGGGGTACACGATACCAGCGAGACCTTGGCCATAAAGTGTAACCCGCGACTACAACTAACTCTAATGCACATAATCAATGCATGAATGCAACATAAATATGATAATCATGGCACTGGTACCACCTCGGCCACATTGGATTCCATCTCACACACACACACACACATATCCAAACACAAGGCGATCACAGTACCAGTACCACCTCGGCTCCACCGGATCCTACCATACATTTCTATACACTTCATATCATGATTGTAAAATAACCATTCAATTAAATATGTAATTCTAAGCATGTGAGAAGTTTAATAAAAATAAACAAAGTCCATCCCTCATCTGTTTTATGATCGGTCGTGTTTGATTTCAAGTATGGCCACCGATTGATTAATTTAATTCGCTTTGGGGCACATGCGTATCACTGGCTTAGACACAAAGGGAATCGTACATCAGTATATGTCAAAAATATTGGGAGGGACCCACAATGGCCACCCCCAAAATGCACAGACACTGTCACTAGGTGACAGTACTGTCATCGAAAAACAACCACCGAAAATAAGGCATTTCCATCAGAAATATCAATCTTATTTCCAGTGGAAGTGACAGAGAGCACATTAGGCTTTTTTGTTCATCGAAAACAACTACAGTGCTTTCTGTGCCATATTTTCAATGGACATAGGAAGATCCAACTCAAATTGGGGCTTTCTAGCTTGGGCCCAATCGTCGGGATTTGTTCCTAGCATCATTCTAAGCTAAGAAAATCCCATTTCCACTACGCCGTTTGGGAGATACATTGATCGAACGATTGAAACCCTAGTTGTTCTTTTGGCATTACATGTTATCGGTGCTCACCAGGCTTGGTTCGAGCTCAGCAACAACACCGGGAGGGTAAAACACCTAACCCACAACCTTGACATAATTTGTACATCAAGATTCCACCCATACCTAGCTTTGCCTAGGTTGAAATAAAGAGAGAGAGTGGCATGGGAGGTTGTACTTACCTCCGATGGTGATTCTAGAAACAAGGAGTTAGCAGGCACCAAGGTAGGCCTTCAATTCCCTTCTCCTTCCTCTTCTTCTTCTTCCTCTCCTATTTCTCTCCTCTCCTACTTTGGGCACAAGGGTCCGTTTGGATTGGGCCTCTTTTGAACCAATCGGGTTAAAATGAGTTTCAGGGCATGGGGACCCACACATTTAGGTCCACAAAGTGTTCACATCAAGAGGAGGGTGTTGAGGATGATTTAGAATCATCTGGTACCATTTACGATGCGAGTGGTGGGACCCGTGGGCATCGAAACCTCTATAGTAGCCAATTGACCCATCGGAAATAAGCACCGGATTCTTACCCAGGATGCTTTCCGTGGCTTGTTTCTAGTGGTCAAGGCAGATCTGTCTTGATGATTCCTGTCGGTTGGTCTCGTATGGTCGCCTCGGACATGCCCCAGGTTTTTCGGTAATTATGATGCGTGTCGAAAATCACGTTTGGGGAATTGGATCACTTACCGTCTGGGATCGAAAGGTATGCATCCCCTCCAGTTAGATAGGTAAGAAATGCACGAATATGTGGGATCATCTTTACCCCTTCGGCAATGTGCAGCCACGAGCCAAAACCCGATCGTACTTTTGATCTTCGATCTGAGGCCTGTCACAATAGTTCAAATTTGACCGAATTAGGGTAAGGGTGTAACATCACCTTCTACTCCATCGGCACCCATTCCAATACCCACTGGATCGGCTACCCTTCAAACATATGGTGGGGCATAAGTGCATGGGCATGTGCAAGATCTGATGCCAGAGCAAGCTCAAGCCCCTGTAGAGGGCTGGACAAACTTGACAAAAATGATGGAGAAGTTTCAATGGCTTAGGCCCCATGTTTCTCCAAGGTGGGGCAAGACCTGTTGTATCCATCAAGATATATTGGTGGAATTGAGAAGGTTTTAGACTGATGGGCTGCACCGATGAGCAAAAAATTTTGTGTGTGGGCTATCAGTTACAGAATGAAGCAGATGATTGGTGGAGTGTCACCGAGCCTATTCTGAGGGCTAGTAACACAAACCCCACTTAGGCACACTTCAAGGGGGCCTTCTTAGAGAACTAATTTTTGGAAAGCTTCCAGGATAGGAGAGAGAGTGAGTTCTCTCAGTTGGTTCAAGGTTCTCGGTCTCTGTTCGAATATCAGCAACGCTTCAAGGAGCTCCATTTTACTCCTGAGCATCTCAGAGGTGATAGCCAAGGCATAGAAGTTTGAGAAACCTATGCTGAGGTGGTCCAGGTGGCCAAATCTATTGAGGACCAGCATAGGGATAACTACACGGCTTAGCAAGGGACGAGAAAGAGGCCAATTGGATCTACTGATTCTAGGGGAGGCAACAAACCTTTTTGAGTGCCTTATGTCAACCTAACTTTAGTGCAGTTAGGAGGCCTAATGCTAGTCAGACTTCCTAGTCCTCTAGATCTAGTGCAGTATCCCAGTCTTTGGGATCGGGCCCGAGATGTTTTCATTGTGATCAACTGGGCCACATGGCAAGGACATGCCCCCACCGAAGGCCAGGTGATGCACCCTACACTATGCCACCTAGGCCCCAGCAGACATATTCAGCCCCTAGACCAGCACAGCCCCTACAGGGCCAGAGACCACAGGGTAGAGTGTTTGCTATGATGACAGAGGATGTTGAGGCTACACCCGGTGTAGTGACAGGTACATTATTGATATCATTATTGCCTACACATGTGTTATTTGACTTAGGAGCCTTGTATTCGTTCGTGTCACCGACATTTGTGAAGAAGATGAGTATCCCACCTAAGGGACTGACTCAATGTTTGGCTGTGAGCACCCCAAACAGGAAGTGTAGTGGGTTTGAACTATGTTTATAAGCCTTGTCCAGTGATCATAGGTGATCATGAGTTGAATGCTCACTTGATCTTGATGAATATGATCGACTTTGATGTGATTTTAGGAATTGACTGGTTGTCCACATGCAGAGCCAATGTGCTTTGTGTAGAGAAGGCTATCATTTTCAGACCTCATGATGATGGTGAGTTTGTGTTCCAAGGGGATAAGCCCAAGAAACCCAAGAGAGTTATCATATCTACACTCCAGATGAAGAAGCTACTGGATAAGGGATGTTAAGGCTACTTAGCATCTGTGATGGATACTAAGATAGAGATGAGGCCATTGGTCGAGCAAGATGTGGTGAGGGAATTTGCCGATATATTCCTGAATGACTTGACAGGCTTGCCACCGAACTAAGAGATAGAGTTTGCTATAGACCTACTCCCCGGTTTGGCACCAGTGTTAAAGGCCCCTTACTGTATGACCCCCACAGAGTTGAAGGAATTGTAGGTACAACTTTAAGACCTTCTGAAGAAGGGATTCATTAGACCTAGTGTGTCTCCATGGGAAGCACCAGTATTGTTCATCAAGAAGAGAAAAGGAAGTATGAGATTGTGCATTGATTACTGGGAGCTTAATTAGCTAACCATTAAGAACCAATATCCTTTGCCAAGGATAGATGATTTATTTGATTAGTTGTAGGGTGCCAAGGTGTTCTCCAAGATCGACCTTAGATCAGGCTACCACCAGCTTAGGATCAAGGATAGTGATGTCAGTAAGATAGCCTTCAGATTAAGGTATCGACATTACGAGTTCTTGGTAATGACATTTGGGTTGACCAATGCACTGGCCTCATTTATGGATTTGATGAACCGGATATTCCAGGATGTCTTGGATAAGTTTTTGATAGTATTCATTGATGACATTTTGGCCCACTCCAAGAGTGCAGAGGAACATGCTGTTCACCTGAAGTTGGTACTGCAACGGCTGAGAGAGAAGTAACTCTATGCCAAATTCAGAAAGTGCGAGTTTTGGTTGTCACAAGTGGCATTCCTAGGCCACATTGTTTCAGCCAAGGGTATAGAGGCTGACCCAGGCAAGATGAAGGTTGTTCTGGAATGGGAGACTCCCAAAAGTGTAGCAGACATAGTAGTTTTCTGGGATTGGCCAGATACTACAGGAGGTTTATCGATAACTTCTCCCACATTGCTACTTCAATGACTCGACTCACACAAAAGGGTGTAAAATTTGAGTGGTCTAATCCTTGTGAGAAAAGCTTCAAGGAGCTAAGGCAAAATTTGGTATCAGCTCTAGTTTTGACTATTATGATCGGTTCAGGTGGTATGGTTGTTTATAGTGATGCCTCCAAGCTGGGATTAGGTTGTGTATTGATGCAGCACTGTAAAGTCATTGCCTATGCATCCCATCAGTTGAAGGATTATGAGAAGAACTACCCCAACCATGATTTAGAGTTGGCAGCTGTGATTTTTGCACTGAAAATCTAGAGACTGAAGAATTGGTGGAATAACCTAGTCTAGTGGATAGGATCACTGCAGCTCAGGTTATTGATGCAGAGCAATAGAAGCTGATAGTAGAATGTTAGGAAGGAACCCAAAAGGACCCAGATTTCTCGGTGACTAAAAGCGAGATCCTCAAGTTCAAAGGGAGGTTGTGTGTGCCTAGTGATGGTGATTTACGAGACATAGTTTTGAGAGGCACATAGCTCTCTATACTCCATTCACCCTTGTAGCACTAAAATGTACAAAGATTGCAAGGGCTCCTACTGGTGGAAATGAATGAAGAATGATATGGCCACGCATGTGTCTAGATGCCTCACATGCTAGCAAGTCAAGGCTCAGAGACAGAGGCCTATGGGTTATTACAATCCCTACCTATTCCGGAGTGGAAATGAGAGAATATTACCATGGACTTCGTCATAGGCCTACCCCGTACATAGAAGGGTATAGACGCCATTTGGGTAGTTGTGGACTGCTTGACCAAAGCAGCTCACTTTATCCCAATCAAGGTTACATTTTCTATGGACAAGTTGGCCAAGTTGTATGTTGATAACATCATCAGGTTCCATGGTGTACCAGTTAGTATCATCTCTGATCGAGATCCCAGGTTCACTTCCAAGTTCTAGAGATGTGTGCAGAAGGCTATAGGCACACAGTTGGCTTTTAGCATTGCTTTTCACCCTCAGACCGATGGTCAATCGGAGAGGACTATTCAGACATTGGAGGACCTACTCCGAGCATGTGCCCTGGATATGAGTTATAGTTGTGATGTGAACATTTTCTTTATTGAGTTCTCCTACAACAACAGTTATTAGGCCACCATCGAGATGTCCCCATTCGAGGCACAGTATGGTAGGAAATGCCATACTCCACACTTAAGTCATTCAATGTCCATAATGCATGAAAAGAATTAAAAGCAAAGACAATGCAAGGGGGGTCATACCTGGGTAAAAGTTAATAGCAAGGGAGGTTTATGGAGATCCATGGCCTCTTCACTAGCAGCAGTAGGAAGCTCAAAGAATGGTTTTAAATCCTAACCATTGACCTTGAAAATTGCACCTGTGCTAGGGTCCAAAACCTCAATAACACCATGAGAAAAAATATTCTGCACAATATAAGGACCATCCCAACGGGATCTCAACTTGCCTGAAAAAATATGTAACCTAGAATTGTAAAGAAAAGCCTTATCACCAAGAGTGAAAGACTTCCTAAGGATTTGTCTATCATGAAAACACTTGGTTTTTGCCTTATAAATCCTAGCATTGTCATAGGCATCATTCCTAATCTCCTCCAACTCTACTAGTTGGAGTCTTCTATAAGTACTAACAGTAGACATATCAAAATTCAGCTGCTTGATAGCCTAAAACGCCTTATGTTCTAACTCAACCGGTAAGTGGCATGCCTTGCCATACACCGAAGGGAGGGAGATTGACCCAAATCAGTCTTATAAGTAGTCCTATGCACCCACAAGGCATCCACCAATTGATTAGACCAATCCTTGTGATTAGGGTTGACAGTCTTTTCCAAAATTTGCTTAATCTGCCTATTGGATACCTCAACCTGACCACTAGTTTGAGGATGATAGGGTGTAGCCAGCTTATAGGTGATCCCATATTTCTTCATCAAGGCCTCATAAGGCGTATTGCAAAACTGTGCACCCCTATCACTAATAATAGCATGTGGTGTACCAAAGTGGGGGAAAATGTGCTCTTTCATAAATTGGACCACCACTTTGTGGTCATTAGATTTACAGGCAATGGCTTTAATCCATTTGGAAATGTAATCTATAGCCAATAAGATGTACAAATTCCCAAAAGAGTTAGGGAATGGTCCCATGGAATCAATACCCTACACATAAAAAATCTCAACAACTAGAATTCGGTTGAGGGGCATCATATTTCACTTGGTCACACGTCTTAAAGATTGACAGACTTTACATGACTTGCAATACGCAAAAGCATTCTTGAAGAGACTAGGCCAATAGAATCCACACTGTAAAACTTTGGCCATAGTCTTCTTCACACTAGAATGGCCTCCATATGCCTGATCATAACAAAAAGAGAGAATGGAATGCTGCTTATGATTAGGAACACATCGTCGGATAATCTGATCTAGACACATCTTAAACAAATAAAGATCATCTCAGAATAAGTACTTAACTCGGGAATGAAACCTATACTTATCTTGGGTGGACCAATGATCCGAAGTCACACCCAAGACTAAGAAGTTGACAATGTCAGCAAACCATGATTCACTGGACACTGCAAGTAACTATTCATCAAGAAAATTCTTGTTGACTGAAGAATCGATAGTAAATGAATTGGGAAGTAGGGATAAATGGTCTACAACTAGGTTTTCACTTCCTTTCTTATCCCTAATTTCCAAATCAAACTCTTACAAAAGTAAAACCCACCTAATGAGATGGGCTTCTGAACAAGGTATCTAGGAGCAGAATGATTAGTATACACCACCACATGTGACCCAACTAAGTAAGATTGAAACTTTTCTAATGCTAACACAACAGCTAAAATTCTTTTTTTCAATGGTAGTGTAGTTGAGTTGTGCATCATTTAGGGTCCTACTAGCATAGCAAAATGACAGTGGGTAGCTTATTTCCCAAAACCGCTCCTATAGCAAAATCAGAAGCATCACACATCAGTTCAAAAGGTTTAGTCCAAACAGGTGGTTGAACAATGGGTGCATTGGTTAACTCCTTCTTAAGTTGCTCAAAGGATTCAAGGCATTCGGTAGAAAACTCAAAACTTTGATCTTTAGCAAGTAGTGAGTTGAGAGGCCGGCCTAACCAACTAAAGTTCTTAAGAAACCTTCTGTAGAAGCCAACATGACCAAAAAAATACCGGATATCCTTAACAGATTGGGGAGGTGGTAAATTAACAATTACATCCACTTTGACTATCTACCTTAGTTCCCTCCTTGGATACTATATGGCCTAAAACAATCCCAGATTTAACCATATAATGGTATCTTTCCCAATTCAAAATAAAATTCTTAAATATGCACCTTTTCAAAACTAGGGAAAGATGGTGATGACACTCAGAATAGGAACTTCCATGAATCAAAAAGTCATCCATAAATAATTCTAAGAATTTTTCAACCATGTCAAAAAAATTCTCATCATGCACCGTAAGAATGTAGCAAGGGTATTGCGAAGCCCAAAGGGCATACACCTATAAGCAAATGTTCCATACGGGCATGTAAAAGTGGTCTTATGTTAATCATTTAACGCAATTGGGATCTGGTTATAGCTAGAATATCCATCAAGAAAACAATAATATTCATGTCTAGCTAACCTCTCTAATATCTGATCAATGAATGAAAATAGAAAGTGGTCCTTCTAGGTTGTCACATTAAGTTTCCTGTAGTTTATGCACACTCTCCACCCTGATTGGACACGGGTTGGAACCAATTCGTTATTGGCATTGGGAACTACAGTAACACCAGACTTCTTGGGCACTACATGAACTGGGCTTACCCATTGGCTATCAGAAATAGGATAAATTATTCCTTGATCCAAGTACTTTAGGATTTCTTTCTTAATGGCTTCCATCATCACTGGATTAGCTCTTCTTTGGGGTTTCGTGGATGGTTTGGAATCCTACATAAGATGTATATGATGTTACACAATAGAAGGACTTATACCCATGATGTCAGCTATGGTCCAACCTAGTGCTTTCTTATTATCTTTTAACACTTTATGAAATTTCTCTTCCTGGCTAGAAGTCAAATCTGAAGAAATTATTACTGGAAGAGTCCGATCAGGCTCTAAGAAAGCATACCTCAAATTAGATGGCAATTCCTTAACATCTAGCTTAGGAGGTTCAACTATGGAAGGTTTGGGGATGGGATTGGAACGGGGTCCTAAAGGCTCCACAGGTGTGTGAATACTCAAGACTTCAGAAAAGAAATATTCACTATCATCATCCAACTCATCCATACACTTTTAGAATTTTGAATCAAAATCAATATCAAAATTGGTAATTAAATCATCAGAAAAATCTAGAAAATCCTCAAGCATATTGATCTCTTCTTCCATATGTGGTTGCTTGCCTATCCTAAGCATGTTAAACTCAATAGTTTGGTTGTCAAAAGATAACCTTAGGAAACCATTCTGACAATTGATTAATATATTATTGGTAGCCTGGAATGGTCTTTCTAGAGTTATTGGGATCTCATCCTTAGTTGAGAAGGGCTTAGTATCTAACACAATGAAATCAACAGGAAAAATAAAATTCCCCCACTTTAAGTAAGACATCCTCAACCATCCCTTTACCAAAAGCCTATTATAATCTCGAAATACTCCTCCAATGCTCGTTGGACTGGGAAAACCAAGAATAGAATTGTTAACGTTGTTCTTAATGGTGTTGTAAGGAGCAGTCCATTGAACATAAGTAAGATCTTTAATCTAATGCTGAATAGAAACTAAAGAACTATAATCCTTTGTAAAATAAAGACTTCCTGAGACAATATAAGATGGACTTTTAAGAGAGGATCTGAAGACAATATCTTTGAAGGAAAACTATAAGTGCCATCAATGCTAACATCCACTACATATTAATACAGGTGCTTTAGGGCCCATAGAGGTTTGGGCCCACTTAGAGGGATAGGCCCAGCCCAACTATGATATACCCTACTTTCTAAACCCAGTCTATTTACTCGGTTGGTTCGATTTGGTTATGTAGGATCTGAACCCAATCGAGTTGAGTCAGGTACCCTATGGAATATGGTAGCAAGGGTGACCCTGAATTCGAGATGGCTAAACAAGTTTGAGCCGATGCCTAGTGAGGTTCGTGTGCCCAAGCCATGCACTTGCACGTATCACAAGGCCATGCATGCATAATAAAGGTACATATCCATATTTTATGTCGAGTACACATTTTGATCAATTACTGGAAGTGAAATACGTGTCAAGGGCTGAACTCCATTGAAATCCCATTTATTCGGCTAAGTTTCGGCTGACTGGTGGGTGGTTATAGGTGGGTTGGGCCCACCAGTGTGACCTACCAGTCTGGTTATTAGATATTTTGACCCAAGTATAAATAGCATTTATTACCCCAATTTTTCTTCATTTAATGCTTTACAAGGTGGGTGAGAAGAGTAACGAAGAGAGAGAAAAGAAAGAAAGAGAAGGAAAGAAGAAGGAAGAAAAAAAGGGCGAGGTGCTCATAGTGCAACGCCGAGGTTAGATCTTTCGATTCCGACACCGGAAAAGTGATCCTTGTCTTGAGATCTACATTTTAAGGTGAGTGAAACCCATATTTCTTAAACCTTCAAGAAACCATAAGCGAAACCCTATGGCTATGTTTGATAGACAAGAGAAGAAAAGAAAAGAAAAGAAAAAAGTACAACTTTGTACTTTTTCTTTAGGTTAAGAATTTTTCTTTACACTTGGTATATCTTCACCCAAGAGAAGATTCCCCTTTTTAAATTCAAAATTCCTCTTGGGAACTATGAAATTTTCCTTTGCTCCCCCAAAAATTTTCTTGCTAAAAACACAAGAAAACATAAGAAAATATAAAAACATAATAAGACAAAAAATAATGATTACACACTGATTTCCTATGTGTTTATCTCTCTCTTAAAATTCAAAATTTTTTGAATTTTTTTCTTTTCTTTTCTTTTCTTCGCTTGGTAACCAAACATACATCCTCATTTTATTTTCTCACCATTTCTTCTCTTTTCTTCTTTTTTCTTTTCTTTTATTCTCTTGGCTAGCAAACATAGCCTATGGTTCGGGTAGAAATCCTTTAGATCTTGTTAATCCCACTTGAGAATATGAATCTAAGGTTTATTGAAAGACCTACATGTTGTTTTTTAAGTTTTAGAGGAAGAAATTGTAAGATTTGAAAAGCATTTGGTGATTTCTTGAGTGGAAGAAGGGATTTGGGTTTTTGCAGGTGTTCTTGAACAAAGAGGTAAGATCCATACGTAAGACTTTGAATCGACCCTATATATAGGTCAGAATCATAATATGAGACCTTAGATGTGTGGAAAATGTGGTCGAATCGACCCCTTGTGGTTTCCCCAAGGTGGGAAGAAGAGTAGAGGTGAACAACAAAATCCCAATTCTGATTGGTGGGTGCCCTGGAAGTGGTTTGGTCCACCAATCCGGAGCCCACCTATCCTGGTTGGGCTACTGGCTTGATCGATGAGCAAGAACCTGTGGGCACTAGCCCGCCTGTCCTGTCAAAGCCCCTAGTCAAGCTGCAGGCAAGGATCAGCGGGTACCTGGCTCGCCGTTGACCTACCAATCCGATAGTTGGGATCCAATAAGGCCTAAATTTGTTAGGCAACATCCTATGGTAATTTTAAACATGTCAGGATCATCATACCTCGTTGGTTATGAGCCTAAAGTAGGGATATACTAAACTCAACCTTTTATGATAGGAACTCACGTCATCTCACACCGGATCTTGCTCGTATTGGGCGTGAGCAATTGTATATATCTAAGTAAGTGGAGAGAGGACGTTGACTTTATTTTTGGAGTGTTTTTGTGTCATTTCATTATTATTGTAGACTAGCCATATCATTATTTTATTTCTGTGTGTAGACTAGTTATCCACGAATGTCACTTGTATGCATTATCTTGTGCATTATGAAATTCATTTATGACTTATTATGTTGTCTTTAATTGTTAAATGCTTATCCTTGTTATGAATTATGAGATGGATGATTTTAAATTATTGGATATGATGCATTGCTATTGGCTTGGAAATTAATGCATTAGTGGCCCGTGGAATGGAACGTGGTGGCATTATTTAGTCGTACTACCTCATATAGAAGCATACAGTTGGAATGACATTTTCCTATGCTACAACCTTTCCCAGCAAGGGTCTAGGTGCTGGGTATATCACCGGGGGAAGCCCGAGGTTGTGTACCAATGGTGGCGCTTAGAAGTACACCTGGTTGATCACTAGGACGGTCGGCAACTTTAGTGATATAATTAGAGAGTCAATCGTACTGCTTTTGCTTTAATGCAGGGCAAGGCCCATTTTACTTTAATGTTGTTGAGAAATAAAAATTTACTTTAATGTCGTTGAGGAATAACAATTTACTTTTTCAGTACCCACAATTGGCCTTCTCGGACAACCCTATGGGCTTATCGCAGGATGAAGTTTGTGACTCATACCCGGGGCATAGGCACACTGTGGTTATGAGTTGAACATAACCTATGACTTAGAAATGTTGCTTAGGTGATTTAGGTTAATAAAAATGGACTTGCATACATATAGGTTTATTTGAATTGCGAATGATTGCTTGGTACTTCATTTCACTTACCGGGCTAGTGAGCTTATACCATTTGCACACCATTTTTTTTAGATGATCTTGTAAGTTACCCAGTCGAAGAGCTAGAGCTGGGACCCACTGTAGAATTTTCAGGTGAGGATTAGTGGGTCCCTGAAGATCTTGGGCATGGTGATGGGTGCCAGTGTGAGAGCTATGTTGCTAAACAACAATAGTGATACTTGTTTGAGATTTAAAATGTAACATAGCTGACGGATCATGTAGCTACTGGCCGAACACAGGGAGAGCAGCCACTTTATTTTTTATTTCTTTTAATAATGCCAAAGTGAACTAATTAATGGTTGTGATCTAATTCTAATTACCGTCCTAAACATATATATCTAAAATAACGTCCTAACCATTCGTCATCTAAAAATTTAAAGACGCAAGCCACACAATTAAAATTAAATAAATAAATAACTGAAAATAAACAACCCACGCAATTAAAAAAAATAAATAAATAAATAAAGGAAAAAAAATACTGAAATAAAAATAAAGTAAAAGAAAGGGATAAAGCTAGAGAGAGACTCACAAGTAGGTTTCTCTACTTAGCCGGGGGATGCATCATAATATGAGCTTCCTACTTGACCGAGAGTCACTCTTACAAGGGTTACTCTACTTGGCTTTAGGAAAGGAGACAATTAAAATAAAAGCAATAAATTGATGGTTCTATGGCTAGGAGGGGCAAAGCCAACACATACACTAGCCATGAACCTTGGGGGAAAGGGATAGCAATAATGTAATGACTGAAAATAAAAATCCTAAATTAAGAAAAAAATGGTAGTCAGAAGAGGGAATGAGAGGGGGGGAGAGAAGACTATTGCAGAAGCCTACTTACTTGAATCAATACTTGAACTTGAAAAAAAATTGTTCCACGGCTCGTGATCTTGTCACCTTGATCTAAGCCTAGAACTATAACTTAAAAAATTACAACTCAATTGCATAAATCATAAACATAAAAGGCTGAATAAGAATAAAAGAGTGCTTGCATTAATTGACATAAAAACTATTACAAAAGTGATTAAAGCAAAAATAGAGAAGAACTAAAACAAAAGAGAGAAAGAGGAAGAGAGAGCAACTAAAGAAAACTAGAAGAAGAATGAATTGTGTCTCCTCCTCTTACATGAGTTGTATTTATAGGGAATGGAGAGGTAGGGTAACAATTTTCTCTTTCCTAAAAGAGAGAAACCCACAATTGATTGTGAGATCTTTTGAGTCCAAAAGTGCTAAGATGGAGGAGAGAGAAGAGAGAAATAAATTTTGAGAAATTTCCTAAAATTTTTTTGCTTATTTTCTTTCCTTTTTTTTTTTCTAATTTATTTTTCTTCTTTTTTTCTCTCTCCTAGGGACGAGCAAAACAAAAAGAAAAAGAATAAAGATAAAAAAAAACCTAACTCACTTTCGTAGGAATCACGGTTGCACTTAGCATGTGCAACAAGCCTTTAAACCCCTAGGTCACCCCTAGTGGACGAGTTGTGTCTCGTGGGTGTTTGCAGTGAATATACACCCAAAATTCAGAATAAACAAATCCCAACTTTGGCTAAAGGTAAGGCTCATACCGATCCGAGCAAAGATAATTTCTCTTACAAGGACCCCACACTTGAACTTTTATTACCCTTTATCAATTCCAGGCACTAGCATATTTCTTAATTTGGAACTCACCTCGCTCTTCCAAAACATCCTTATCTTAAGGCAAAACCACTTGTGAAGAAATAGGGAACCAATGACTAAGGCGTTGAGTGTTTTTGACCAAACATGTTACCAAACAATAATAACATTTGCACATTTTTTTCTTTTTTTTAGAATAATAAACTCTATTCTACTCCACTACTTTTGGCTGAATGACATGGTGGAGCAAACACAGACACCCAAGTTACTATGTAGCTCGCTTTTGCATATGTCCACAAAGGCGTGATGCTAGAGTTACTTGAAGTTTCCTCCCAAGGAATTTCGATCAAGATACCACGCTCCGAGGCGCAATGCCTGCCTAGTTCCAAAGGAATCAACTCTTATTCTTCTTTATACCACATTTCATCTCATTTAAAATTGTGCATTTATCAACCCATGCCAAATTAAAAAGAAGGTCTCAACTTCAAATCAAAAGTACAAGGAACCCAGACTTACATATGGTCCATCACCATAAAACAGGGTCTCTTATTTTTCAAAAGAAAGTCCCATCTCAAGACACATGCTTGTTTCTTTCTTCTCAACAAGGTTTTTATATGTTCAAAATGGGTACCTTAATCAAAATTTTATTTTCATACATCAAGCAACCGAATGGTATGATCATTAGCCAAAAGCCAAAGTAGGACTTCATCCTTAGCAAGCTTAAAAAATAAAAAGAAAAACAAACAGAACAAAGTTAAAAAAAAATAATAATAAATAAATAAATAAATAAATAAAACTGGTTTCCTCCCCACACTTAAGTCATGCAATGTCCTCAATGCATGGAAAAATTAAAAGCAAAGACAATGCAAGGGGTCATACGAATAAAGTTATATCGAGTAAAGAGGTTCATGGAGATCCATGACCTCTTCACTACTAGTAGTGGGAAACTCGAGAACGGTTTCAACTGACCATTTACCTTCGAAATTACCCCTGTTCCTGGATTCAAAATCTTCACAGCCCCATGAGGATATACATTATGGATAATAAATGGGCCATCCCATCAGGATCTAAGTTTACCAGGAAAAAGATGCAATCGAGAGTTGTACAATAAGACCTTATCACCAATTGCAAAAGATTTACGAGAATGTGTTTATCATGGAAAGCTTTGGTCTTTTCCTTGTAAATTCTAGAACTTTCATAGGCATCATTCCTAAGTTCCTCCAACTCGGATAGTTGGAGCCACGATGAATTCCGCATCGACAAATCAAAGTTAAGCTTCTTAATGGCCCAAAAGGCCTTATGCTCCAACTCAACCGGTAAGTGACAAGCTTTTCCATACACCAACGGTAGGGAGACCGACCAAGGTCGTCTTGAATGCATCCGATGGGCCCACAAGGCATCAATGAGCCTAAGGGACCAATCCTTACGGTTGGGATTAACAGTTTCTCCAAGATTTGTTTGATCGCCTATTAGACACCTCCACTTGGCCACTAGTTTGGGGGTGATAAGGGTAGATAACTTATGGGTGATCCCATACTTTTCATTAAGGCCTCAAAAGGTCGATTACAAAATGAGTACCCCTATCACTAATTATTGCACGTGGTGCACCAAAGCGGAAAAAATGTTCTCTTTGAGAATCGGACCACCACTTTGTGGTCATTAGATTTACAAGGTATGGCCTCTATCCATTTAGAAACATAATCAACGGCCAAAAGTATGTACAAATTCCCAAAGGAATTAGGAATGGTCCCATAAAATCGATGCCCCAAACATCAAAGATCTCAACTACCAAAATAGGGTTGAGGGGCATCATTTTCCCTTTTTATTGATACGCCAAAAGATCGGCGGGTGGCAAGCCTTGCAAAAATCAAAAGCATCTCTAAAAAGAGTGGGCCAATAAAATCCGCATTGGAGAACCTTTGCGGTCTTCTTAGGTCCAAAGTGTCCACCACATGCATGATCATGACAAAAGAAAGAATGGAATGTTGTTCATGATCGAGAACACATCGTCGGATAATCGATCCGACATATCTTAAACAAATAAGGATCATCCTGAAAAAGTGTTTAACTTGGGAATGAAACCTATACTTATCTTGAGTGGACCAAAGGATCCGAGTCACACCGAAACTAAGAAGTTGACAATGTCACAAACCATGGTTCACTAGACATTGCAAATAATTGTTCATCCGAAAGTTCTGTTGATCGGAGAATCAACATCAAGGAATTGGGAAGCCGGATAAATGGTCGCAACTAGGTTTTCAACTCCTTTCTTATCCCTAATTTCTAAATCAAACTCTTGCAAAAGTAAAACCCACCTAATGAGACGGCCTTGGCATCCTTCTTCGAACTAGGTATCCGAGGCGTAATGATCAAGATACACCACCACATGTGAGCCAACTAAATAAGACCAAACTTTTCTAATGCAAACACAACAGCTAAAAATTTTTTTCAGTGGTTGTATAATTGAGTTGTGCATCATTTAAGGTCCTACTAGCATAGTAAATGACGTGGGTAACTTATTAATCCTTTGACCTAAAACGCTCCTATGGCAAAATCTAAGCATCACACATCGTTCAAAGGTTCAGTCCAACAGGTGGTTGAACAATGGGTGCATTGGTCAACTCCTTCTTAAGTTGCTTGAAGGATTCTAGGCACTCTTTGGAAAACACCAAAGTCTGATCTTTGACAAGTAATGAGGTGAGAGGTCGGCTAACTGACTAAATTTCTTAATAAACCTTCAGAGAAGCTAGATGCCCTAGAAAAGACCGAACATCCTTAAGCATTGAGGAGGTGGTAAATTATCAATTAAATCCACTTTGGCTCTATCTACCTTAATTCCCTTCTTGGATATTACATGGCCTAAAACAATACTAGATTTAACCATAAAATGACATTTCTCCCAATTCAAAACTAAATTCTTAGATATACACCTTTTGAAAACTAGGAAAAGATGATAAAAACACTCAGAATAAGAATTCCCATGAATTGAAAAGTTATCCATAAATACTTCTAAGAATTTTTCACCATGTCGAAAAAATGCTCATCATGCATCGTTGGAACGTAGCAGGGCATTACAAAGCCCAAAGGGCATACCTGAAGCAAATGTTCCATATGGGCATGTAAAAGTGGTCTTATGTTGGTCCTCTAAAGCAATTGGGATTTGGTTATAGCCGAATATCCATCAAGAAAGCAATAGTATTCATGTCCATAACCTCTCTAACATCCGGTCAATGAATGGCAATGGGAAGTGGTCCTTCCAGTTGCCGCATTTAACTTCCGTAATCAATGCACACACGCCATCCTGTTTGGACACGGGTAGGGATCAACTCATTATTGGCATTAGGAACTACACACCAGACTTCTTAGGCACTACATGAACTGGCTTACCCATTAGTCTGTGAAATAGGATAAATTATTCCATGATCCAAGCACTTTAGGATCTCTTTCTTAATAGCTTCCATCATCCGGGTTAGCTCTTCTTTGGGGTTCCGTGGATGGTTTGGAATCCTCCATAAGATGTATATGATGTTGCACAATGGAAGGGCTTATACCCTTGATATCAGCCATGGTCCAACCTAGGGCTTCCTTATTATCTTTTAACACTTTAAGTAACTCCTCTTCCGGCTAGAAGTCAAATTTGAAGAAATTATTACAGAAGAGTCCGTCGCCCTAGGAAAGCATATCTCAAATTAGATGGCAACTCCTTAAGATCTAGCTTAGGGGCTCAACTATGGAAGGTTTGGGAATGGAATTGAAAGGGTCCTAAGGGCTCCACAAGTGTGTGAAGACTCAAGACTTCGAAAAGAAATTTTCACTATCATCATCCAACTCATCCATACACTCTTGGAATTCTAATCAAAATCAATATCAAAGTTGGTAACTAAATCATCAGAAAATCCAAAAATCCTCAAGCATATTGATCTCTTCTTCCATATGTGGTTGCTTGCCAATCCTAAACATGTTAAACTCAACAGCTTGGTTACCAAAAGATAATCTTAGGAAACCATTTCGCAATTGATTAATGCATTCATGGTAGCCAAGAATGGTCTTCCTAGAATTATTGGGATCTCATCCTTGGTTGAGAATGGCTTAGTATCTAACACAATGAAATCAACAGGGAAAATAAATTCCCCCACCTTTAGTAAGACATCCTCAACCATCCCTTTAGGAATCTTAATGACCTATCCGCAATCAAGAGTAGTTCCAGTGGCTTTCAATTCTCCCAATCCTAGTTGCTTGTACACATGGTAAGGTAAAAGATTCACACTTGCCAAGGTCAAGTAAGGCATGCTCAATATAGGTGTTGCCTATGACACAAGATATGGTAGGGCCCCGATCCTTATACTTGGCTGCTATAAGTGAGTAATTATGGAACTAATGTTCCCGCCAAGAACCCCTTTTTTGGGCACACTAGTGATACGTTGTGAGTACACAAATCTTTCAAGACTTTGCATAGGCGGGGATCTGGGATATGGCATCCAAAAGAGGGATGTTTACTTCTACCTTTTGAAGACTTCTAAAATATTGTCCATAGAAGCGCTTCTTTTTGTTTACCAAGCGATTAGGAAATGGGACAGATGAACATAAGGATGCTAGGGATTTCCCCTCGCTCGAAGAATCATTTTGGTTTCCTCAACCAAATCATCTTTAGTTTCAGAAAATCTTTAGGTTCATCGACGAACTCGGAACAAGAGGCACATTTGTGTCCTCAATCAAGAAGAGTTAACAGAGTAATAGATGGGGAAGATTTAGGAACGCTCAGAGGTATTCTTTACCACTCCTAAGGGCATAAACAACATTACATTGGTTAGAGGGCCCTTGTTGAGTCTGACCTTGCACTATATTCAGGGTGCATTAGTTGGTCCTTGTAAACTAACAGTGATGATGCCTAGGGTTAGGCTCGTTGGGATGGTAAAGTTCCTTCTCCCTCTCACGATAATTGAGACAACTTGGGTAAGTTCTTCGTAAGATTTTGATGGCTTGTCATGAGGAGGGCCATATTTTTTTCCAAGTCACTTATTCTACTTGCCTCTCAATGTTGGTAAACCGGGGTTTGATAAGATGATAGAAGAGGGCCCTAGGAAAACTCCCGAGGTCCTACATTTGACCTAGGAAAAGTATTTTGAGAAAAGATTGTTGTGCAAAGGAGGCCTTTGGGGCCCAAAAGTTGACCTTGATTATAGAAATTGGAAGGTCCCTTGGTTGCCCGATTCCAAGAGAAATTTGGGTGATTTCTCCATCCGGATTGTATGTGTTACTATATGGATTATTCGGTATAAGGCATTAACACTATCATTAGAAGTGCCCCAGAGGTGTTAGGGCATTCTTCTATGACATGTCCAGGGACGCACCAAGCACAAATCTTAACCAAATTGACTAATGATGGCTTCTAGGAACAATAGCCTCAATCCTCTTGATTAGGCTATCCAAATGGGCTTCCTTGGTTACTATCCCATCCACAAAATATCCTTTTCCTCCTATGGTTCTTTCACTCTCTTGGGTTGATTCCACTCACGGGTTTTGTCACTAAGTCAAGTAAGAATTCTCATGCCTTTCCTTCATCTCTAAAGGATGTAAATCCCTTAGGCACATAGACTCTATCATTTGTTTAGTTGGGTAATCAATACCCTCATAAATTATTTGACATAAATGCCATAGGTCTAGGCCATGGTGAGGGCATTCTTGGAGTAGATCCTTGAATCTCTCCATAAGCTTGGAAAATGACTCACTAGGCTTTTGCCTAAACCGAAGGATATCACTTCTAAGCTTATTGGTCTTGTGAGTTGGGAAAACTTCTTAAGGAAGACAACGTGAACTGCTCCCATGAGGTTATGGAATTTGTGGGTAATCCATACAACCACTTCTTAGCTTGGTCTTTCAATGCAAAAGTGATAAATCTAAGCTAAAAAGATCATCGAAAGTCGTTGGATCTTAATTAGAATACATACCTCTTCAAATTCCCTTAGAAATAGGTATGCATCCTCAGAGGTCAACCCATGGAAGTGGGGCAACATAGTGATGTATTGAGATTTGAGTTCAAAATTATTGCCCGGGCTTGTGGTAGAACTATGCAGAAGGTTGGGCTGTTCTAGCAGGTAGAACCTATCTTCGAGATTTAGGTGAAGGGTTTTGCTGTTGGTCTCCCATATTGAAGGGTTTTAAAGAGAGCAAACGATAGGGTCACTACTTGTTGGATCTCTTCTTTCTAACCGATTCTTAGTATTACGCACCCACTTAACACTCATGCAAATGTAAAACTACCCACAACTAAAGTAAGACAAGCACAAAAGAATAGATAGCAAAACTTTTTTTTTTTTTTTGATGATTTTTTGAAATTTTTTTTGATTTTTTTTTATTTTTTTTGCTTTTTGGAGCTACGCAGGATCCGGGTTGCTCAGGTCAATTCTCGAGGTACGCTACAGTTGAAACCTATCTTTATCATACTTGTGAGGCATGGCGACCTCCACCGATACAACTATTATTGCAAGTTGTTCTTCTCGGAATTCAATAAAAAAAGAAAAATATAAAACAAAGCAAACAAAGCATCGATTTACCAAAAGAAAGTGAAAATAACATGGAACTGTCTCGAACGGCGCCAAAAACTTGTTTGAGATTTAAAATGTAACTAAGCGCAGGATCGTGTAGCTACGGTCGAACAGTGAGAGCAACATTTATTTTTATTTCTTTTAATAATGCGAAGTGAACTGATTAATGGTTGTGATCTAATTCTAATTACCGCCTAAACATATATATCTAAAATAACGCCCTAACCATTCGTCATCTAAAAATTTAAAGACGCAAGCCACACAATTAAAATTAAATAAATAAATAACTGAAAATAAACAACCCATAATTAAAAAAAATAAATAAATAAATAAAGGAAAAAATACTGAAATAAAAATAAAGTAAAAGAAAGGGATAAAGCTAGAGAGAGACTCACAAGTAGGTTTCTCTACTTAGCCGAGGGATGCATCATAATATGAGCTTCCCTACTTGACCGAGAGTCACTCTTACAAGGGTTACTCTACTTGGCTTTAGGAAAGGGAGACAATTAAAATAAAAGCAATAAATTGATGGTTCTATGGCTAGGAGGGGCAAAGCCAACACATACACTAGCCATGAACCTTGGGGGAAAGGGATAGCAATAATGTAATGACTGAAAATAAAAATCCTAAATTAAGAAAGAAATGGTAGTCAGAAGAGGGAATGAGAGGGGGGGAGAGAAGACTATTGCAGAAGCCTACTTACTTGAATCAATACTTGAACTTGAAAAAAAATTGTTCCACGGCTCGTGATCTTGTTACCTTGATCTAAGCCTAGAACTATAACTTAAAAAATTACAACTCAATTGCATAAATCATAAACATAAAAAGGTTGAATAAGAATAAAAGAGTGCTTGCATTAATTGACATAAAAAACTATTACAAAAGTGATTAAAGCAAAAATAGAGAAGAACTAAAACTAAAGAGAGAAAGAGGAAGAGAGAGAGCAACTAAAGAAAACTAGAAGAATAATGAATTGTGTCTCCTCCTCTTACATGAGTTGTATTTATAGGAAATGGAGAGGTAGGGTAACAATTTTCTCTTTCCTAAAAGAGAGAAACCCACAATTGATTGTGAGATCTTTTGAGTCCAAAAGTGCTAAGATGGAGGAGAGAGAAGAGAGAAATAAATTTTGAGAAATTTCCTAAAATTTTTTGCTTATTTTCTTTCCTTTTTTTTTCTAATTTATTTTTCTTCTTTTTTTCTCTCTCCTAGGGACGATTTTTTTCTTCCCTTTTGTGTGATTTGGACAATCTTTGGTGATGATGTGGAGGAGAGAAGATTTGGACAATTTTGGTTCTCCCTTTTTCTCTTTCCTTTTTTTTTCTTCTTCTTGCTTCCACGATTTTGCTTTCCTTTTTTTTTCTTTTCTTCTTCTTGCTTCCACGATTTTGCTTGCTTCTAACTTGATGTGGAAATCCCTCCATGCCCTTAGTGCTTTAAGTGAGTGAAAAGCAGAAATCTTCAACAAAATCTTCTAAAAAACAACCGAAGATTCGAACTTGAGACCTCTTGGTGAGCAAGAGAATTTTGTACACCATAGCTCACCAACTAAGCTAGGTAGTTGTTGTTACTAAAACAAATCTTTAATCACTTAAAGATGTGGTCCATCGATCCTTGTTGGCATTTGGAGTATTCCTTGTACCTCGGGACAATTGCAAACGGCTGGTTCTCGATCTCGGTTCGCTTCGATCCATTATTCTTTTCTCGACCAAAAAGAATAATCATTTGTACGGTGACCAAACGAATGTGTACTTTTAATTGAACACGCCCATCTTGCTCGAATTTCGTCCTCTTCACAACCATGGAAAGAAATAGGACCTCTTACGTGTAAAATTGAAGATATAGCCCCCGATAGTCCTTAAGCCCTTGAAAATAAAAAACCGCAAAAGAGAGTAAAACCCAAGGTAGCTCCATTCTAAATATGTAAAATGCATGTTTTACTACCCTAGATTTCACACATAAATGTGCTCATCAATACCTGACCTGAGATTCTTTTCTATTCTTTTGTTATGTTACCCCTTTTGTGCTCGGATATTTAAATTGTAATTTGTGTATATATCATGCCCACGGGCCCACATGTAAACATACTATGTAACACAATTTGGGTATCAAGAGTATTGTAGCAGGTATATACATACAAGACTTCCGCTAGAATACAAAATTTATATTCTTTAGTTGTGTGTGTGCTGTGTTGTGGTTATTGAGTCAGATGATCTTGGCAGGTTTTGGGTTAACAAGAGTTAACTCACCACCAATCCATCTGTGAGAATAGGTGTGACAATGGTGGTATCAGAGTGTGATGCTCTACCCACTCACAAAGATGCAAGATAGATTCCATATAATTTTATATTAGAACCCAAGGTTGGGTAAATATAAAAGCTTCAAAGAGTTAAAACCTATAATAAGATGAAAATTTTAAATTCTTACATTCCATTTCATGCATGAGAGTAGAACCTAATCAGATTAACAAAGGGCTAATTGGCCGATTCCATAAACCATTGATTTCTGATTCTAACAAAATTTCGGCAACATGACGATGCCATAATTAGAATACCAAAATTTTTCAAAATTATCACCTGATAGAGCACAATTATACAAAGATAACAAACAAAAGAAGAAGGGTGACAGTGTCTGTCACCACCAAATCACAAGAAGTTCATCAAAATAATGAAACTATCCAAAAGATAATAAACATCATTCTAAACACTTGACTAAGCTCAAAACCATAAGAAAATTTTAGAATACACAAACCACCATAGTATCATCACCACCAAATAGAGAGAAAGGAATAGAAGATAAGGTCAGAAGAGAGAGAAAATAGAAGACTGCTCCAAAACAAGGTAGGAAGGGTGCGCCACTCCATCAATCATCGTTGTCGACAGTGAATGTCTCCACACCTCTAGGCCGTGAGTTGATGTGGAGGCGATGATCATAATAGTCATGCCTATCATTGGTCAAGGCCACCTCCTTTTTCACCCAATGGAAGTCAGCAACAATTTTATTGGAGACTTTATCCAAGTCCTCCATTAGGGCTTGGAAAGTAGCCTCCATCCTTCCCAACTGATGCTGCATTGCCAAATCATGTGTCGTACTCTCCTCCACCCTCTCTATAATCTCGGTCTGCCTATCTTGGAGAGCCCTCTACTTGGTGGCACTCTCATCCAAACGGCTCAAAATCTAAGTTTGCCCATCTTTCAGGGCACTCACACTGTCCATCAACCTCTGAAAGTCAAATGCCCCACCTGATGATAATGGGGCTCTGAACTACAGATCTGTAGCCCTAGTCTCTAGAGGCTCCTCCTTGAGGATCTCATCATCATTAATGTTCTCCTCATCAGTATGAGGGATGTAATCCTCATCCTCACTCGCTCCTCCTTCCATATCCACGGTCTTTACCCTTCGCCTCCCGAGGTGCACCCATATGACTCAGAGGCCCATCCTTCATAAGTTCTCCCTGTAAACCTATCAGGAAACTTCCCTTCCTCGCCTCTAAGTACATTTGGGAAGTACTCAAAGACTTTGGTGAGTAACCTACCATAGGGAATTCGAGTCATTTGGATGAGCACTATGGTACTCCATGATCTTCAATATAATATATGGGAGGCATAGACATGAAGCTTCATCATCTAAGGCCATGAAAATACACTAGGCATGGTAAGCTGCCATAAATTTGACTTAGTTCCTATGACCCGCTTAGGGAGCAGTTGAACCGAACCAAGCGTGCAAATACCGTGCATTGACAACATAGGTAGTCTCGCATAAGGGATGCACCTTGCTGCCACCGATAGTCTCATAAATGTCTTCCGCATCTCGACTCAAATCCGGCCCACGGCCTTTATCCTCGTGAATCGAGAAATGGGTAACCTCAAGTGGATATACCCAATCCCCACCAATAAATCCATGGTTAAGATGGTGTTTACCCCCTTCACCATACTAGTGAGGAGTACTTCCATTCTCAAAGGAGACCCTAAGTTGCAGAGAAGTACCGTGACTAGGTCCTTATAACAATGTCGCTAGGTCAAGCATGGGCTACCAACCCAAGGCTATAAACTTATCCAACATCTGAAACCCTCAAAATCTCCGTCACTACTATCTTCTCCATCATAATCACTTCTTGGAAAAGATCGGCCAACCCACAGTAGCTTCAAGGCTATGGAATAATCTCTTATCAAAACTGCAGGGTCGACGGAAGCTTCCCTAGTGGGTCGAGCATGCGAAGAAGAGGAACCTGGGGCTGAGTTTCTTCCCTTGATGTGGTTGTCTTCCTCCTCTTGGAAGAAGAAGTTGCCTCTTTACCTTTTCATGAAGACATCGGAAAGTACCAAGGAGATATGTGAGTGTAAATAAACAAAAGGTATGAAAAGAATGTAATAAGCAATAGTGTAAAAAGGGGGGGTGGATGGAGCACTAAGAGAAGTGACATGAATAATAAAACTCCAAAGTGAAATTTCCAATATCAAAATGCAATGATGTTAAGTGGTGAATTTTGAAGAAAATAAAGGAACATATAGTAATGATAAATGAGTCAAGGAGCCTATCAAATAAATGGAGATGGAAGCAAATGAGTAGGAGGATTTTCTCAATACCTAAATGCAGTAAATAGTTAGTAATGAGAAAAATCATAACAAATAATTTCATTAATTTGGAAAAAACTGGGTGTAAACCCCAAAACAATAACTTGGGGAAAGTAGGGGTTTTACATGGGTGAAGTTGATTCAATCATAGTGGAAATCAGTGTATACTTGTAAAAAGGGAATTAGTTTAAAACTATTTAACTACTAATTGATAGAGGATGGACATAGTTGTATTATCATTCATAAGGAAAAGGGAAGAAATGGGGAAAACCCCCCAAATTTTCAAAGGAGTTCGACCCATAAAGGAGTAATTTCATATCAAAAGAAGGGAAACTTATGCACACACGAATGGAAATGACTTTTCTACTAATATGTGTGTGCATTGAGAGTGAAGAGTATCATTTGAATCATCAATTTGCAAGAAAGAAGAGAAATGAGAAGGAAACCCTAAAATAAAGAAATTAGGGCAAAGATTTGGGATCCTCTCTCTATAAAGCAAGGCCAATAACCAATGGAAATCACAAATAAATCATCACATTGTCAAGGAACAAACATTCCATGAAAGAAATGAGGTATATGCTGAGATTCTAAGGTTCCTATAACAGAATAACACCGAAAACATGGTTCTCAAGGAGAAAATGGGGAAAGAGAACTTGCTTGAGGATTGGAAAAGATAAGGAAGAATTTGAACACCAAATAGTTAAGCGGAATCGCGAGTTGAAGCATTGGATAAGTCCCTCAAATCTCCCTAGCTCTGAGTTTGGAGAGAAGAAAGAAGAAGTGGGAAAATGGGTTTTTAAAACCCTTTTTGAACTGCCTTGGTCATGACCTATGGGCCGCTGACCGACGGGCCCCAGCCTGACCTTTCCCATCAGTTTAGCCCGCCGATTTGGGTTCCAAGGCCCAGATCACCCTGCGTTTGAAATTTTTCCTATTTCAGCATAGTGGAAAGCTTGCATGCCAGTATGGAAAAGGTGGTAGAGTCTTTTAAAAGTACATACCACCTAAGGTGGGTAGTGGCCCATTGGAGCCAGATCGATGGATCTAAGAGTAGGAGAAGATATTTGAGATTATAGATTGCATAGAGGCACATAAGCTTATCTATGAAGGGTTGCAACTTAAGAATGAAGCTGATTTATGGTGGAAAGCTTCTAAGCCCATTTTGATGGCAACTCATCCAGAACCCACGTGGGAGCAATTCGAGGAATTGTTTTTGTCAAATGACTATCCTCGAAGCTTTAGAGACCGCAAGGAAGCAGAATTTATGGCATTAACCTAAGGGAGTAATACTGTTCTAGATTATCAGCAATAGTTTATGGGCTTGTTCTATTTTGCTCCTCGCCATATGAAGACAACCAAGGAAAAATCCAAGAAATTTTTGAAGGGATTGAAGATATCCATTGGTACAATGCTAGAGGCATTGAATTTAACTGATTATGCATAGATTATGCAAAAATCCAAGGCAATGGAGGACAAATAGAAGGG
>CM040961.1:46001551-46067768 GCA_022985045.1 Macadamia tetraphylla | reverse complement strand
GTATGGTGAAGGGAGTAAACACCATCTTAACCATGGATTTATTGGTGGGGATTCTGGGTATATCCACTGAGGTTACCCATTTCTACAGTGCCCCGAGGATAAAGGCCGTGGGCCCGGATTTGAGTCCAGAGATGCAGGAAGACATTTATGAGACTATCAGTGGCAGCAAGGTGCATCCCTTGTCTGAGACTACCTACGCTGTCAATGCCTGGGTATTTGCACGCTTGGTTCAGTTCAACCTGCTCCCTAGAGCGGGTCACAGGAACTAAGTCAAATTCATGGCGGCTTACCATGCCTAGTGTATTTTCATGGCCTTGGATGATGAAGCTTCATGTCTATGCCTCCCATATATTATATTGAAGATCATGGAGTACCATAGTGCTCATCCAAATGACTCAGAATTCCCCTATGGTAGGTTACTCACCAAAGTCTTTGAGTACTTCCAAGTGTACTTGAGAGGCGAGGAAGGGAAGTTTCCCGCTGATAGGTTTACTAGGGAGAACTTATGAAGGATGGGCCTACAGAGTCATATGGGTGCACCTCAGGAGGCAGAAGGGTAAAGACCAGTGGATATGGAAGGAGGAAGCGACAGTGAGGATGAGGATTACATCCCTCATACTGATGAGGAGAACATTAATGATGATGAGATCCTCGAGGAGGAGCCTCTAGAGACTAGGGCTACAGATCCGCAGTTCAGAGCCCCATTATCATTAGGTGGGGCATTTGACTTTCAGAGGTTGATGGACAATGTGAGTGCCCTGAAAGATGGGCAAACTTAGATTTTGAGCCGTTTGGATGAGAGTGCCACTAAGTAGAGGGCTCTCCAAGATAGGCAGACCGAGATTATAGAGAGGGTGGAGGAGAGTACGACACATGATTTGGCAATGCAACATCAGTTCGGAAGGATGGAGGCTACTTTCCAAGCCCTAACGGAGGACTTGGATAAAGTCTCCAATAAAATTGTTGTTGACTTCCATTGGGTGAAAAAGGAGGTGGCCTTGACCAATGATAGGCATGACTATTATGATCATCGCCTCCACATCAACTCACGGCCTAGAGGTGTGGAGACATTCACTGTCGACAACGATGATTGATGGAGTGGCGCACCCTTCCTACCTTGTTTTGGAGCAGTCTTCTATTTTCTCTCTCTTCTGACCTTATCTTCTATTCCTTTCTCTCTATTTGGTGGTGATGATACTATGGTGGTTTGTGTATTCTAAAATTTTCTTATGGTTTTGAGCTTAGTCAAGTGTTTAGAATGATGTTTATTATCTTTTGGATAGTTTCATTATTTTGATGAACTTCTTATGATTTGGTGGTGACAGACATTGTCACCCTTCTTCTTTTGTTTGTTATCTTTGTATAATTGTGCTCTATCAGGTGATAATTTTGAAAAATTTTGGTATTCTAATTATGGCATCGTCATGTTGCCGAAATTTTGTTAGAATCAAAAATCAATGGTTTATGGAATCGACCAATTAGCCCTTTGTTAATCTGATTAGGTTCTACTCTCATGCATGCAATGGAATGTAAGAATTTAAAATTTTCATCTTATTATAGGTTTTAATTCTTTGAAGCTTTTATATTTACCCAACCTTGGGTTCTAATATAAAATTATATGGGAATCTATCTTGCATGTTGTGAGTGGGTAGAGCATCACACTCTGATACCACCATTGTCACACCCTATTCTCACAGAACCGGATTGGTGACTGAGTTAACTCTTGTTAACCCAAAACCTGCCAAGATCATCTGACTCAATAACCACAACACAACACACACACAACTAAAGAATATAAATTTTGTATTCTAGCGGAAGTCTTGTATGTATATGCCTGCTACAATACTCTTGATACCCAAATTGTGTTACATAGTATGTTTACATGTGGGCCCGTAGGCGTGATATATACACAAGAATTACAATTTAAATATCCAGAGCACAAAAGGGGTAAACATAACAAAAGAATAGAAAAGAATCTCAGGTCAGGTATCACTATTGTTGTTTAGCAACACAGCTCTCACACTAGCACCCATCACCATGCCCAAGATCTTCAGGGACCCACTAATCCTCACCTGAAAATTCTACAGTGGGTCCCAGCTCTAGCTCTTCGACTGGGTAACTTACAAGATCATCTAAAAAAAATGGTGTGCAAATGGTATAAGCTCACTAGCCCGGTAAGTGAAATGAAGTACCAAGCAATCATTCGCAATACAAACGAACCTATATGTATGCAAGTCCATTTTTATTAACCTAAATCACCTAAGCAACATTTCTAAGTCATAGGTTATGTTCAAATCATAACCACAGTGTGCCTATGCCCTGGGTATGAGTCACAAACTTCATCCTGCGATAAGCCCATAGGGTTGTCCGAGAAGGCCAATTGTGGGTACCGAAAAAGTAAATTGTTATTCCTCAACGACATTAAAGTAAATTGTTATTTCTCAACAACATTAAAGTAAAATGGGCCTTGCCCTGCATTAAAGCAAAAGCAGTACGATTGACTCTCTAATTATATCACTAAAGTTACCGACCGTCCTAGTGATCAACCAGGTGTACTTCTAGCGCCACCATTGGTACACAACCCTGGCTTCTTGATATACCCAAAGACCTAAACCTTTGCTGGGAAAGGTTGCAGCATAGGAAAATGTCATTCCAACTGTATGCTTCTATATGAGGTAGTACGACTAAATAATGCCACCACGTTCCATTCCACGGGCCACTAATGCATTCATTTCCAAGCCAATAGCAATGCATCATATCCAATAATTTAAAATCATCCATCTCATAATTCATAACAAGGATAAGCATTTAACAATTAAAGACAACATAATAAGTCATAAATGAATTTCATAATGCACAAGATAATGCATACTAGTGACATTCGTGGATAACTAGTCTACACACAGAAATAAAATAATGATATGGCTAGTCTACAATAATAATGAAATGACACAAAAACATCTAAAATAAAGTCAACGCCCTCTCTCCACTTACTTAGATATATACAATTGCTCATGCCCAATACGAGCAAGATCCGGTGTGAGATGACGTGAGTTCCTATCATAAAAGGTTGAGTTTAGTATATCCCTACTTTAGGCTCATAACCAACGAGGTACGATGATCCTGACATGTTTAAAATCACCATAGGATGTTGCCTAACAAATTTAGGCCTTATTGGATCCCAACTATCGGATTGGTAGGTCAACCGCAGCTGTGACTTACCGATCCTTGCCTCGCAGCTCGACTAGGGCTTTGATAGATCAAGGGCTAGTGCCCATGTGTTTGCTCATCGATCAAGCCAGTAGCCCAACCAGGATAGGTGGGCTCCGGATTGGTGGACCAAACCACTTCCAGGGCACCCACCAATCAGAATCGGGATTTTGTTGTTCACCTCTACTCTTCTTCCCACCTTGGGGAAACCACAAGGGGTCGATTCGACCACATTTTCCACACATCTAAGGTCTCATATTATGATTCTGACCTATATATAGGGTCGATTCAAAGTCTTACGCATGGATCTTACCTCTTTGTTCAAGAACACCTGCAAAAACCCAAATCCCTTCTTCCACTCAAGAAATCACCAAATGCTTTTCAAATCTTACGATTTCTTCCTCTAAAACTTAAAAAACAACATGTAGGTCTTTCAATAAACCTTAGATTCATATTCTCAAGTGGGATTAACAAGATCTAAAGGATTTCTACCCGAACCATAGGCTATGTTTGCTAGCCAAGAGAAGAAAAGAAAAGAAAAAAGAAGAAAAGAGAAGAAATGGTGAGAAAATAAAATGAGGATGTATGTTTGGTTACCAAGCGAAGAAAAGAAAAGAAAAGAAAAAAATTCAAAAAATTTTGAATTTTAAGAGAGAGATAAACACATAGGAAATCATTGTGTAATCATTATTTTTTGTCTTATTATGTTTTTATATTTTCTTATGTTTTCTTGTGTTTTTAGCAAGAAAATTTTTGGGGGAGCAAAGGAAAGTTTCATAGTTCCCAAGAGGAATTTTGAATTTAAAAAGGGGAATCTTCTCTTGGGTGAAGATATACCAAGTGTAAAGAAAAATTCTTAACCTAAAGAAAAAAGTACAAAGTTGTACTTTTTTCTTTTCTTTTCTTTTCTTCTCTTGTCTATCAAACATAGCCATAGGGTTTCGCTTATGGTTTCTTGAAGGTTTAAGAAATATGGGTTTCACTCACCTTAAAATGTAGATCTCAAGACAAGGATCACTTTTCCGGTGTCGGAATCGAAAGATCTAACCTCGGCGTTGCACTATGAGCACCTCGCCCTTTTTTTCTTCCTTCTTCTTTCCTTCTCTTTCTTTCTTTTCTCTCTCTTCTTGACTCTTCTCACCCACCTTGTAAAGCATTAAATGAAGAAAAATTGGGGTAATAAATGTTATTTATACTTGGGTCAAAATATCTAATGACCAGACTGGTAGGTCACACTGGTGGGCCCAACCCACCTATAACCACCCACCAGTCGGCCGAAACTTAGCCGAATAAATGGGTTTTCAATGGAGTTCAGCCCTTGACACGTATTTCACTTCCAGTAATTGATCAAAATGTGTACTCGACATAAAATATGGATATGTACCTTTATTGTGCATGCATGGCCTTGTGATACGTGCAAGTGCATGGTTTGGGCACACTAACCTCACTAGGCATCGGCTCGACTTGTTTAGCCATCTCAATTCAGGGTCACCTTGCTACCATATTCCATAGGGTACTGACTCAACTCGATTGCGTTCAGATCCTACATAACCAAATCGAACCAACCGAGTAAATAGACTGGGTTTAGAAAGTAGGGTATATCATAGTTGGGCTGGGCCCATCCCTCTAAATGGGCCCAAACCTCTATGGGCCCTAAAGCACCTAGATAATATGTAGTGGATGTTAGCATTGATGGCACTTATAGTTTTCCTTCAAAGATATTGTCTTCGATCCTCTTAAAAGTCCATCTTATATTGTCTCGTAAGTCTTTATTTTACAAAGGATTATGGTTCTTTAGTTTCTATTCAGCATTAGATTAAAGATCTTACTTATGTTCAATGGACTGCTCCTTACAACACCATTAAGAACAACGTTAACAATTCTATTCTTGGTTTTCCCAGTCCAACGAGCATTGGAGGAGTATTTCGAGATTATAATAGGCTTTTGGTAAAGGGATGGTTGAGGATGTCTTACTTAAAGTGGGGGAATTTTATTTTTCCTGTTGATTTCATTGTGTTAGATACTAAGCCCTTCTCAACTAAGGATGAGATCCCAATAACTCTAGAAAGACCATTCCAGGCTACCAGTAATATATTAATCAATTGTCGGAATGGTTTCCTAAGGTTATCTTTTGACAACCAAACTATTGAGTTTAACATGCTTAGGATAGGCAAGCAACCACATATGGAAGAAGAGATCAATATGCTTGAGGATTTTCTAGATTTTTCTGATGATTTAATTACCAATTTTGATATTGATTTTGATTCAAAATTCTAAAAGTGTATGGATGAGTTGGATGATGATAGTGAATATTTCTTTTCTGAAGTCTTGAGTATTCACACACCTGTGGAGCGTTTAGGACCCCATTCCAATCCCATCCCCAAACCTTCCATAGTTGAACCTCCTAAGCTAGATGTTAAGGAATTGCCATCTAATTTGAGGTATGCTTTCTTAGAGCCTGATCGGACTCTTCCAGTAATAATTTCTTTAGATTTGACTTCTAGCCAGGAAGAGAAATTTCATAAAGTGTTAAAAGATAATAAGAAAGCACTAGGTTGGACCATAGCTGACATCATGGGTATAAGTCCTTCTATTGTGTAACATCATATACATCTTATGTAGGATTCCAAACCATCCACGAAACCCCAAAGAAGAGCTAATCCAGTGATGATGGAAGCCATTAAGAAAGAAATCCTAAAGTACTTGGATCAAGGAATAATTTATCCTATTTCCGATAGCCAATGGGTAAGCCTCCATGTAGTGCCCAAGAAGTCTGGTGTTACTGTAGTTCCCAATGCCAATAACGAATTGGTTCCAACCCGTGTCCAATCAGGGTGGAGAGTGTGCATAGACTACAGGAAACTTAATGTGACAACCTAGAAGGACCACTTTCTATTTTCATTCATTGATCAGATATTAGAGAGGTTAGCTAGACATGAATATTATTGTTTTCTTGATGGATATTCTAGCTATAACCAGATCCCAATTGCTTTAAAAGATCAACATAAGACCACTTTTACATGCCCGTATGGAACATTTGCTTATAGGCGTATGCCCTTTGGGCTTCGCAATACCCTTGCTACATTCCTACGGTGCATGATGAGAATTTTTTTAACATGGTTGAAAAATTCTTAGAATTATTTATGGATGACTTTTTGATTCATGGAAGTTCCTATTCTGAGTGTCATCACCATCTTTCCCTAGTTTTGAAAAGGTGCATATTTAAGAATTTTATTTTGAATTAGGAAAGATACCATTATATGGTTAAATCTGGGATTGTTTTAGGCCATATAGTATCCAAGGAGGGAACTAAGGTAGATAGTCAAAGTGGATGTAATTGTTAATTTACCACCTCCCCAATCTGTTAAGGATATCCGGTAGTTTTTTGGTCATATTGGCTTCTACAGAAGGTTTCTTAAGAACTTTAGTTGGTTAGGCCGGCCTCTCAACTCACTACTTGCTAAAGATCAAAGTTTTGAGTTTTCTACCGAATGCCTTGAATCCTTTGAGTAACTTAAGAAGGAGTTAACCAATGCACCCATTGTTCAACCACCTGTTTAGACTAAACCTTTTGAACTGATGTGTGATGCTTCTGATTTTGCTATAGGAGCGGTTTTGGGACAAAATATTAATAAGCTACCCACTGTCATTTTGCTATGCTAGTAGGACCCTAAATGATGCACAACTTAACTACACTACCACTGAAAAAAAGAATTTTAGCTGTTGTGTTAGCATTAGAAAAGTTTCAATCTTACTTAGTTGGGTCACATGTGGTGGTGTATACTAATCATTCTGCTCCTAGATACCTTGTTCAGAAGCCCATCTCATTAGGTGGGTTTTACTTTTGTAAGAGTTTGATTTGGAAATTAGGGATAAGAAAGGAAGTGAAAACCTAGTTGTAGACCATTTATCCCTGCTTCCCAATTCATTTACTATCGATTCTTCAGTCAACAAGAATTTTCTTGATGAATAGTTACTTGTAGTGTCCAGTGAATCATGGTTTGCTGACATTGTCAACTTCTTAGTCTTGGGTGTGACTTCGGATCATTGGTCCACCCAAGATAAGTATAGGTTTCATTCCCGAGTTAAGTACTTATTATGGGATGATCTTTATTTGTTTAAGATGTGTCCAGATCAGATTATCCGACGATGTGTTCCTAATCATAAGCAGCATTCCATTCTCTTTTTTTGTTATGATCAGGCATATGGAGGCCATTCTAGTGTGAAGAAGACTATGGCCAAAGTTTTACAGTGTGGATTCTATTGGCCTAGTCTCTTCAAGAATGCTTTTGTGTATTGCAAGTCATGTAAAGCCTGTCAATCTTTAAGACGTGTGACCAAGTGAAATATGATGCCCCTCAACCGAATTCTAGTTGTTGAGATTTTTTATGTGTAGGGTATTGATTCCATGGGACCATTCCCAACTCTTTGGGAATTTGTACATCTTATTGGCTGTAGATTACATTTCCAAATGGATTGAAGCCATTGCTCAGAATCTAATGACCACAAAGTGGTGGTCCAATTTATGAAAGAGCACATTTTCCCCCACTTTGGTACACCACATGCTATTATTAGTGATAGGGTGCAGCTTTGCACACGCCTTATGAGGCCTTGATGAAGAAATATGGGATCACCTATAAGCTGGCTACACCCTATCATCCTCAAACTAGTGGTCGTGTTGAGGTATCCAATAGGCGATTAAGCAAATTTTGAAAAGATCACAACCCTAATCACAAGGATTGGTCTAATCAATTGGTGGATGCCTTGTGGGTGCATAGGACTACTTATAAGACTGATTTGGGTCAATCTCCTCCCTTTCTGTGTATGGAAGGCATGCCACTTACCGTTGAGTTAGAACATAATGCTTTAGGCTATCAAGCATGAATTTTGATATGTCTACTGTTAGTACTTATAGAAGACTCCAACTAGTAGAGTTGGAGGAGATTAGAATGATGCCTATGATAATGCTAGGATTTATAAGGCAAAAACCAAGTGTTTTCATGATAGACAAACCTTAGGAAGTCTTTCACTTGGTGATAAGGCTTTTCTTTACAATTCTAGGTTACATATTTTTTCAGTCAAGTTGAGATCCCGTTGGGATGGTCCTTATATTGTGCAGACTATTTTTTCTTATGGTGTTATTGAGGTTTTGGACCCTAGCATAGGTGCAATTTTCAAGGTCAATGGTTAGGATTTAAAACCATTCTTTGAGCTTCCTATCGCGTAGTGAAGAGGCCATGGATCTCCATAAACCTCCCTTGCTATTAACTTTACCTGTATGACCCCCTTGCATTGTCTTTGCTTTTAATTCTTTTCATGCATTATGGACATTGAATGACTTAAGTGTGGAGTATGGCATTTCCTACCATACTGTGCCTCGAATGGGGACATCTCGATGGTGGCCTAATAACTGTTGTTGTAGGAGAACTCAATAAAGAAAATGTTCACATCACAACTATAACTCATATCCAGGGCACATGCTCGGAGTAGGTCCTCCAATGTCTGAATAGTCCTCTCCGATTGACCATTGGTCTGGGGTGAAAAGCAATACTGAAAGCCAACTGTGTGCCCATAGCCTTCTGCACACATCTCTAGAACTTGGAAGTGAACCTGGGATCTCGATCAGAGATGATACTAACTGGTACACCATGGAACCTGATGATGTTATCAACATACAACTTGGCCAACTTGTCCATAGAAAATGTAACCTTGATTGGGATAAAGTGAGCTGCTTTGGTCAAGCAGTCCACAACTACCCAAATGGCGTCTATACCCTTCCTGTACTGGTAGGCCTATGACGAAGTCCATGGTAATATTCTCTCATTTCCACTCCGAATAGGTAGGGACAATAACCCATAGGCCTCTGCCTCGAGCCTTGACTTGCTAGCATGTGAGGCATCTAGACACATGCGTACATATCATTCTTCATTCATTTCCACCAAGAGGAGCCCTTGCAATCTTTGTACATTTTAGTGCTACAAGGGTGAATGGAGTATAGAGAGCTATGTGCCTCTCAAAACTATGTCTCTAAATCACCATCACTAGGCACACACAACCTCCCTTTGAACTTGAGGATCTCGCTTTTAGTCACCGAGAAATCTGGGTCCTTTTGGGTTCCTTCCTAACATTCTACTATCAGCTTCTATTGCTCTGCATCAATAACCTGAGCTGCAGTGATCCTATCCACCAGACTAGGTTATTCCACCAATTCTTCAGTCTCTAGATTTTCAGTGCAAAAATCACAGCTGCCAACTCTAAATCATGGTTGGGGTAGTTCTTCTCATAATCCTTCAACTAATGGGATGCATAGGCAATGACTTTCCAGTGCTGCATCAATACACAACCTAATCCCAGCTTGGAGGCATCACTATAAACAACCATACCACCTGAACCGATCATAATAGTCAAAACTAGAGCTGATACCAAATTTTGCCTTAGCTCCTTGAAGCTTTTCTCACAAGGATTAGACCACTCAAATTTTACACCCTTTGTGTGAGTAGTCATTGAAGTAGCAATGTGGGAGAAGTTATCGATAAACCTCCTGTAGTATCTGGCCAATCCCAGAAAACTACTATGTCTGCTACACTCTTGGGAGTCTCCCATTCCGTAACAACCTTCATCTTGCCTCGGTCAGCTTTATACCCTTATTGAAACAATGTGGCCTAGGAATGCCACTTGTGACAACCAAAACTCGACTTTCTGAATTTGGCATAGAGTTACTTTCTCTCACCCAAGACTCAACTTCAGTGAACAAAGATGTTCCTCCGCACTCTTGAGGGCCAAAATGTCATCAATGAATACTATCAAAAACTTATCCAAGACATCTTGGAATATCCGGTTCATCAAATCCATAAATGCGGCCAGTGCATTGGTCAACCCAAATGTCATTACCAAGAACTCGTAATGTCGATACCTTAATCTGAAGGCTATCTTACTGACATCACTATCCTTGATCCTGAGCTGGTGGTAGCCTGATCTAAGGTCGATCTTGGAGAACACCTTGGCACCCTACAACTAATCAAATAAATCATCTATCCTTGGCAAAGGATACTGGTTCTTAATGGTTAGCTAATTAAGCTCCCAGTAATCAATGCACAATCTCATACTTCCTTTTTTCTACTTGATGAACAATACTGGTGCTTCCCATGGAGACACACTAGGTCTAATGAATCCCTTCTTCAGAAGGTCTTAAAGTTGTACCTACAATTCCTTCAACTCTGTGGGGGTCATACAGTAAGGGGCCTTTAACACTGGTGCCAAACCGGGGAGTAGGTCTATAGTAAACTCTATCTCTTAGTTCGGTGGCAAGCCTGTCAAGTCATTCAGGAATATATCAGCAAATTCCCTCACCACATCTTGCTCGACCAATGGCCTCATCTTTATCTTAGTATCCATCACAAATGCTAAGTAGCCTTAACATCCCTTATCCAGTAGCTTCTTCATCTGGAGTGTAGATATGATAACTCTCTTGGGTTTCTTGGGCTTATCCCCTTGGAACACAAACTCACCATCATCATGAGGTCTGAAAATGATAGCCTTCTCTACACATAGCACATTGGCTCTGCATGCGGACAACCAGTCAATTCCTAAAATCACATCAAAGTCGATCATATTCATCAAGATCAAGTGAGCATTCAACTCATGATCACCTATGATCACTGGACAAGACTTATAAACATAGTTCAAACCCACTACACTTCCTGTTTGGGGTGCTCACAGCCAAACATTGAGTCAGTCCCTTAGGTGGGATTCTCATCTTCTTCACAAATGTCGGTGACACGAACGAATACAAGGCTCCTAAGTCAAATAACACATGTGTAGGAAATAATGATATCAATAATGTACCTGTCACTACACCGGGTGTAGCCTCAACATCCTCTGTCCTCATAGCAAACACACTGCCCTGTGGTCTCTGGCCCTGTAGGGGTTGTGCTGGTCTAGGGGCTGAATATGTCTGCTGGGGCCTAGGTGGCATAGTGTAGGGTGCATCACCTGGCCTTCAGTGGGGGCATGTCCTTGCCATGTGGCCCAGCTGATCACAATGAAAACATCTCAGGTCCGATCCCAAAGACTGGGATACTGCACTAGATCTAGAGGACTAGGAAGTCTGACTAGCATCAGGCCTCCTAGACTGCACTAAAGTTGGGTTGACATAAGGCACTCAAAAAGGTTTGTTGCCTCCCCTAGAATCAGTAGATCCAATTGGCCTCTTTCTCGTCCCTTGCTGAGCCGTGTAGTTATCCCTATGCTGGTCCTCAATAGATTTGGCCACCTGGACCACCTCAGCATAGGTTTCTCAAACTTCTATCCCTTGGCTATCACCTCTGAGATGCTCAGGAGTAAAATGGAGCTCCTTGAAGCGTTGCTGATATTCGAACAGAGACCGAGAACCTTGAACCAACTGAGAGAACTCACTCTCTCTCCTATCCCGAAGCTTTCCAAAAGTAGTTCTCTAAGAAGGCCCCTTGAAGTGTGCCTAAGGGGTTTGTGTTACTAGCCCTCGAATAGGCTCGGTGACACTCCACCAATCATCTCGCTTCATTCTCAGAATCGATAGCCCACACACAAAATTTTTTGCTCATCGGTGCAGCCCATCGCCTAAAACCCTTCTCAATTCCACCAATATATCTTGATGGATACAACAGGTCTTGCCCCACCTTGAGAAACATGGGGCCTAAGCCATTGAAACTTCTCCATCATTTTGTCAAGTTTGTCCACTTCATGTGGGCTTGAGCTTACTCTGGCATCAGATCTTGCACATGCCCATGCACTTATGCCCCACCATATGTTTGAAGGGTAGCCGATCCAGTGGGTATTGGAATGGGTGCCGATGGAGTAGAGGGTGATGTTACACCCTTACCCTAATTCGGTCAAATTTGAACTATTGTGACAGGCCTCAGATCGAAGATCAAAAGTACGATCGGTTTTGGCTCGTACGTACATTGTCAAGGTAAAGATGATCCCACATATTCGTGCATTTCTTGCCTATCTAACTGGAGGGGATTCATACCTTTCGATCCTAGATGGTAAGTGATCCAATTCCCCAAACGTGATTTTCGACACGCATCATAATTACCGAAAAGCTTGGGGCATGTCTGAGGGTAGCCACCAGTACGAGACCAACCCTGGGACAGCAAGCTGTCAAGATAGCATGCTGCCTTGACCACTAGAAACAAGCCACGGAAAGCATCCTAGGCAAGAATCCAGTGCTTATTTCCGATGGGTCCATTGGCTACTATAGAGGTTTCGATGCCCACGGGTCCCACCACTCACATCGTAAATGGTACCAGATGATTCCAAATCATCCTCAACACCCTCCTCTTGATGTGAACACTTTGTGGACCTAAATGTGTGGGTCCCCATGCCCTGAAACTCATTTTAACCCGATTGGTTCAAAAGAGGCCCAAACCAAACGGACCCTTGTGCCCAAAGTAGGAGAGGAGAGAAATAGGAGAGGAAGAAGAAGAAGAGGAAGGAGAAGGGAATTGAAGGCCTACCTTGGTGCCTGCTGACTCCTTGTTTCTAGAATCACCATCGAAGGTAAGTACAACCTCCCATGCCACTCTCTCTCTTCATTTCAACCTAGGCAAAGCTAGGTATGGGTGGAATCTTGATGTACAAATTATGTCAAGGTTGTGGGTTAGGTGTTTTACCCTCCCGGTGTTGTTGCTGAGCTCGAACCAAGCCTGGTGAGCACAGATAACATGTAATGCCCAAAGAACAACTAGGGTTTCAATCGTTCGATCAATGTATCTCCCAAACGGCGTAGTGGAAATGGGATTTTCTTAGCTTAGAATGATGCTAGGAACAAATCTCGACGATTGGGCCCAAGCTAGAAAGCCCCAATTTGAGTTGGACCTTCCTATGTCCATTGAAAATATGGCACAGAAAGCACTGTAGTTGTTTTCGATGAACAAAAAAGCCTAATGTGCTCTCTGTCACTTCCACCAGAAATAAGACTGATATTTCTGATGGAAATGCCTTATTTTCGGTGGTTGTTTTCCGATGACAGTACTGTCACCTAGTGACAGTGTCTGTGCATTTTGGGGGTGGCCAGTGTGGGTCCCTCCCAATATTTTTGACATATACTGATGTACGATTCCCTTTGTGTCTAAGCCAGTGATACGCATGTGCCCCAAAGCGAATTGAATTAATCAATCGGTGGCCATACTTGAAATCGAACACGACCGATCGTAAAACAGATGAGGGATGGACTTTGTTTATTTTTATTAAACTTCTCACATGCTTAGAATTACATATTTAATTGAATGGTTATTTTACAATCATGATATGAAGTGTATAGAAATGTATGGTAGGATCCGGTGGAGCCGAGGTGGTACCGGTAATCTGTGGATCGCTTGTGTTTGATATGTGTGTGTGTGAGATGGAATCCAATGTGGCCGAGGTGGTACCAGTGCCATGATTGTCATATTTATGTTGCATTCATGCATTGATTATGTGCATTAGAGTTAGTTGTAGCCGCGGGTTACACTTTGTGGCCAAGGTCTCGCTGGTATCGTGTACCCCGGGATTACATTTGGAAATGGATATGCTTCGTGGCTAAGGTCTTACCGGTGTTGCGTAGTCAATACTCAATTGCTATTGTATGCTAGATTAGGTAAACAGTCTCGAGTTTCACTTTGTGGCCAAGGTCTCTCTAGTATCGTTTACCCGGGACTGTATTTGGAGATGGATTACACTTTGTGATCGAGGTCTCTCCGGTATCGTGTAATCCATACTAACTATATCATTATAAAGGCATGTAATATATATGTGGTTAGGTATCACTCCCTATGCTATGCACCCTTGCCAACAGGGGTTGAGGTGTTGGATAACCCATTGTGGTATGTTTGATGAGACTTTCTAAAGTGCCACTCCAGCGGTATGATGTGATTGTTGCCAGAGGCGGGAACCTATCTAGTGTGGCTAATGTGTTACTGGTGCCATGACTGCCAAGAGGGGGTTATCAGGGGTTTGCTGGGTGACCCATGGACGCATACGGGGAACGACAGGCTTCTAATCACGAATAAGGTTTGTATCGCTGTGTAGTCGATGTCATTTCCGTGACGAGGGATACAGCCTAATGCATCGTAGTACCATTTACTAGACTTAGTTTGTACTGTTAGGTGGATAATAAACAAACGAACGGCATCACAAGCATCATGGACTATGTGTTTAATTTTCACAATCATGCATCATAAATTACTACTGTTATTGACTTGCTTAGATGTGCTTGACCCCACCCCTCACTGAGCGAGTTGGAAAGCTCACCCCACGTATGCACCTCTTTTTAGATGATGATGTAAGTATCGTGGTGCCGATGGTGGGTGATCCAGTATCTTCTAGGTTAGAGTACTGTGTGGGCGACTGGTGGATGCCAGAAGTGGAGGAGCATGACTAGGACTTTGCTTGTGATTACTTTACTTACGCCGCACCGTGAGATTGTATATCATGTTTTGATATTTATGGATATAGCTGTGGATTGTTTATATTCTTGAGGTTATAAGTATATGTCATGGATGAGTGTAACAAAATAACCTGGTTATTTCTATTATATTACCATTAGATGTTTCCCCATTTTACTTATAATTCTGCTACTATACTCTGATTCCACTACTTATGTCGATTTGTGTTGTGAGATTGTGAAAATGTTAAGGTACTGCTATCAGAGATCCTGGTAGGTTTGTAATACAGGTATGTGTTTTACTCACACCGCCAGTATTCCTAATGGTAATTGGGTCTACTATAAGGTGGGGTGTGACAGTTGTGGTATCAGAGCATGAAGCTCTACCTTAACTCACAATCTCAGTAAAACCATAATTTTGGGGGAAACTAGGATTTAATAAAAATCCCAAGACAAAAATAATAGAAATTTGCACAATTAGGAGACAAGTATAAGTGTTAAAACCATTTTATTATAACAAAGAATTTGAATTTACAACTTACACTTTTATGAAAAATTTAAAGTACGAAAAGCTGGAAATCCTAACTAGCCTAAGACTAGGAAATTAAACAAATAAAGCATATGACAATGAAAAAGTTCAACTAAACCTAAAACATCAAACTCAAATAAAAACATGAAAATAGAAAACCTAAAAGCTACAGTGGCTGGCATGCTACTACTCTTGCTGCTGCTGCTGCTGGTTCTGTTCTTGGCCCTAAGCCTGGATCGAACCATGCGTTTCTGGAGGAGGCACCAGAATATCGAGATGAAAGACCATCACCTGCATCTGTGCCTCTAGGGAGGCCACTCTATTGTCCATAAGACAATAGGTCCTGTCCATGCTCTTGAGGCGGCTGTCCATACTCCTCATCAATGACATAGTGGTATCCAAACGGGCCATGACATCATTGAGACTATATTGCCTCACACCCCTAGTACTCTGGGATGTAGAAGCTACCATCGAACCTATAACCTAGGGATCAGGTGGTGGAGCCCCACCAGACCCAACAGCTTCTCCTCCTGCACCAACATCATTGGCACCGCCGTGTCACTTCCCTAAGATTTATAGTCATCTTCCTTAGAGAGCCTTGGTTGAAGTCTGTGACCTCTTCATCCAAGCGTGCCTCACCCTCTAAGTGCACCCCAAAGCAGCGAAAGATGTCAGTCAATATCCTTTGGTAGCATAGGCTCCCTACTCGGTGATCCTACCCTTCTGATCGAGTTGCCATGGTCCACATTAGGAGGTAAGGCAGACGTATTTGTGCCCCCATGTACATGTAGTATATCATGTAGGCTTGTAGGGCAGACACCTCATTATAATGTCCACAGGTGGGGAGGACATTCAACTGAATCGCACAGCAGACAACCTTGGGAGTGGCAAAGTAGTTGACTGAACGGTTCCATCCCTGGGCTTCCTTAGTTAGCATGTTAATGATCTCCTAGAAGGTATCGAGACTCTGAAATTCATATGTCGGAGTCCAAGGTGGGCAAACACTAGATCACCTGCATTGCTGATCATCAAAATATTTTCCAACTACCCCATGTCAAAGGATATATCCACCCCCTTCACATAGGAGGTGGTCCGCATCTCTTCGGTACCTCGGTTCACGCATTCCATATTGGAGAAGAATAGCTTGACCAGGGTTGGGTAGTAGTATCTGTTGGGTTTCAAGATGCAGTACCACCTGATCTCCTAAAATCGTTGATGAAGATGAATGCATAGAAGTCGTTGGTCCTCACATAGACTCCCAAGTTGATGTTACAACGCTCAAAGAACTCCCAACGGTCTCACTCAACCACAGAGCAGAACAGGATTGGGTTGAACTGCTCAGTAGCATCTTGCTCCTCTTGTATAAGAGCACGTAGGGTACATACATGGCATCTAGAAATTGTTGCAAGATGATTCCTAAGGATTTGGAATGGAAAACCTAGTTAAATGGCTGCATGCAAAACTCACAGAGAAGAAAATCACAAAAAACTAGGTTTCAGAGAGAGAACATACCTTGGATGTGAATGCGGCTCCAATCGATCGTGAAATAGTGCAAGGAAGGTAGGGAATAGGTAGAAAAGGACTCCTTGGCTGTTTTCAAACCTTTCTCATAAGAGCAAATAGGATTTTGTGTAAATAACCCAAGGCCCGAGCCTATTTAAAGGCGATTTAGTGCCACCGGAAACACTGGGCATGCTTCCGGTGTTTGTTTTCGGTGAAGCAAAAATTTGGTTTTTGGCCTCTGTTTTGCCCCCCAAAAATACCACTGATATTTTTGGTGGATTAGACCATATTTCCGGTGGTTTGACTCCCTGTTTCCATTGGATTCATTTAAAAAATAAATAATGTTAAATTTTTTCAAACCTAAGTTTTATTTGGGTCCTTCGATGGTGTATTTGGGATATGTGCGTGATCGGATCCTAGTATGTGTGGACCCCACTTATGCATGCCATAACCCTAATTTTGACTGTGGTATACATGTGAGACCCACTATGTATGCGTGTGTTCCAACTACATGCAACCTTATTTATAAATGTGTACTAATAGGATTCCTTCACAAGAATCATGTCGCGTCAGAACACCCGATCCCTATCCCAATCACGCCCGTCGCCTCCCGCTTCCTCTACACAGAATTGGGGTAGACCCCACAATACACCTCCGGCCCCACCAGTACTTATGGCTCAGGATGTGGCATCCACCATGAATAACATGATGTGGGAAGTGGAAGAAATATAGAATCAGTTCATGGCCAGGGATTAATCATAGGAACCAAGCGGCAATGGAAGCCCGCAATGCACCGCTCGTACCTCCTACTCCATTGGCACCCATTCCAATACCTACTTGATCGACTACCCTTTAAACATCTGGTGGGGCATAAGTGTATGGGCATGTGCAAGATCCTATACCGGAATAAGCTCAAGCCCATGTAGAGGGCTGGACAGACTTGACAAAGATGATGGAGAGTTTCAATGGCTTAGGCCCCCATGTTTCTCCAAGGTGGGGCAAGACCCGTTGTATCCATCAAGATGGATTGGTGGAATGGAGAAGGTTTTTAGACTGATGGGCTGCACTGATGAGCAGAAAATTTTATGTGCGGGCTATCAGTTATAGAATGAAGCAGATGATTGGTGGAGTGCCACCGAGCCTATTCTGAGGGCTAGCAATGCGAACCCTACTTATGCGGACTTCAGGGGGCCTTCTTTGAGAATTATTTTTCAGAAAGCTTTCGGGATAGGAGAGAGAGTGAGTTCTCTCAGTTGGTTTAAGGTTCCCGATCTTTGCTCGAGTATCAGCAGCACTTTAAGGAGCTATTCCATTTTGCTCCTGAGCATCTGAGAGGCGATAGAGCCAAGGCAGAGAAGTTTGAGAAAGGGTTGAGGCCAAGTATTGGGTCAACCATTGTGGGGTTGAAACTGCAAACCTATATTGAGGTGGTCCAAGTGGCCAAATCTATTGAGGACCGGCATCGGGATAACTACATTGCTCAGCAAGGGATGGGAAAGAGACCAATGGGGTCTACTGATTCTAGGGGAGGCAGCAAACCCTTCCAAGTGCCTTATGCCAACCTAACTCCAGTGTAGTTTAGGAGGCCTGATGCTAGCCAGACTTCCCAATCCTCCCGATCTAGTACTAGATCTCAATCTTTGGGATCGGGCCTGAGATGTTTTCATTGTGATCAGCCAAGCCACATGGCGAGGACCTGCCCCCACTAAAGGCCAAGTGATGCACCCTACACTATGCCAATTAGGCCCCAGCAGACATATTCAGCCCCTAGGCCAACACAGCCCCTATAGGGCCAGAGACCACAGGGGAGAGTGTTTGCTATGATGGCGGAGGATGCTAAGGCTGCACTCGATGTAGTGACAGTTACATTATTGATATCATTATTTCCTGCACATATGTTATTTGATTCAGGAGCCTCGCATTCGTTCATCTCATCGGCATTTGTGAAGAAGATGAGAATTCCACCTAAGGGATTGACTTAATGTTTGGCTGTGAGCACCCCTACAGGAAGTGTGGTGGGTTTAAGCTATGTTTATGAGCCTTGTCCAGTGACCATAGGTGACCATGAGTTGAATGCTCACTTGATCGAGTTGAATATGATCGATTTTGACATGATTCTAGGAATGGACTGGTTGTCCACATACAGAGCCAGTGTGGTATGTGCAAAGAAGGATATCATTTTCAGACCTCGTGATGATGATGAGTTTGTCTTCCAAAAGGATAAGTCTAATTTATCATATCCACACTCCAGATAGAGAAGTTACTGGATATGGGATGTCAAGGCTACTTAGCATCTGTGATGGATACTGAGATAGAGATTAGGCCATTGATCGAGCTAGATGTGGTGAGGGAATTTCTCGATGTATTCCCTGATGACTTGATAGGTTTACCCCTGGACCGAGAGACAGAGTTTGCTAATAGACTTACTCTCCAGTTCGACACCAGTGTCAAAGGCCCCTTACTGCATGGCCCCCACAGAGTTGAAGGAATTACATGTACAACTTCAAGACCTTTTGAAGAAGGGATTTATTAGACCTAGTGTGTCTCCATGGGGAGCACCGGTATTATTTGTCAAGACGGAAGACGGAAGTATGAGATTGTGCATTGATTACTAAGAGCTTAATAAGCTAACCATCAAGAACCGGTATCCTTTGCCCAGGATAGATAATTTATTTGATCAGTTGCAGGGTGCCAAGGTGTTCTCCAAGATCGACCTTAGATTGGGCTACCACCATCTCAGGATCAAGGATAGTGATGTCAATCAGACAACCTTTAGATCAAGGTATGGACATTATGAATTCTTAGTGATGTCATTTAGGTTGAACAGTGAACCGGCTGCATTTATGGATTTGATGAACTGGGTATTTTAGAATGTTTTAGACAATTTTGTGATAGTATTCATTGATGATATTTTGGTCTACTCCAAGGGTGTAGAGGAACAAGCTATTCACCTGAGGTTGGTACTGCAACGACTGAGAGAGAAGCAACTCTATGCCAAATTCAGTAAGTGCGAGTTTTGGTTGTCACAGGTGGCATTCCTAGGCCACATTGTTTCAGCCAAGGGTATAGAGGTTGACCCAAGTAAGGTGAAGGCAGTTCTGGAATGGGAGACTCCCAAGAGTGTAGTAGACATACGTAGTTTTCTGGGATTGGCTTGATACTATAGGAGGTTTATCAAGAACTTCTCGCATATTGCTACTCCGATGACCCAACTCACATGGAAGAGCGTAAAATTTGAGTGGTCTGATGCTTATGAGAAAATCTTCAAGGAGCTATGGAAAAAGTTGGTATTAGCTCTAGTTTTGACTATCCTAACCGGTACAGGTGGTATGGTTGTTTATAGTGATGCCTCCAAGCTGGGATTGGGTTGTGGGTTGATGCAGCACGAAAAGATAATTACTTTTGCATCCCATCAGTTGAAGGATTATGAGAAGAACTACCCCACCCATAATTTAGAATTGGCAGCCATGATTTTTACACTGAAAATCTGGAGACACTACCTGTATGGTGCGAAGAGTGAGATCTTCAGTGACCATAAGAGCCTCAAGTACTTCTGCACCCAAAAGGAGCTCAACATGAGACAGAGGCATTGGTTGGAGCTGATGAAGGATTACTATTGTAATATTCACTATCACACAGGAAAGGCCACTGTGGTAGCTGATGCACTTAGTTGGAAATCCCAGTCACTGACTCTGGTATCCCTGACCACCAATGAGTATCTCCTAGAGGAGGTCAGAAAGCTAAACTTGGAGCTGTTAGTAGAGGGTGTCACCTTGTCACTATCGGTATTGGTGGTATAACCTAGTCTGGTGGATAGGATCACTGCACTCAGGTTACTGATGCAGAGCTGTAGAACCTGGTAACAGAATGCCAGGAAGGAACCCAAAAGGACCCAAATTTCTCAGTGACTGAAAGCAAGATCCTTAAGTTTAAAGGGAGGTTATTTGTGCCCAGTGATGGTGAATTGAGAGACAATTTTGAGAGAGGCACATAGCTCTCCATACTCTATTCACCCTAGCAGCACTAAAATGTACAAGGACCTCAAAGGCTCTTACTGGTAGAAAGGAATGAAGAATGATGTGGCCACGCATGTGTCTAGAGGCCTCACATGCTAGCAAGTCAAGGCTGAGAGACAGAGGCCCTATGGGTTATTACAGTCCCTACCTATCCTGGAGTGGAAATGGGAGAATATTATGATGGACTTCGTCACAGGCCTACCCCATACACAAAAGGGTATGGATACCATTTGTTTAGTTGAGGACTGCTTGACTAAGGCAGCTCACTTTATTCCAATCAAGATCACATTTTCTATGGACAAGTTAGCCAAGTTGTATGTCGATAACATCATCAGGTTGCATGGTGTACCAGTTAGTATCATCTCTGATCGAGATCCTAGGTTCACTTCCAAGTTCTGGACATGTGTGCAGAAGGCTATGGACACACAGTTGGCTTTCAGCACTGCCTTTCACCCTCAGACTGATGGTCAATCAGAGAGGACTATTCAGACATTGGAGGACCTACTCTGAGCATGTGCCTTGGATATATGTTATAGTTGGGATGATCACATTTCCCTTATTGAGTTCTCCTATAACAACAGTTATCAGGCCACCATCAGTATGTCCCCATTCGAGGCACAGTATGGCAGGAAGTGCCAGACTCCACTCTATTGGGATGAGGTTGGTAAGCGCATATTTTGGGTCCGACATGATCAAAGCTACCAAAGGAGAAGGTGAATGTGATCGAGAAAGGATCAAGGCAACTCATCAGCAGAAAGCTACAGATGTTAGGAGGAAACATCTGGAGTTTGGTGTTGGAGACAAGGTCTTCTTGCGGATCTCCCCAGTTAAAGGGGTGATGCGGTTCGGCAAGAAGGGAAAGCTTAGTCCAAGGTTTATGGGACCGTATGATGTACTCGAGAGGATCAGACTGGTAGCTTACCGGATAGCTTTGCCACTAGAGTTGGAAGGTACACATGATGTCTTCCATGTATCTATGTTGAGGAAGTACATTTCTGACCCGACTTATGTCTTGACTTACATACCCTATGAGATGGATAAGGGCTTTGCCTATGTGGATTGTCTAGAGAAGATTGTTGATCAGAAGGACCATGTTCTTCGTAACCGCACCGTTTCCTTCATCAAGGTGAAATGGATGAACCACCCCAAACAGGAAGCATCCTGGGAGCGAGAAGACAAAATGATAAAGTAATATCCTAGATTATTTGATTTTTTAGGTATGTTCAATTTCAAGGACAAAATTCTTGTAAGGTGGGGGGAGTTTTACACCCGTGCCCTAATCCGGTCAAATTTGAACTATTGTGACAGGCCTTGAATCAAAGATCAAAAGTACGATCAGGCTTTGGCTCATGGCTACGCATTTACGAAGGGGTAAAGATCACCCCATATGTTCGAGCATTTCATGCCTATCTAACTGGAGGGGATTCACACCTTCCAATTCCAGATGGTAAGTGACCCGACTCCCCACACTTGATTTTTGGCCCGCATCATAATTGTCAAAAAGCCTTGGGCATGTCCGAGGGCAACCAGCCATGCGAGACCAACCCTGGGACAGCAAGCTATCAAGACAGTAGGTTGTCTTAACCACCCAAAACAAGCCACTGAAAGCAGCCTGGGCATGAATCAGTGGGTCCATTGGCTGCTGTTGAGGTTTCGATGCCCATAGGTCCCGTCACTCACATCGTAAATGGTACCAGATGATCCCAAATCATCCTCTACACCCTCCTCTTGATGTGAACACCTTATGGACCTAAATGTGCGGGTCTCCGTGCCTCGAAACTCATTTTAACCCGATTGGTTCAAAAGAGGCCCAAACCAAACGGACCCTAAGGCCCAACTTAAGTTATAAGTTGGAAAATAAGGATTCATTTCCTCATTTCCCTTATGCCCAATATAGGAGAGGAGAGAAAGAGGATAGGAAGAAGAAGAAGAGGAAGGAGAAGGGAATTGAAGGACTACCTTGGGGCTGGCTACTGCCTTGTTGCTGGAATCACCGTCGGAGGTAAGTATAACCTCCCATGCCACTCTGTCTCTTCATTTCAACCTAGGCAAAGCTAGGTATGGGTGAAATCTTAATGTACAAACCATGTCAAGGTTGTGGTTGGGTGTTTTACCCTCCTGGTGTTGTTGTCGAGCTCAAATCAAGCCCGGTGAGCTCCGACAACATGTAATGCCAAAAGACCAACTAGGATTTCGATCATTCGATCAATGTATCTCCCAAACGGCTCAGTGAAAATGGGATTTTCTTGGCTTAGAATGATGCTAGGAACATCCCCTACAAACTCCCTGGAACAAATCTTGACGATCAGGCCCGAGCCGAAAAGCCCCAATCTGAGTTGGACCTTCCTGTGTCCACTGAAAATATGGCACATGAAGCACTGTAGTTGTTTCCGATGGGTTGTCTTTGGTGGAGAAATGAGCCTCATGTGCTCTCTGTCACTTCCACTGGAAACGAGACTAATATTTCTGGTGGAAATGCCTTGTTTCAAAGTGATGCATCCACCTAGTTACGTTCCGGCATTTTGGGGTGGCTCGTGTGGGTCCCTCCCAATGTTTTCGACGCATACTGATGTATGATTCCCTTTGTGTCTAGGACAGTGACATGCACGTGCCCCAAAGCCAAAATTAAATTAATCGATCGGTGGTCGTACTTGAACCCGAACACGACCGATCGTAAAACAGGTGAGGGATGGACTTTGTTTATTTTTGAATTGTTTATTTTTATTAAACTGCTCACATGCTTAGAATTACATGTTTAATTGAATGGTCATTTTACAATCATGATATAAATTGTATAGAAATGTATGGTAGGATCCAGTGTGGCCGAGGTGGTACCGATGCCGTGATTATCATATGTATGTGGCATTCATGCATTGATTATGTGCATTAGAGTTAGTTTCAGTCGTAGGTTACACTTTGTGGCTAAGGTCTCGCTAGTATCGTGTACCCCGGCATTACATTTGAAAATGGATACGCTTCGTGGCTGAGGTCTTTTCAGTGTTGCGTAGTCCATACTCAACTGCTATTGTATGCTAGATTAGGTAAATGGTCTCGGGTTTCACTTTGTGGCCAAGGCCTCTCTGGTATCGTGTACCCGAGACTGTATTTGGAGATGGATTACACTTTGTGGCCGAGGTCTCTCCAGTATTGTGTAATCCATACTAACTGTATCATTATGAAGGCATGTAGTATATATGTGGTTAGGTATCACTCTCTATGCTATGCACCCTTGTCAATAGGGGTTGAGGTGTTGGATAACCTATTGTGGTATGTTTGATTAGACTTTTCGAAGTGCCACTCCCGAGGTATGATGTGATTGTTGCCAAAGGTGTGAACCTGTCCGACGTAGCTGATGTGTTACAGGTGTCGTGACTGCTAGGAGGGGGTTATCAGGGGTATGCTGGGTGACCCATGGATGCATATGGGGACCGGTAGGCTTCTAATCATGGCTAGGGTTGTATCACTGCCTAGTCGATGTCCTTTTCGAGACGAGGGATACAGCTTAATGCGTCATAGTAGCATTTACTAGACTTAGTTTGTATTGTTAGGTGGATAATAAATAAATGAACTACATCACGAGCAGCATGGACTATGTGTTTAATTTCCACAATCATGCATCATAAATTACTATTGCTATTGATTTGCTTGGATGTGCTTGACCCCACCCCTCATTGAGCGAGTTGGAAAGCTCACCCCACGTATACACCCCTTTTTAGATGATGATGCAGGTATCATGGTGCCAATGGCGGGTGATCCAAAATCTTCTACGTCAAAGTACGGTGTGGGCGACTGGTAGATGCAAGAAGTGGAGGAGCACGACTAGGACTGTGCTTGCGACCACTGTGCTTAAGCCGGACCGTGAGATTGTATATCATGTTTTGATATTTATGGATATAGCTGTGGATTGTATATATTCTTGAGGTTATAAATATATGTAATGGATGAATGTAACAGAATAACCTGGTTATTTCTATTATATTACCATTAGATTTTTCTCCATTTTACTTATAATTCCACTACTATACTCTGATCCCACTGCTTATGTTGGTTTGTGTTGTGAGATTGTGAAAATGTTAAGGTATTGCTATCAGATATCCTGGTAGGTTTGTAAGACAGGTACGTGTCTTACTCATACCGTCAGTATTCCTAATAGTAATTGGGTCTACTGTAAGGTGGGGTGTGATAGGTGCGGGAGGTGCATTGTGGGCTTCCATTGTTGCTTAGATTCTATTATCGATCCTGGTCATAAACTGATTTTGTCTTTCTTCCACTTCCCACATCATGTTATTCATATTGGATGCCACATCCTGGGCCGTAAGTATAGGCAGGGCCGGTGGTGTATTGCAAGGTCTACCCTGATTCCGTGTAGGGGAAGTGGGAGGTAACGGGCGTGATTGGGATTGGGATTAGGTGTTCTGACATGACATGATTCTTGTGAAGGAATCCTATTAGTACACATACATAAACAAGGTTGTATGTAAATGGAACACAAGCATACACAATGGGTCCCACACGTACACAATTAGCAAAATTAGGGTTAAGGCATGCATAAGTGGGGTCCACACATATTAAAATCTGATCTCGCACACATCCCAAAGAGGCACAGTATAACCGAAATAAAACCTTAGATTTAAAAAATAAAGTGGCTTATTTTCTAAAAGAGTCCACCGGAAACAGGGGGTCAAATCACCAGAAATATGGTTTAATTCACCAGAAATATTAGTAGTATTTCCAGTGAGCAAAACAGAGGCAAAATTCCAACTTTTCTTTCCACCAAAAATAGGCACCAGAAGCATGCCCGGTGTTTCTGGTGGCTTGTTTCCGGTGGCACCAAATTGTCCATAAATAGGCTTGGGTCTTGGTTTATTCACACAAAACCCTATTTACTCTTGTGAGAAAGGTGTGGAAATAGCTAAGGAGTCTTTTGCTACCCATTACCTACCTTCCTCGTGCTATTTCACGATCAATCGGCGTCGCATTCGCATCTAAGGTATATTTTCTCTCTCTGTAACCTATTTTTTTTGTGATTTTCTTCTCTGTGAGTTTTGCATTTAGCCATTTTACTAGGTTTTCCATTCCAAATCCTTAGGAATCATCTTGCAACAATGTCTGGATGCCGTGTACGTACCTGACGTGCTCTTATACAAGAGGTGCAAGATGCTGCTGAGCAGTTCAATCCAATCCTGTTCCTCTTTGGTTGAGCGAGACCATTGGGAATTCTTTGAGTGCCGTAACATCGACCCAAGAGTCTATGTGAGGACCAACGACTTTTGCGTGTTTCATCTTTGTCAACGATTTGAGGAGATTGGGTGGTACCACATTCTAAAACCTAATAGATACTACTACCCCATATTGGTCAGGCTATTCTATTCCAACATGGAATGTGTGAATCGGGGCACCAAAGAGATGAGGATCACCTCCTATGTGAAGGGGGTGGATATCTCCTTTGACATGGGGTAGTTAGCAAACATTCTCATGGTTAGCAATGCCGGTGACCTAGTGTACTACCCACCTCAAACACTGGCATATGAGTTTTAGAGTCCTGATACCTTTCAGGGGATCAATGACATGCTGACTAAGGAAGCTAAGGGATGGAACCGTTCAATCAACTATTTTGCTACTCCAAAGGTTGTCTGCCATTAAATTCAGCTAAATGTCCTCCCCACTTGCGAACATTATAATGAGGTATCCACCCTTCAACCCTATTTGACATACTGCGTGTACATGGGGGTGTAGATACGTCTACCTTACCTCCTAATGTGAACCATGGAAATTCGACTTGAGGGGCAGGATCGTCGAGTAGGGAACCTATGCTACGGGAGGATATTGACTGACATCTTATGTCGCTTTGGGATGGACTTGGAGGGTGAGGCACATTTGGGTGAAGAGGTCATAGAATTCAATCAAGACTCGCTAAGCAAGATGACCATAGATCTGAGGGAGGTGATACCTATCCCAGGAGATGGTCATTAGCCTATGAAGGTAGAGGGTGGCAGTGCCGGTGATGTTGGTGTAGGAGGAGAAGCTGCTAGGGTTGGTAGGGCTCCACCACCTGATCCCCAGGCTATAGGTTCTATGGTGGCTTCTACATCTCAGAGCACTAGGTGTGCAAGGCCTTATGATCTCAATGATGTTATGGCCCATCTGGACACCACTATCTCACTGATAAGGAGCATAGATGGCCGCCTCAAGAGCATGGACAGGACCTATTGTCTTATGGACAATAGAGTGGCCTCCTTAGAGGCACAGATGCAGGCGATGGTCTTCCATCTCGGTATTCTAATGCCTCCTCTAGGAACGTATGGTCCGAACCAGGCATAGAACACGCAGCAGTAGCAGCAAGAGTAATGGCATGTTTGTCACTGTAGCCTTTAGGATTTCCATTTTCATGTTTTTATATGAGTTTGATGCTTTTAGGTTTAGTTGAACTTTTACATTATGTCATTTGCTTCAGTTGTTTAATTTCCTAGACTTAGGCTAGTTAGGATTTCCTGCTTTTTGTACTTTAATTTTAAAAAAAGTGTAAGTTGTGTATTTAAGTTCTTTATTATAATGAAACGGCTTTAACACCTATGCTTGTCTTCTAATTGTACAATTTCTATTATTGTTGTCTTGAGATTTTTATTTAATCCTAGTTTCCCCAAAATCATGGTTTGACTGAGATTGTGAGTTAAGGCAGAGCATCGCGCTCTAATACCAAAGCTATCACACCCCTCTCCCAGCAGACCCAACTTACCATTAGGAATACCGGCGGTGTGAGTAAGACACGTACTTGTCTTACAAACCTACCAAGATCTCTAATAGCAGTACCTTAACATTTTCACAATCTCACAACACAAACCAACAGAAGCAGTAGAATCAGAGTATAGTAGCAAAATTATAAGTAAAATGGAGAAACATCTATGGTAATATAATAGCAATAACCGAGTTATTCTGTTACATTCATCCATGACATATACTATAATCTCAAGAAAATTTACAATCCATAGCTATATCCGAAAGTATCAAAATATGATGTACAATCTCACGGTATGACGTAAGCACAGTTCTGATCGTGCTCCTTCACTTCTGGCATCCACCAGTCGCTCACACCGTAATCCAACCCAGAAGATACTTGGTCACCCGCCATCTGTACCATGGTACCTGTATCATCATATAAAAAGGGGTGTATATGTGGGGTGAGCTTTCCAACTTGCTCAGTGAGAGGTGGGGTCAAGCACATCCAAACAAGTCAATAGCAGTAGTAATTTATGATGCATGATTGTAAAAATTAAACACATAGTCCATGATGCTCGTGATGCAATTCATTTAATTAGTATCCACCTAACAATACAAACTAAGTCTGGTAAATGCTACTACGGTACATTAGGCTGTATCCCTCTTCTTGAAAACGACATCGACTACGCAGCGATACAAACCCTAGCCATGATTAGAAGCCTGTCGATCCCCGTATGCATCCATGGGTCACCCAGTAAATCCCTGATAACCCACTCCTGGCCATCACGGCACCAGTAACACATCGACCACAACGGACAGGTTCCTACCTCTGGCAACATTCACATCGTACCGCTAGAGTGGAACTTCTGAAAGGCTCATCAAACATACCATATTGGGTTATCCAATACCTCAACCCCTGTTGGCAAGGGTGTATAACATAAGGTGTGATACCTAACCACATATATATTACATGCCTTCATAATGATACAGTTAGTATGGATTACACAACAATGGAGAGACCTCGGCCATAAAGTGTAATCCATCTCCAAATACAGTCCCGGATACACGATACCAGAGAGACCTTGGCCACAAAGTCAAACCCCAGACTGTTTACCTAAACTAGCATGCCAATAGCAGTTGAGTATGGACTATGCAACTCCGGCAAGCCCTCGGCCACAAAACGTATCCATTTCCAAATGTAGTCCCGAGGTACACGATACCAGTGAGACCTTGGCCACAAAGTGTACCCCGTGACTACAACTAGCTCTAATGCACATAATCAATGCATGAATGCAACATACATACAGCAATCATGACACCGGTACCACCTCGACCATGCCGGATTCTGTCTCACACACACACACATCCAAACACATGGCAATCATAGACCGGTACCACCTCGGCCACACTGGATCCCATCACACATTTCCTTACAATTCATATCATGATTGAAAAGTGAAAATTATAATTAAACATATAATTGTAAGCATGTGAGTACTTTAATAAATGATAAACATTCCAAAAATAAACACAGTCCATCCCTCACCTATTTTACGATCGAGTGTGTTCGGGTTCAAGTACGGCCACCGATCGATTAATTCAGTTTTGGCTTTAGGGCACGTGCGTGTCACTGTCCTAGACACAAGGGAATCGTATATCAGTATGCATCAAAAACATCAAGAGGGACCCACACAAGTCACCCCTAAAATGTACAAACACTATCTCCCAGTGACAGTAATGTCACCGGAAACAACCACTAGAAACAGGGCATTTCCACTAGAAATATCAAAGCTGTTTCCAGTGGAGGTGACATAGAGCACATAAGGCTCCATGTCCATTGGAAATATACCATAGAAAACAGACCTAGCGGATCCGATGGACTATTTTTGGTGGAGGAACAGGGCAGTCTAATAATTTGGGGCTTTCCAGCTCGGGCCCGATTGTTAGGATTTGTTCCATGAAGTTTGTAGGGGATGTTCCTAGCATCATTACAAGTCAAGAAAATTCTAATTCCACCGAGAATTTTGGGAGATACGTCGATTGAATGATCAGAACCCTAGTTGGTCTTTTAGCATTATATATTGTCGGAGCTCACCGGGCTTGGTTCGAGCTCAGCAATAGCACCGGGAGGGTAAAATACCCATCCTACAACCGTAACATGGTGTGTACATCAAGATTCCATCCATTCCTAGCTTTTTCTAGGTCAAAATGAAGAGAGAGAGTGGCATGGGAGGTTGTACTTACCTCCGGCAGCGATTCTAGCAACAAGGCGGTAGCCGACACCAAGTTAGGCCTTCAATCCCCTCCTTCTTCCTCTTCTTCTTCCTTCCTTTCCTCTTTCTCTCCTGTCCTACATTGGGCACAAGAAAAATGAGGAAATGAATCCTCATTTCCCAACTTACAACTTAAGTTGGGCCTTAGGGTCTGTTTGGTTTTGGCCTCTTTTGAACCAATCGGGTTAAAATGAGTTTCAGGGCACGAGGACCCGCACATTTAGGCCCATAAGGTGTTCACATCAAGAGGAAGGTGTGGAGGATGATTTGGGATCATTCAGAACCATTTACGATGTAAGTGGCGGGACCCATGGGCATCGAAACCTCTACAACAACCTGTGGACCCACCAAAAATAGGCACCGGATTCATGCCCAGGCTGCTTCCAGTGGCTTGTTTTCGATGGCCAAGATAGCTTGCTGTCCCATGTTTGGTCTAGCACAGGTGGTTGCCCTCAAACATGCTCAAGGCCTTTCGACAATTATAATGCGTGTCGAAAATTAAATGTGAGGAGTCAGTTCACTTACCGTCTGGGATCAGAAGGTATGAATCCCCTCCAGTTAGATAGGCACGCAATGTACAAACATGTGGGGTCAAATCTATCCCTTCGAAAATGTGCAGCCACGAGCTAAAACCTGATCGTACTTTCGATCTCCAATCCGAGGCCTGTCATAATGGTTCAAATTTGACCAGATTAGGGCACGGGTGTGACAGCTAAGGTTTGTATTCCTACGTAGATGATGGTCATTTTGAGATGAGGGATATAGCATAATGTGTTGTAGTCTCATTTACCAGACTTAGTTGTATTGTTAGGTGGATAGTAAAATAAATGAATTGCATCACGAGTATCATTGACTATGCGTTTAATTTCTATTATCAGGCATCATAAATTATTACTATGATTGTTTTACTTGGATGTGCTTGGACCCCACCCCTCACTGAGCGAGTTGGAAAGCTCACCCCACATATACACACTTTTTAGATGATGATGCCGGTATGGTCGTGCCTATGGCTAGTGATTCTCTTTCCTCCAGACCCTAGTACAGCGTGAGCGATTGGTGGATACCGAAAGTGGAGGAGCATGGCCAGGATTGTGCTTGTGATTTCTGTGCATATGTGGCACCCTATGGTGTCCGGCTTATTTTTGATGATTTTGATATGAGTTTGTAGATGGTACACTTTTGAACTTATTTGTTGTAAGTCATGGATGATTGTAACTAGAATAACTCGATTATGGATATTATTTATCATTAGAAATTTTTCCCATTTTATTTATGATTCCGCTATATTACTCTAATTCCACTGCCTTTGGTTGAATTGTGATGTGAGATTATGAAATGTTAAAGTACTGCTATCAAAGATCTTGGTAGGTCTATAGGACATGTACATATCTTACTCACACATTCGGTATTCCTAATGGTAAGTTGGGTCTATTGGAAGTGGGGTGTGACAATCTTTGTTCATATATAGGGGCATAGTCCAACATTAAGATATTTTACATAAACTCTAGTGCCAATTAAGTGATAAGATATATTTACAATTATCCCGATGAGAATTACATACCTTACTAAAAAGAATATTTATACAATTTATAGTATCTCAGAAGTAGACTATGTACATCAAAGGATGCATTAGCAGAAATATATACACAACAAGACCTAGGAATAGTCTATCCTATTCCTCAGAAGAACTGGCCTCCGTAGGCACAGTCGTCACATCCATAGTCCAGACCATGGTCGATTTCATCCTTTGGAAGATTGGCCAGGTAATTCGTGGCCACTGTCTCATGGTCAAAGCTGGTAGTCGGTAGAATACCGGTCTCATCATCTAGGGAAAATAAATAAAGAGGGGTGAGCACATCATGCTCAGTGAGGGGGTGGGGGCAAGCACATAAACACAATACAAATAATGCAATGCAAGCTCCACACCTCATATGATGCTCATAGGTTCATTTAATACTATATTACTTCCTATTACATTGCTAAGTCTAAATCAGTGGTATAGTGCTGTGCAACATAGGTGGTATTGCCTACCTTGTACGTTTGGGCCTCAGGAATACAAGCTCGTTACAGGCAGGAGTCATCCAATCCCGGAAAGAACCTTGGTTTTCCAGCTAACCCCTAGGTTAGGAATCCCGGGCAGTCAAGTGTACAATACGTCGTACCCTATTGCTATCCTTCTCTGGGCACATTACGTCGTACCAAGGAAGTGTACTACTAATCAGGCAACTACGGGTTGGGATTAGTCATTACCTATCCCCTACTGACAAGGGGTTGTAGCACTCAAGTGGTTATATCCTAACCCATAGTTTCTTCATAATGCATATCCAAACATCAATCATTCACAACACAACCAGTAACTGTCGGGCCCTCACAAGTGTCTCATTTTACTTGTCTTACCTTCTTTCAGTTGTCAAATTTGCCAAAGCAACATCACAGAAATAGTATTCAAAATATGCACACAACAATATGCATGATATACAAGCAAAATAAAATTTTTGAAGCACCCCATAAAAATAAGTAAGGGCACCCACTCACCTTAGAGTCTGAGTTCCTAAAAAATTCACTTCTTTGATTCACTTAAGTGCTCTTACTGCAACTTATTTCCTATTTCACAAGATATTCTAAATCATTATTTATAACATAAGATTCTATAATTCTAACCCACCCAGCCTAACTATAGGATCCCTATTCCCATTCTAGTTGGGCATTTGACTGTTCTTCTTTGTATAGTCTGGGCTTCCCAAGCTTCTTTCTTATTGGGATTGCTTGTGGGAAACCCCTAGTGGGTCCCACACTTAGGTATAATGTGCTAGGTCACCTTAATAGTCCAATTAGGGTTTTAGGAGTTCAGACATTGTATTTTCCTTCTTGGGGTTCCAATTCTATAAAAAATTATGTATACAATCACATAAATAGGATCCAAGGCCTACTAACCCTTTATGCAGAACCGAAACCAGCAGGTTACCTACGTAGCAATCGACTGGCCAGTCGAAACCTGTAGGTTCCCAATTTATTCTATAGAATCCGATTCTGCCAGTACCCTGCTGAACTCTACCTTAATTAATTTGAGCTCCCATCTCTTCCTTGAAGACTAAATTGGTCATGGGAGATTTGAAGCTTAAATTGAATCTCCTTTTGACCCATTCTTGAAACCCAATTACTAAGGCACTGTTTGACAGCATTCCATTTTTGCCGTTTTTGAGTTTTCTTGTTCCCTGAAATGGAGAAATAACATCAAAAGCATTTGATAAATTTATTCCATTTCAACCATTTCTTGAAACATAAATCAAAATTTATACCTGTTTACAATTCTATAACGACTTTGATGAAACAAGTCCGACTTGTTTTGTCTTTTCTAGAAACGAATTTGAGAGAAAAAAAGACTATTGTGCCCAATAAATCTCTCAAATATTTAAACCTAAAAAGAGGCAATTGAACCCTCTCTCCATTTTGGGCATCTGATGATACTATTGGGTTTTTAGTGGCATTATGTCTACAAAAACGTTTGAAAACAGGTTTATCAAACACCAAAAAAACCATTTTTGTTTCGGAAATGTGAAAAGCCGTTTCTACTATTTTTGGACACAGAAATAGTAGAAACGTTATCAAATGGTGCCTAAGATTAACCAGATTCCAATTCTTTAGAAAACCCAGGGTTCCACAATTATCTATTTTTTTTCATTTCTGCAGAATTTAATCCCTATTCCACCTTCCTTAACAAGTTGAAGTTGGAATCAACCTTTAAAAATCATAGAACTGAATCCCCCTTCCTATTGAATTCAATTAAAATTATTAGGACATAATTTATCATATTAGGTTGAGAGTTAAACTTAAGGTAAATCTCTATTTGGGCTTAGATGAGGTCTTACCCATTCACCTTTAATTTACACCAATTCCTATTGAATTGGTTCTGAATTGATAGGAACCCTAGGTTTTAGGGTCTACAGGGATAAATCCCTAGTATATTGTGTCCCTGAAACCTCTCCTGAGTTGGGGTTTTTCCTACTGGGCAACAATACTTTGGACAGGGATTCCCTGGTTGTCACCAATTGGCAAACTCTAACCCTAACTATCCTATTCATACAAAATTACTTCCCTAACCTTAACACAGCAGTAAGTTTACTCACCTAGGTGCACACTTGGTCCAATAACCGTTGAGGTAAGTGAGTTCCCTCCTCACTTCCTTCTCTTCCTCTTCTTCCTTCTCTTTTATTCTTCTTCTTCTCCTCTTCTCTTTCCTTTTCTTATTACTATTACAGCCACGATTAGGGTGAGCTTATGTCCCAATAGCTTCTTTATAAGGCACCCTAGGCCATATATTAATACTACATATATATATCTAAGTAACTGATATTTAATTAAATTTAATAATTATTTTCCCTATTTACTTAATGGTATTAAAATATAGATTTCATACCTTATTTGGGCTTATTCACATAGGGGCAAAATGGGGATTTGCAGAGTGGGGTGTGGGCCCCACTGCACAAAAACCCAAAAAGAAATTTGCATATAATGCCTAATTAAAGTAATATGTAATTAAATTTGTAAATTTAATCTCCCTTTTTATTTATTGGCATAAAATATGTATTTTATACTTCAATTAGGTCTTTTTCGATAGGGGTATATTGGGGAATTGCATAACAAAGGTGTAGGCCCCACAGTGCTAAAACCCAGAAACTATATTCTGCTAGTCCAATCGGCTGGTCGATTTGGACCTACCGGTTTGGGTGCGATCATACCAACACTAATGCACCGGATACCTTCAGAACTCTGTAGTTTAGCGTGCTTGGGCGAGAGTAGTACTGGACTACTAGGATGGGTGACCCCCTGGGAAGTCCTCGTGTTACACCCCTTTTCTCTATTTTCCTATATTTAGTCTCATAATTAAATTTAGCTCTTTGTCCACACCTCCTGATGAGTTCCCCAATGATATTGGCAGGTGGGATCACTTTTGCCTTCTCGGCACTCCACAGCTACCAACCATGCCAGCATTGACTTCCTCTACTCTTTCTTCTTGCCTATCCATAAGTAGGGATATAAATATCAGATTAGGGTGTTACAATTTCCCCCTCCTGACAAAAAATTTAGTCCTCGAAATTTGTGAGGCATACCTGGTAATCCAAACAATTCTGGATACTTCTCTTTAACCTCATCTTCTCTTTCCTAAGAAGTTTCTTGCTCTGGGCGGTTTCTCCATTTCACCTATACATAAGAGAGTATGATTTTGAAGCTGATGTTCTTTTCTATCAAAGATTCCTTCAGGTTGTTCTTCATAACTCAAATCATCTTCTAAGTCCAATGATTCAATAGTAAGCAGTACATGTGAAGGGTCAGGAACATATTTCATTAACATTGATATATGAAAAACATTGTGAAAACTTTCCAACTCTGGGGGCAATGCTAATCTATAAGTTGTCTAGCCAATCTGACCCAAAATCTCGAATGGTCCCACGTACCTAGGACTCAATTTTTCTCCTTTCCCAAATCTTTTTACACCTCTTACTAGTGAGATTTTCAAAAAAACTTATCACCCACATCAAATTTCAAAGGCTTTCTTCTATTGTTTGCATAGCTCTTTTGTCTAGATTGAGCTGCCTTGATTCTTTCTCTGATTATTTCAACATTCTCATAGGTAGTCTGTATCAGTTCTGGCCCCAAAATTATTCTTTCTCCAACTTCATCCCAATATAATGGAGTTCTCCATTTCTTCCCATATAAAGCTTCAAAAGGTACTATATCAATAGTTGTTTAGTAACTATTGTTATATGCAAACTCAATCAATGGCACATACTCATCCCAGCTATAACTCATATCTATAGCACAGGCTCTTAACATATCTTCCAAGATTTGAATAGTCCTTACTGATAGTCCATCAGTCTGTGGATGAAATGCTATGCTAAAAGTCATCTTAGTTCCCATTGCTTTTTGCACACATTTCCAAAATTTAGAAGTAAACCGGGAATCACGCTAAAAAACAATATTGACAGGGACAACATTATATCTCATAATATTATCGATATATAACAATGCTAATTTCTCCATAGAATGGGATACCTTCATAGGTATGAAATGTGCTACCTTCGTCAACCTATCAACAATCACTCAAATAGTATCATTACTTCTTTTTGTTCTTGGTAGCATTGTCACAAAGTCCATAGTAATATGTTTCCACTTCCATTCTGGCACTGGAAGAGGCTGTAGTAGTCCATGTGGTCTCTATCTATCTACTTTTACCATTTGAAAATTCATGCATGTAGCCACATGTTTTGCTACATCATTCTTCATGATATGCCACCAATATAGTTTCTTCATGTCTTTATACATTTTGGTACTTCTAGGATGCAAAGAGTAAGGAGTGCTATGATCTTCATTCAAGATCAACTCTATCAATTTCTCTTCCCTTGGAACATATAATCTGTTTTTGAACCACAAAATTCCATTCTTCAATAAAAATCTAAGATCGTTCTGTCTTCCAACATTGATGGCATTGATTGTCTTCCTCAATATATCATCTTTGGGTTGAGCTTCCTTGATTCTCTCAAATAAGGAGGGTTTAATAATGAAGGTGGCAAGTGTCACATCCTTTGGTGTCTCCACCTCTGTAATAACCTCCCTATCAACCTTTGATTGGTGGTAAGAGTAGCAAGGGTAGTAGTTTTATGTTTCTGGCTGATTGCATCTACTATTACATTAGATTTCCCTAGATGGTAATGGATAGTACAATCATAGTCCTTCAACAACTCCAAGCATCTTCTCAGCCTCATGTTCAATTCCTTCTGAGTGAATTGGTATTTAAGGCTTTTGTGGTCAATGTATATTTCACATTTTTCTCCATACAGATAGTAATGCCGAATTTTCAAGGCAAAGATAACTGCTACCAATTCCAAATCATGAGTAGGATAATTCTTTTCATAATCCCTCAATTACCTTGAAGCATATGCAATCACTCTTCCATTTTGCATCAATACTACCATACTCGTGGTACCATCTGGAATAGCAAGGACTGGGGCTGTTACCAGCCAATTCTTCAACTCTTAGAATTTGTTTTCACACTCTTCTATCCATTCAAATTTGACTCCTTTTCTAGTCAACCAAGTTATAAGGACAAAAATCCAAGCAAAATTTTCAATAAATCTTCTATAATAACCTGCCAAACACAGAAAGCTTTGGATTTCACTGATATTCTTTGGTGGCTCCCAATCTAACAAAACTTTAATCATTCCTAGATCAACTTCAATACCTCTTGCAGACATAATATGCACTGAGAAATTCACCTGTGACAACCAGAATTCACATTTGCTAAGTTTAGCATACAACTTCTTCTCCCTCATTCTTTACAACACAGACCTCAAGTGTATTGCATGATCTTCCTTACTTTTGTAGTAAATCAAAATATCATTTATGAACACTATGACATACTGATCCAACATATCATGGAATACCCTGTTCATTAATCCCATAAAGGCTTCTGCAGCATTAGTTAATCCAAACAGCATAACTATAAATTCATAGAGTCCATACTTAGTCCTGAAATGTCTTACGATGTCACTCTCCGATCTTTAATTGATGATAACCAAATATCAGATCAATCTTGGTGAAAGTAGTAGGACCTTGCAACTGATCAAACAAATCATCAATGCGAGTAGCGGATATTGGTTCTTAATAGTCAAAATTTTCAATTCCCGATAATCAGTACACATCTGCATACTCCCGTCTTTCTTTACAACTAAGGCTGGAGCTCCCCACGGTGACACACTGGGTCTAATAAAACCCTTCTTTAGTAGATCCTGCAACTGCTCTTTCAATTCCTTCAATTCAGCAGGAACCATTCTGTATGGTGCTTTCGATACAAGTGCTACCCCAGGTATTAAATCAATGCAAAACCCTTTCTACCTATCTAGGGACACACTACATAGATCTTCAGGAAACACGTCAAGAAATTCTCTTACCCACTTCCAACTCTTCTAATGTTGCAGTCTTCTTGGTAGTATCCCTGACACATGCTAAGTAAGCTTCACATCCTTCCCCATGCAATTTTTAAACATGGATAGCAGAAATTAAAAACTTCTTAGCCTTGTCTCATTTATGCCCTTGGAATGTAAAATCATCTCCATCCCAAGGTCTAAACAATATCTTCTTCTCCAACAGAGAACACAAGCTTGGTATGCTGACAACCAGTCCATACCCAATTTCACATCAAAATCCTTTATATCTATGTAGATCAAATGAGCTATCATATCTCAACCACATCTGAATCACACATGGATCATACACATTCGCTAAATCCATTATAAACCCAGTGGGTGTACTAACCATCAACTTATGTGCTAACTTTTCGGTTCTATCCCCATTCTTGTAGCACAATGTGAAGACACAAAAGAATGAGATGCACCAGAGTCAAGTAGTACAAATGCTAGTATCGTGGAAACTAATATTGCACCTGTCACAACCCCAGGAGCAGTTTTAGCTTTCTCAGCTAATAATGCAAATACCTTCCTAGATGGTTGTGGCTTCTTAATGGATGTTGATGATGAAGTCACATATGGCTCTCCTGGCTTCCTTTGAGGACAAAACCTTGCTAAATGTCCTAACTGTTGACATACGTAGCACTTCATAGATATAGGCTCGGTAGTGGTGGTTGATGGCCGGGACTTGGTAGATGCTTGGCCTAATTCAATCTTCGTAGGCGCTGTAGCAGTTGATGTAGCTCCTTTCACTAACTTCCCAAACTCTCTTCCAGTTCCTAACTTCCTGCTGCCTTGGATTTCCTAGCTGCCTAGACTTATTAGCTCTCCCTTTGCTTGTCTTCAATTGATTTGGCAATATGAACCACTTCAGTATAGGTATGAAGCTGATGTGCAACCAACATTGCACCAATGCTGAATCTCAGCCCCTTCTCAAACTTCTTACCTTTTGCTCTATCATTCTTCATATGCTCAGGTGCAAAATAATGTAGTGCTTCAAATTGTTGTTGATCTCTATACTGATCTGGGCCCTTGTACTAATGCTATGAGTTTAGATTCCTTTCTACCTCACATACTTGTGGGAAAGTAGTTCCCATATAAGACTTCAAAAAACTGTTCCCAAATGGGGAGTGGATGCGTAGCTAACCGTATGGGTCTGTGAGCTTTCCCACCATGCATGAGCTTCATTCTGTAATTGATAAGTAGCACATAAAATCTTTTGCTCATCACTGTAACCCAGAAGTGAAAATGCCTTTTCCACTCCCGCTATCCATTTGGTAGGAGCCAATAGATCATGTGTCACTCCTTTGAAGTATGAGGGCCAAAACTTCTGAAATTTTTCCATCAACTTGCTAGTATCAGTCCAGACTTGTACTGCTAGAGGGGTTTTCGGAGTCTATTACCCTATAAATGTTCACATAGCTGGTACTACTTGGGATGCTTGTCCACTAATAGTCTGAGCAGTGATTGGAACTGTAGATGCAAACAGGGGATCAGAAGCAAGAGTTGTGGGGGCTGGTTGGGTTGGTGCCATAGATACATGGTTTGCTGGGGATTCTCTAGCACATATGGCAGTGGCCAATTCTTCAACCATTTCCCTTTGTTCCTGCTATTGTTGCTACATATTTTGTTGTATGGTTTGCTGCAGCTCTTCTTGTATCCCTTGCACCATAGTTGTTACCATGGCTGCCACATCCTGTGTTGTGATCACTAGTGGTGTAGGTGGTGGCACAAGTGTTGTTGGTACTGCAGGGGCAGATGCATGTGTGGGTCAGGTCACCCCAGCTGCAGTCTGCCTTTCTACCTCATCCTCTACTGGCATATAAGGGGTAGCTTTGGCAACCTAATCACTCTTCCTTGGTGGTAGCTCATACTGAGGTTGAGCACACCTTGGTGGCATTTTTGGAAATTCCTATAAGATAAATAATTAATTAATCCCAAAGGCTCAACACATATTCAGCAAGGATGAGTCATGCAGTATGCTTCACATAAAATTAGTGCCTTGGTGTCTCACCAAGAGTGTACATACATTTGTAGTTTAAATACAATATTTCATCTCCCTTCTCTATTGGATATCTTTAATTTCCACAAACAATAATTCCCTAAATTTGATGTTTTTATCTTGAAGCTTTTAATTTATTAAATCCTATGACGCTGGATATCCTAAGCTCTTGTGGGTTATGATACTTTTTCCCAAATCTTGGCTCTGATACCACTCTATCACACCCTGCCTCCAATAGGCCAACGCATGCGACACTGGACACCTCACCGTGTCCAATTAGCATGTTTCCTTATCATCTAGACTAAAGCAGATTATAATACCACAATTACACTACTAAAGATTAGAGTTCATATATAGAGGCATAGTCCAACATTAAGATATTTTACATAAGCTCTAGTGCCAACTAAGTGATAAGATATATTTACAATTATCTAGATGAGGGTTACATATCTTACAAAAAAGAATATTTACACAGTTTTCAATATCTCAGAAGTAGACTATATACATCAGAGTATGCATCAGTGGAAATATGTACACAAAAAGACATAGGAATAGTCTATCCTATTCCTCAGAAGAACTAGCCTCCATAGGCACAGTCGTCACATCCACAGTTGGGTCCATGGTCTATTTCATCCTCTAGAATATTGGCCAGGCAATCTATAGCCACTGTCTCATGATCAAAGCTGGCAATTGGCAGAATATCGGTCTCATCATCTAGGGAAAATAAATAAAGAGGGATGATAGCTCAGTAAGGGGGTGGGGCCAAGCAAGAAAACATAATACAAATGATGCGATGTGTTCTCCACACCTTATATGATGCTTATAGGTTCATTTAATAGTATACAACTTCCTAGTCCATTACTAAGTCTGAATTAGTGGTATAATGTTACGCAACGTAGGTGGTATTTCCTATCCTATACGTTGGGCCTTAGGAATACAAGCTCATTGCAAGCAAGAGTCAGCTAGTCCCAAAAAGAACCTCGATCCCCCAACTAACCCCTAGGTTAGTAACACCGGGTAGTTAAGTGTACAACACGTTGTACCCTGCTGGCACAGTATGTTGTACCACAGAAGTGTATTACTAATCAGGCAGCCATAAGTCGGGATTAGTTAATACCTATCCCCATATTGACAAGGGTTTGTAGCACTTGGGTGGTGGTATCCTAACCCACAATTTCTACATGATGCATATCCAAACACCAATCATTCACAACACACCCAATAACTGCAGGGCACTCACAAGCGTCCTGTCTTACCTATTTTACCTTTATTTAGCTATTAGATTTGCCAAAGCATTATCACAGAAATAGTATTCGTAATATGCATACAACAATGTGCATGGTATACAAACAAAATAAAATATTTGAAACACTATAAAAACAAGTCAGGGCACCCACTCACCTTGGTGTCAGAGTTCTTGAAAAACTCACTTTTTGGTTCACTTAAGTACTCTTACTGCACTTATTTACTATTTCACAAGACATTTCAAATCATTATTTACAAAATAAATTTCTATAATTCTATCCCACCCTACCAAAGTATAGTATCCCAACTTCCATTCTAGTTGGGCATTTGACTGTTCTTCTTTGTACAGTCTGGGTTTTCCAAGCATCCTTTCTTATTGGGGTTGCTTATGGGAAACCCCTAGTGGGTCCTACACTTAGGTAGAATGTGCTAAGTCACCTCAATAGTCCAATTAGGGTTTCAAGAGTTCAGACACTATATTTTCCTCCCTAGGTTCCAATTCTATTAAATATTATTTATACAATCACATAAATAGTATCCAAGCCCTGTTGACTCTTTATGTAGTAGAATCAGTCTCTGGAACCCAAACCGACAAGTTGCTTAGGCAACAATCAATCGGCCCGTCGAAACTTTTCAATTCCCCTTTTATTCTATAGAATCCGATACTGCCAATTCCGTACTGAACTCTACTTTAACTAATTTGAGCTCCCATCTCTTTCCTGAAGTCCAAATTGGTCATGGGAGGTTTGAAGGCTTAAATTGGATCTCATTTTAACCCATTCTTGAAACCCAATTACTAAGATTAGGTTAAGAAAATTCCAATTCTTTAAAAAAATCAGGGTTTCACGGTTATCTATTTTTTTTTCCATTTCTACAGAATTTAATCCCTATTCCACCTTCCTTCACAAGTTAAAGTTGGAATCAACCATTAAAAATCATAGAACTGAATCCCCCTTCCTATTAAATTCAATCAAAATTATTAGGATATAATTTATCATATTAGGTTAAGAGTTAAACTTAAGGTAAATCTCTATTTTGGGGCTTAGATGAGGTCTTACCCACTCAGCTTCAATTTACACCAATTCTTGCTGAATTGGTATTGAACTGTGAGGAATCCTAGGTTCTAGGGTTTATAGGAATAAATCCTTTGTATATTGGTTCCCTAAAACCTCTAGTGGGTTGGGTTTTTTTCTACTGGGAAGCAATACTCTGCACAGGGATTCCCTGGCTGTCACTAATTGGTAAAACCCTAACCCTAACTACTCTATTCATATAAAATTACTTTCCTAACTCTAACACTTGGTCCAATAATAGCTTGAGGTAGGTGAGTTCCCTCCTCACTTCCTTCTTCTTCTTCTCTTTCCTTTTCTTATTACTGTTACAGCCACAATTATGGTGAGTTTCTATCCATAAGGCACCCTAAACTTCCCTAAGGGTCTGTTTAGCTGGGCCACATTTTTTTCTTTGATCAAAGATAATATTATTGAGAAATGAGAAAAAACCATACAAGGAATGGAACGCGATCTCCAAACTCCCCACCTTCGACATTGCCATCAGCAGGGAGAAGGGAAAAGTGCACTAACAGAATCTATAATTTGGCCTACCATTAGCATCTCTGCTAAGGTGGTCTATAATATGAGTTGGATAAGTAATATTGTCTTATGAAACTCCACTTTTTGCTGCATCCCTTGCTAAATAGTCCGCAACTGTATTGGCTTCTCTAAAGTTGTGAGATACATTCCAGATGATGCCATCCAAGAAAGGGTTAAAAAAAAACATCTTTGGGCAGCGAACCAAGGAATCTACTTTTGATGCATCAGGGTAACCAATGCACTGGAATCGGACTCCACCAAGCATTAATTCCATGTCTCTAGCAGATAAGACCTTCCATTAGGCCCTCCATCTCAGCTTCAAAAACTCCCATGATCCCCATAAATTTCTTATAGGATCCCAGCACTCTACCTATATAGTCTCTGAAAATCTTGCCTGCCCCAACTCGGCCAAGATTTCCCAATGAACTTCCATCAAAGTTTAGCTTGATCTAGTTTGTGTGGGGTTTGCACCAGAAAAATTCAAGAATCTAACTAGAAGGCACAATCTGTATGCTCAGACCCAGCTTTCTATAACATATTATATCTTCCACTGATCTAACAACACCTTTTGTACAAGGCTTGTTATTTCTACTCTCATTAATGATAGACTAGCAGACGTACCTGGGATGCCTAAACCTGTCCTCATTCTGTCTCATGTTCCTCTCCCTCCAAATGTTATCTGCCATGATGACCAGCCCCATCTCCCATGCTTCTTTGCAATAGTCATTCTTATGCATTCTTTTCCACCATTGGAAAAGCAAAGTCATGGATTTGGGGCAAGTCCACCCAATATTAAAGCAGCTATAAAGGAAATTCTAGATTTCCACAGAGAAAGAGCAATGGAGGAAGGTATGATCTAGAGTTTCTTCTTCTGCACCACACAGGCTAAACTTAGAGACAAGGGTAATCCGTATTTTTCTCACCATGTCATCTAAAGGTAGTTTTCTATGGACCTGGCACCATCCAAAGGTTGACATTCTAGGCAGTAAAGCCCATGGGAATTTTGGATTCTGAATCCTAATTTCATCTCAAGCAGACTTCACACTAAAGGAACCATCTGTAAAGCATTTCCAATAACAGCTATCCTCACAATCTTATTGAGGAATATTAATTTTTTCAGCCAAGGAAAAAATATCATTCATCAAAGAAGACTAGACCTGAGACAAATTCTAGTGATAGTTGTCAATAAACCTATCTAGCTTCCCCACTGTAGGCTGATTAACATTCTCCCCCACCTCTGCTAGGTCTTGAAATGAGAAACCATCAATCCAGAAGTTGATCTTCTACCATTTCTGACCATCCATCTCTCATTTGACGAGATAAAACTCCACATTTTCCTAACTCCTGGTGTTACACCCATGCCCTAATTTGATCAAATTTGAACTGTTGTGATAGGCCTCGAATCGGAGATCAGAAGTACGATCAGATTTTGGCTCATGGCTGCACATTACCGAAGGGGTAGAGATGACCCCACATGTTCGTGCATCATGTGCCAATATAATTGGAGGGGATTCATACCTTTCGATCCCAGACGGTAAGTGACCCAACTCCCCACACTTGATTTTTGGCACGCATCATAATTTTTGAAAAGCCTTGGGAATGTCCGAGGGTAACCACCCGAGCGAGACCAACCATGGGACAGCAAGCTGTCAAGACAGAAAGCTATAAAGATAGGAAGCTGTCTTAACCACCAGAAATAAGCCACCGGAAGTAGCCTAGGCATGAATTCGGTGCCTGTTTCTGGTGGGTCCATAGGCTACTGTCGAGGTTTGGATGCCCGTGGGTCCTGCCACTCACATCATAAATGGTTTTGGATGATCCAAAATCATTCTCCACACCTTCCTCTTGATGTGAACACCTTATTGACCTAAATATGTGGGTCCTCGTGCCCCGAAACTCATTTAACCCGATTGGTTCAAAAGAGGCCCAAACCAAACAGACCATAAGGCCCAACTTAAGTTATAAGTTGAGAAATGAGATTCATTTCCTCATTTCCCTTGTGCCCAATGTAGGAGAGGAGAGATAGAGGAGAGGAAAGAAGAAGAAGAGGAAGGAGAAGGGGATTGAAGGCCTACCTTGGTGCCGGCTACCGCCTTGTTGTCAGAATTACTGCCAGAGGTAACTACAACCTACCATGCCACTCTCTCTCTTCATTTTGACCTAGAAAAAGCTAGGAATGGATGGAATCTTGGTGTACACACCATGTTATGGTTGTAGGATGGGTGTTCTGCCCTCTCAGTGTTGTTGCTGAGCTTGAACCAGGCCCCGTAAGCTCCAGCAACATGTAATGCCAAAAGATCAACTAGGGTTTCGATTGTTCTATCGACGTATCTCCCAAATGGCTGGATGGAATTGGAATTTTCTTAGCTTAGAATAATGCTAGGAACATCCCCTACAAACTCTATGGAACGAATCCTGACAATCAGGCCCGAGCTGGAAAGCCCAAAATTATTGGACTGCCCTATACCTCCATCGAAAATAGTCCATAGGATCCACTGGGTCTATTTTTGGTGGCATATTTTCGGTGGACATGGAGCCATATGTGCTCTCTGTCACCTTCACTAGAAATAGGTCTGATATTTTTGGTGGAAATGCCCTGTTTCCAGTGGTTGTTTTCAGTGACATTACTGTCATTGGGAAACTGTGTCTATGCATTTTGGGGCTAACTTGTGTAGGTCCCACTCGATGTTTCTGATGCATGCTGATGTACGATTTCCTTATGTCTAGGATAGTGATGCGCACGTGCCCCAAAGTTAGAATTGAATTGATCGATCGGTGGCCGTACTTAAACCCTAAAACAAATAGAGATCAACAAGGTGAAGGATGGACTGTGTTTATTTTTGGAATTTTTATCATTTATTAAATTGTTCACATGCTTAGAATTATATGTTTAATTGTAATTGTCATTTTTTGATCATGATATGAATTATATAGAAATGTATAACGGGATCTAGTGTGGCCGATGTGGTACCGGTACCTTGATCGCCGTGTGTTTGGATGTGTGTGTGTGTGTGAGACGAAATCTGGTGTGGTCGAGGTGGTACCGATGCTGTGATTTCTATATGTATGTTACTTTCATGCATTGATTATATGCATTAGAGCTAGTTGTAGTCACGGGTTACACTTTGTGGCTAAGGTCTCGCTGGTATCGTGTACCCCGAGACTGCATTTGGAAATGGATACGCTTCGTGGCTGAGGTCTTGCCGGTGTTGCATAGTCCATACTTAATTGTTATTTGCATGCTAGATTAGGTAAGCGGTCTTGGGTTTCACTTTGTGGCCAAGGTATCTCTAGTATCGTGTACTCGGGATTGTATTTGGAGATGGATTACACTTTGTGGTTGAGGTCTCTCTGGTATCATGTAATCTATACTAACTGTATCATTATGAAGGCATGTAGTACATATGTGGTTAGGTATCACTCCCTATGCTATGCACCCTTACCAACAGGGGTTGAGGTGTTGGATAACCCATTATGGTATGATTGATGTGCCTTTCCGAAGTGCCACTCCCGTGGTACAGTGTGATTGTTATCGGAGGCAGGGACTTATCCGGCGAGGCCGATGTGTTACCGGTGTTGTGACTGCCATGAGGGGGTTATCAGGGGTTTACTGGGTGACCAATGGATGCATATGGGGACCGATAGGCTTCTAATTATGGGTAGGGTTTGTATTGCTGCATAGTCAATGTCGTTGAGGGATACAGCCTAATGCACCGTAGTAGCATTTATCTGAATTAGTTTGTATTGTTAGGTGTATAATAAATAAATGAACTGCACCACGAGCATTATGAACTATGTGTTTAATTTCCACAATCATGCATCATAAATTATGATTGCTATTGGCTTGCTTGGATGTGCTTGACCCCACCCCTCACTAAGCGAGTTGGAAAGCTCACCCCACGTATACACCCCTTTTTAGATGATGATGCAAGTACCGTGGTACCGATGGCGGGTGGCTCAGTATCTTCTAGGTCAGAGTATGGTGTGAGAGACTGGTGGATGCCAGAAGCAGAGGAGCATGATCAGGACTGTGCTTGTAACCACGATGCTTACGTCGCACCGTGAGATTGTATATCATATTTTGATACTTTTGGATATAGCTGTGGATTGTATATATTCTTGAGATTATAAGTATATGTCATAGATGAATGTAACAAAATAACCTGGTTATTACTATTATATTACCATTAAATGTTTCCCCATTTTACTTATAATTCTGCTACTATACTCTAATTCCATTACTTATGTTGGTTTGTGTTGTTAGATTGTGAAAATGTTAAGGTACTCCTATCAGAGATCCTGGTAGGTTTGTAAGGCAGGTATGTGTCTTACTCACACCGCCAGTATTCCTAATGGTAAGTTAGGTCTACTAGGAGTGGGGTGTGACAACTATGGTATTAGAGCGCAATGCTCTACCTTAACTCACAATCTCAGCCAAACCATGATTTTGGGGAAACTAGGATTAAATAAAAATCTCAAGACAACAATAATAGAAATTGTACAATTAGGAGACAAGCATAGGTGTTAAAGCCGTTTCATTATAATAAAGAACTTGAATACACAACTTACAAAGAGATCACCAGAGTATAGCGTAAGATCACCTTTCTTGCTGCCATGGGGTCAACTTGTGAACAAGGTAAACCCAATGGGAACCAAAAAATGGGAGGGTACCACATTAGGCAGAAGACGATCCAAAAAGTGAAGGCTCATCCAGCTAAAAAACTATAGCCCGCGCATTAGCGCAATGGTGCTCTATGATCAGCTTTACTCTACCCAAGTGCTTGCCCCTTACTAAAATTAAAGTACAAAAAGCAGGAAATCCTAACTAGCCTAAGTCTAGGAAATTAAACAACCGAAGCAAATGACATAATGTAAAAATTCAACTAAACCTAAAAACATCAAACACAAATAAAGACATGAAAATGGAAATCCTAAAGGCTATAGTGGCAAACATGCCACTACTCTTGCTGTTGTTGCTACTGGTTCTGTTCTTGGCCCTGAGCCTAGTTCGGACCATGCGTTCCTAGTGGAGGCACTGGAATACCTAGATGGAAGACCATCGCCTGCATCTATGCCTCTAGGGAGGCCACTCTATTGTCCATAAGACAATAGGTCCTATCTATACTCTCAAGGCAACCATCTATGCTCCTCATCAGTGACATAGTTGTGTCCAGATGGGCCATAACATTATTGAGACCATAAGGCCTCGCACCCCTAGTGCTCTGAGATGTAGAAGCCGTTATAGAACCCATAGCTTGGGGATCAGGTGGTGGAGCGCCACCAACCCTAGCAGCTTCTCCTCCTACACCAACATCACCAGTATCACCACCCTCTATCTCCATAGGCTGTTGACCCTCTCCTGGGATAGGTGTCACCTCCCTCAAATCTATGGTCATCTTCCTCAGTGAGTCTTGGTTGAAGTATGTGACCTCTTCACCCAAGCGTGCCTCACCCTCCAAGTCCACCCCAAAGCGACGAAAGATGTCAGTCAATATCCTCCCATAGCATAGGTTCCCTACCCGATGGTCCTGTCTCTCAGACCAATTACCATGGTCCACATTAGGAGGTAAGGTAGAAGTATCTGCGCCCCCATGTACACGTAATATGTCACATAGGCTTGAAGGGCGGATACCTCATTATAATGTCCGCAAGTGGGGAGGACATTCAGCTGAATTGCATGACATACAACCTTTGGAGTAGCAAAATAGTTGACTGAATGGTTCTATCCCTTGGCTTCCTTAGTCAGCATGTCATTGATCTCCTGAAAGGTATCGCACTAGGTCGTCGGGCATTGCTAAACATCAAAATGTTGGCCTACTAACCCATATTAAAGGAGATCTCCACCCCCTTCACATAGGAGGTGATCCGCATCTCTTTGGGGCCCCGGTCCACGCATTCCATGTTGGAATAGAATAGCTTGACCAATGTGGGGTAGTGATATCTGTTGGGTTTCAGGATGTGGTACCACCCGATCTCCTCAAACTGTTGATGAAGAAAGAATGTGAAAGTCATTGGTCCTCACGTAGACTCCTGGGTTGACATTACGGCGCTCAAAGAATTCCCAACGGTCTTGCTCAACCACAGAGCAAAACTGAATTGGGTTGAACTGCTCAGCGGCATCTTGCTCCTCTTGTATAAGAGCACGTCATGTACTTACACGGCGTCCAAACATTGTTGCAAGATGATTCCTAAGGATTTGGAATGGAAAACCTAGTTAAATGGCTGAATACAAAACTCATAGAGAAGAAAATCACAAAAAACAAGGTTATAGAGAGAGAAAACATACTTGGATGCGAATGCGGTACTAATCGATCATGAAATAGGACGAGGAATGTAGGGAATGGGTAGAAAAAGACTCCTTGGCCGTTTCCACACCTTTCTCATAAGAGTAAATAGGATTTTAAGTGAATAAACCAAGACCTGAGCCTATTTATGGACGACTTGGTGCCATTGGAAACACTGGGCATGCTTCCGATGCTTGTTTCTGGTGAAAAGAAAAGTTGAATTTTTGCCTCTGTTTTGCCCACCATAAATACCACTGATATTTCTGGTGAATAAAACCATATTTTTGGTGATTTGACCCCTGTTTCCGGTGGACTCTTTTGGAAAATAAGTCATTTTATTTTTTAAATCTAAGGTTTTATTTTGATTCCTTTAATGGTGTGCCTGTTTAGGATGCATGCGCTATTGGATTTTAATATGTGTGGACCCCACTTTTGCATGTCATAACCCTAATTTTACCAATTGTGTATGTGTGGGACCCACTATGTATGCATGTGTTCCGTTTACATGCAATCTTGTTTATGCATGTGCACTAATTGGATTCCTTTATAGGAATCATGTCTGTCGGAACACCCGATCCTGATCCCAATCATGCCCGTCACCTCCCACTTCCCCTACACAGAATAGGGGTAGACCCCACAATACACCACCGGCTCCGCCAGTACTTACAACCCAGGATGTGGCATCTATCATAAATAACATGATGTGGTAATTTGAGGAAAAGAAAAATCATTTATGGTTGGGATCAATGATAGGATCCAAGCGACAATGGAAGCTTGTAATGCACCGTCCGCACCTCTTAGTCCACTGGCACCCATTCCAATACCCGCTGGATCGGCTGCCCTTCAAATATCTAGTGGGGCATAAGTCCATGGGCATGTGCAAGATCCGATGCTAGAGCAAGATCAAGCCCGTGTAGAGGGCTAGATAGACTTGACAAAAATGATGGAGAAGTTTCAACGGCTTAGGCCCCCATGTTTCTTCAGGGTGGAGCAAGACCCATTGTATCCATCAAGATGGATTAGTGGAATGGAGAAGGTTTTTAGACTGATGGGCTACACCGATGAGCAGAAAGTTTTGTGTGCGGGCTATCAGTTATAGAATGAAACAGATGATTGGTGGAGTGCCACCGAGCCTATTCTGAGGGCTAGTAACCCATATCCCACTTTGGCAGACTTCAAGGGGCCTTCTTTGAGAACTATTTTTTGGAAAGCTTCTGGGATAGGAGAGAGAGTGAGTTCTCTCAGTTGGTTTAAGGTTCTCGGTCTGTGCTCAAATATCAGCAACGCTTCGAGGAGCTATTCGATTTTTCTCTTGACCATCTTGGAGGTGATAGAGCCAAGGAAAAGAAGTTTGAGAAAGGGTTGAGGCCAGGTATTGGGTCAACTATTGTGGGTTTGAAGCTGCAAACCTATGCTGAGGTGGTTTAGGTGGCCAAATCTATTGAGGACCGGCATAGGGATAACTATATGGCTCAACAAGGGATGGGAAAGAGGCCAATGGGATCTGATGATTCTAAGGGAGGCAGCAAACCTTTCCGAGTTCCTTATGTCAACCCAACTCCAGTGTAATTTAGGAGGCCTGATACTAGTCAGACTTCCCAGCCCTCCCGATCTAGTGCTATATCTCAGTCTACGGGATCGGCCGAGATGTTTTCATTGTGATCAGCCAGGTCACATGGCTAGGATATGCCCCCACCAAAGGCCAGGTGATGCACCCTACACTATGCCACCTAGGCCCCAGCAGACATATTCAGCCCCTAGACCAGCTAACCCCTACAGGGCCAGAGACCACAGGGCAGAGTGTTTGCTATGACGGCAAAGGATGCTGAGGCTACATCCGGTGTAGTGACAAATACATTATTGATATCATTATTACCTGCACATGTGTTATTTGACTCAGGAGCTTCGCATTCATTCGTGTCATCGACATTTGTGAAGAAGATGAGAGTTTCACCTAAGGGACTGACTCAATGTTTGGCTGTGAGCACCCCTACAGGAAGTGTAGTGGGTTTGAACTATGTTTATGAGCCTTGTTCAATGACTATAGGAGATCTGAGTTGAATGCTCACTTGATCGAGTTGGATATGACTGACTTCAACGTGATTTTAGGAATGGACTGGTTGTCTGCATACATAGCTAGTGTGCTATGTGTAGAGAAGGCTATCATTTTCAGACCTCGTGATGATGATGAGTTTGTGTTCGAAGGGGATAAGCCTAAGAAACCCAAGAGAGTTATCATATCCGCACTCCAGATGAAGAAGCTACTGGATAAGGGATGTCAAGGCTACTTAGCATCTGTGATGGATACTGAGATAGAGATCAGGCCATTGATTGAGCTAGATGTGGTGAGGGAATTTTTTGACGTATTCCCAGATGACTTGACAGGTTTGCCCCTGGATTGAGAGACAGAGTTTGCTATAGACCTACTCCCCTGTTCAACACCAGTGTCAAAGGCGCCTTACCGCATAGCCCCTATAGGGTTGAAGGAATTGCAGGTGCAACTTCAAGACCTTTTGAAGAAGGGATTTATTAAACCTAGTGTGTCTCCATAGGAGCACTAGTGTTGTTCGTCAAGAAGAAAGACAGAAGTATGAGATTGTGCATTGATTACCAAGAGCTTAATAAGCTAACCATCAAGAACTGATATCCTTTGCCAAGGATAGATGATTTATTTGATCAGTTGCAGGGTGGCAAGGTGTTCTCCAAGACCGACCTTAGATTAGGCTACCACCAGCTCAGGATCAAGGATAGTGATGTCAATAAGACAGCCTTCAGATCAAGGTATGGACATTACGAGTTCTTGGTAATGTCATTTGGGTTGACCAATGCACCAGCCGCATTTATGGATTTGATGAACCGGGTGTTCCAAAATGTGTTGGATAAGTTTGTGATAGTATTCATTGATGACATTTTGGTCTACTTCAAGAGTGCAGAGGAACATGTTGTTCACCTGAGGTTGGTACTGCAACGGCTGAGAGAGAAGCAACTCTATGCCAAATTAAAAAAGTGTGAGTTTTGATTGTCACAGGTGGTATTCCTAGGCCACATTGTTCAGCCAAGGATATAGAGGTTGACCCAGGCAAGGTGAAGGCAGTTCTAGAATGGGAGATTCCTAAGAGTGTAGCAGACATACGTAGTTTTTTGGGATTAGTTGGATATTACAAGAGGTTTATCGAGAACTTCTCTCGCATTGCTACTCCGATGACCTGGCTCACATGGAAGGGTGTAAAATTTGAGTGGTCTGATGCTTGTGAGAAAAGCTTCAAAGAGCTAAGGCAAAGGTTGGTATCAGCTCCAATTTTGACTATTCTGACTGGTATAGGTGGTATGGTTGTTTATAGTGATGCCTCCAAGCTGGGATTGGGTTGTGTATTGATGTAGCATGGGAAAGTCATTGCTTATGCATCCCGTCAGTTAAAGGATTATAAGAAGAACTACCCCACCCATGATTTAGAGTTGGCAGCTATGATTTTTGCACTAAAAGTCTGGAGATACTACCTGTATGGTGAGAAGAGTGAGATCTTCAGTGACCATAAGAGCCTAAAGTACTTCTTCACCCAAAAAGAGCTCAATATAAGATAGAGACGTTGGTTGGAGTTGATGAAAGATTATGATTGTACTATCCACTGTCACCTAGGAATGGCCAATGTGGTAGCTGGTGCACTTAGTCAAAAATCCTATTCACTGACTCTGGCATCACTGACCACCAATGAGTATCTCCTAGAGGAGGCTAGGAAGCTAGACTTTGAGTTATTTGTAGTGGATGTCACCTTGTCACTATCGGCATTGGTGGTACAACCTAGTCTGGTGGATAGGATCACTATAGCTCAAGTTACTAATGCAGAGCTGCAGAAGCTGATAGTAGAATGCCAGGAAGGAACCCAAAAGGACCCAGATTTCTTGGTGACTGAAAGCGGGATCCTCAATTTCAAAGGGAGGTTGTGTGTGCCCAGTGATGGTGATTTATGAGACACAATTTTGAGAGAGGCATATAACTCTCCATACTCTATTCACCCCGGCAGCACTAAAATGTACAAGGACCTCAAGGGCTCCTACTGGTGGAAAAGAATGAAGAATGATGTGGCCACGCATGTGTCTAGATGCCTCACATGCTAACAAGTCAAGGCTAAGAGACAGAGGCCCCAAGGGTAATTATAGTCCCTACCTATTCCAGAGTGGAAATGGGAGAATACTACCATGGACTTTGTCATAGGCCTACCCCATACATAGAAGGGTATGGATGCCATTTAGGTAGTTGTGGACCGCTTGATTGAAGCAACTCAATTTATCCCAATCAAGGTTACATTTTCTATGGACAAGTTGGTCAAGTTGTATGTCGATAACATCATTAGGTTGCATGGTGTACTAGTTAGTATCATCTCTGATCGAGATCCCAGGTTCACTTCCAAGTTTTGGACATGTGTGCAGAAGGCTATGGGCACACAGTTGGCTTTCAGCACTGCCTTTCACCCTCAAACCGATGGTCAATTGGAGAGGACTATTCAGACATTGGAGGACCTACTCCAAGCATGTGCCTTGGATATGAGTTATAGTTATATTTCCCTGATGGAGTTCTCCTACAACAATAGTTATCAGGAAACCATCGGGATGTCCCTATTCGAGGCACAGTATGGCAAGAAATGCTAGACTCCACTCTATTGGGATGAGGTTGGTGAGGGGCATATTTTGGGTCCGGACTTGATATAAGCTACTAGTGAGAAAGTGAATGCGATCAGAGAAAGGATCAAGGTAGCTTAGTCCAGGATGAAAAGCTATGCAGATGTTAGGAGGAAACATCTGGAGTTTGGTGTTGGAGACAAGGTCTTCTTATAGATCTCTCCAGTTAAAGGGGTGATGTGGTTCGACAAGAAAGGAAAGCTTAGTCCAAGGTTTATGGGATCGTATGATGTACTAAAGAGGATCGGACTAGTAGCTTATCGGATAGCTTTACCGCCAGAGTTGGAAGGTACACATAATGTCTTCCATGTATCTATGTTGAGGAAGTACATTCTTAACCCCACTCACGTTTTGACTTACATATCCTGTGAATTGGATGAGGATTTTGCCTACGTGGAGTATCCGGAGAAGGTTGTTGATCGGAAGGACCATATTCTTCACAACCGCACCATTTCCTTCGTCAAAGTGAAATGGATGAACCACCCCGAATAGGAAGCATCCTGGGAGTGAGAAGATGAAATGATAAAGCAGTATCCTGGATTGTTTGATTTTCCAGGTACGTTCAATTTCAAGGATGAAATTCTTATAAGGTGGGGGGAGTGTTACACGCGTGCCCTAATCTGGTCAAACTTGAATTATTGTGACGGGCCTCGGGTTGAAGATCGAAAGTACGATCTGGTTTTGGATCATGGATGCACATTATCGAAGGGGTAGAGATGACCCCACATGTTCATGCATCGCGTGCCTCTCTAAATGGAGGGGATTCATACCTTCCGATCCCAAACAGTAAGTGACCAGACTCCCCACACTTGATTTTCGGCACGCATCATAATTACCAAAAAAACCTTGGGCATGTCTGATGGCAACCACCTGTGAGAGACCAACCATGGAACAACAAGCTATCAAGATAGCAAGCTATCATGACCACTGAAAACAAGCCACCAAAAGTAGCCTGGGCATAAATCTAGTACCTATTTATGATGGGTCCACAGGCTATTGTCGAGGTTCTGATGCCCGTGGGTCCCGTCACTCGCATCATAAATGGTTTTGGATGATCCCAAATCATCCTCCACACCTTTCCCTTGATGTGAACACCTTATGGACCTAAATGTGCAGGTCCTCATATCCCAAAACTCATTTTAACCCGTCTGGTTCAAAAGCGGCCCAAACCAAACAGACCCTAAGGCCCAACATAAGTTATAAGTTGGGAATTTAGGATTCATTTCCTCATTTCCCTTGTGCCCAACATAGGAGAGGAGAGAAAGAGGAGAGGAAAGACGAAGAAGAGGAAGGAGAAGGGGGTTAAAGGCCTACCTTGTTGCCGACTATTGCCTTGTTGTCGGAATCGCTGCCGGAGGTAAATACAACCTCCCATGCCATTCTCTCTCTCATCATTTTGAACTAGAAAAAGCTAGAAATGGATGGAATCTTGGTGTACACACCATGTTAGGGTTGTAGGATGGGTGTTCTACCCTTCTGGTATTGTTGCCGAGCTCGAACCAAGGTCGGTGAGCTCCGACAACATGTAATGCCAAAAGACCAACTAGGGTTTCTATCGTTCGATCAATGTATCTTCCAAACGACTTGGTGGAATTCAAATTTTCTTGGCTTAGAATTATGTTAGGAACATCCCATACAGACTCCATGGAACAAATCCAGGCAATCGGGCCTGAGCTGGAAGCCCCAAATTATTGGACTGCCTTGTACCTCCATCGGAAACAGTCACCGGATCCACTGGGTCTATTTCCGGTGGCATATTTTCGATGGACATGGAGCCATATGTGCTCTCTGTCACCTCCACCAGAAATAGGTCTGATATTTCTGGTGGACATGCCCTATTTTCAGTGGTAGTTTTCGGTGACATTACTGTCATTGGGAGACAGTGTCCGTACATTTTAGGGGTGACTTGTGTAGGTCCCTCCTGATGTTTTTGATGCATGGTGATATACAATTCCCTTGTGTCTAGGATAGTGATGTGCATGTGCCCCGAAGTCAAAATTGAATTGATTGATCAGTGGTCGTACTTGAACCTTAAAACAAACAGAGATCAACAAGGTGAGGGATAGACTGTGTTTATTTTTGGAATGTTTATCATTAATAAAATTGCTTACATGCTTAGAATTATATGTTTAATTGTAATTGTCATTTTTTTATCATAATATGAATTGTATGGAAATGTATGACGGGATCAAATGTGGCCGAGGTGGTACCAGTACTGTGATTGCCATGTGTTTGGATGTGTGTGTGTGAGATGGAATCCAACGTGGCTGAGGTGGTACCGGTGCCATGATTTCAGTACGTATGTTGCATTCGTGCATTGATTATGTATATTAGAGCTAGTTATAGTCATGGGTTATACTTTATGGCTAAGGTCTCGTTGGTATCGTGTACCCCGAGACGACATTTGGAAATGGATAAGCTTCGTGGCCGAGGTCTTACCAGTGTTGCATAGTCCATACTCAACTGCTATTTGCATGCTAGATTAGGTAAATGGTCTCGGGTTTCACTTTGTGGCCAAGGTCTCTCTGGTATCGTATACCCAGGATTGTATTTGGAGATGGATTACACTTTGTGGCCGAGGTCTCTTCGGTATCATGCAATCCATACAAACTGTATCATTATGAAGGTATGTAGTATATATATAGTTAGGTATCACTCCTATGCTGCACACCCTTGCACGAGGGGTTGAGATGTTGGATAACCCATTGTGGTATGTTTGATGTGCCTTTCAAGTGCCCTCCGTGGTATAATGTGATTGTTTTCGAAGGCAGGGACCTGTCCAGCATGATTGATGTGTTATCGGTGTTGTGACTGCCAGGAGGGGGTTATCAGGGGTTTGTGGGTGACCCATGGATGCATGTGGGGATCGATAGGCTTCTAATCATGGCTAGGGTTTGTATTGCTACGTAGTCGATGTCTTTTTTAAGATGAGGGATACAGCCTAATGTGCCGTAGTAGCATTTACCAGACTCAGTTTTTATTGTTAGGTGGATAATAAATAAATGAACTGCATCACGAGCATCATGGACTATGTGTTTAATTTCCATTATTATGCATCATAAATTACTACTTCTATTGACTTGCTTAGATGTGCTTGACCCTAGCCCTCACTGAGCAAGTTGGAAAGCTCACCCCACGTATAAATCCATTTTTAGATGATGATGCAAGTACCGTGGTGCCGATGGCGGGTGACCCAGTATCTTTTGGGTCAGAGTATGGTGTGACCGTATAGTGGATGCCAAAATTGGAGGAGCACGATCAGGACTGTGCTTGCAACCACTATGCTTATGCCGCATCATGAGATTGTACATCATATTTTGATACTTTTGGATATAACTGTGGATTGTATATATTCTTGAGATTATAAGTCTATGTCATGGATGAATGTAATAGAATAACCTGGTTATTGCTATTATATTACCATTAGATGTTTCTCCATTTTACTTATAGTTCCGCTACTATACTCTGATTCCGCTGCTTATGTTGATTTGTGATGTGAGATTGTGAAAATGTTAAGGTACTGGTATCAAAGATCCTGATAGGTTTGTATGGTAGGTAGGTGTCTTACTCACACCACCGGTATTCCTAATGGTAAGTTGGGTCTACTGAGGTATAGAGGTGGACCCTATCAAGATTAAAGCAATCAGGGACATGCCTACACCTCAGACTGAGAAGGAGATACGAGGATTCCTTGGTCACATCCAATACATTAGCCGTTTCATATCCCAATTGACCACTATCTATGAACCAGTGTTCAAGTTGTTGAAGAAGGATCAGCCCACATGGTGGGATTTCCAATGTCAAGAAGCCTTCGACAAAGTCAAAGAATACTTGTTAAATCCACCGGTTCTTATGCTACCAATAAAGGGGAAACCACTTCTATTATATCTGTTAGTAGGATAGTTCTTGATGGGATCCATGTTAGCTCAGAAAGATAAGGTAAAAGGAGTAGAACAGGCTATCTACTATTTGAGTAAGAAATTCTTGGAGTATGAAGTTTGATATACATCATTAGAAAAGACTTGCACAGCTCTTATTTGGGCAACAAGAAGGTTGCGACACTATATGGTGGCATATCCAATTCGCTTGATTTCGGAATGGATCCTATCAAGTATTTGTTCAAAAAGCCGCACTCACGGTAGAATGGCAAGGTGTTTGCTATTATCTCAGAATTTGACATTACATATGTCAATCAAAGTCTATAAATGGTGAGCAATTGCGATCACTTGTCGCACATCCCACGAAGATAGGAGATCATTAGATGATGCTTTTCTAGATGAGAAATCATGGTAGTTGAAGAAGGAAGCTCTGTTAGCACATGGCAATTATATTTTGACGAAACAGCCAATCAAAGAGGGCATGAGGCAGGAGTGTTATTAATAACACCCAACGAGCTCTATTTGCCTTCATCTTTTCGACTTGATTTTCCATGCACCAATAATATTGCTCAATATGAAGCATGTCCAATCGGTCTAGAGATAGCTCTGACAATTGGGGTAGAAAGGATCCAAGTGTTTGGTGACTCATCTATTGTAATCTGCCAAACTCAAGGGAAATGGAAGACCAGAGATGAGAAATTGAAGCCTTATCAAGAATATCTGGAGTAGATCTCTAAACACTTTGAATAAATCTCTTTCGAATACTTCCAGAGAGATAGCAATCGGTTCGCCGATGCTCTTGCAACATTAGCATCAATGGTTGAGTGTAGTCCTATGGCCTAAGTAAGACCTTTTCTGGTTGAAAGAAAGGTAAAGCCCATCTATCATGGCTCAGTGAATGTCTTGACAATAGATGGAAGATTTTGGTTTGCTCCTATTGTGGACTTCATCAGGGAAGGGAAATATCCTATGGAAACAACATCAGGGGAAAAGAAGTTTCTCAGAAAATTTGCCACCAAATTCACATTACAAGATGATTTGATGTACAAAAGTTCATTCGATGGAATTCATCTATTGTGTGTGGATGAAGAACAGGTGCAGACTGTGATAGAAGAAATACATCAAGGTATCTATGGGCCTCATATGAATGCAAGAATGCTAGCCAAGAAAATCCTAAAATTAGGATATTATTGGAGCACAATGGAGGCAGATTGTGTAGATTTCGTTCAGAAATGCCATAAATGTCAGATATTTGCCAATATCATACATATTCCGCCAATGGAATTACATTCGCTCAGTTTCCCTTGGCCATTCTCTACATGAGGTATTGATGTTATAGGAAAAATTACTCCCAAAGCATCAAATGGTCATGAGTTCATACTGGTAGCAATTGACTATTTCACCAAAAGGGTGGAAGCACAGTCATATTCAGTCCTCACTCCTACAAAAGTGGCCAAGTTTATCAAAGAGAACATCATTTGTTGACATAAGATCTCGCAACAATCGATATCTGACCAGGGCACCCATTTTTTAGGGCAAGTTTGGGATCGGATGACATAATTCCACCACTCATCGTCCACAAACATATGGGGCAGTGGAAGCAACTAATAAAAATAAGAAGGTAATTCTCCAGAAGATGGCAGATACGCATAGGGATTGGGTGGATCACTTACCGTATGCACTATGGGCATATAGAATGTCGATTCGAACTTCTATAGGGGCAACTCCATATTCCCTTGCATACAGAATGGAACCTGTGTTGCCAATTGCGATACAAGTTCCCTCTCTTCGAGGCCTCATAGAAAGCAAGCTACCAGAAGGAGAATGGATACAGGCTAAGTATGATGAACTCAATCTGTTGGATGAAAAAAGGATGAAAGCCATGGACAATTTAAAAAGTATCAGTTGAGAATGGCAAGAGCATTCAATAAAAATGTTCGTCCTCGCAACATCGAAGTTGGAGATTTGGTCCTCAGAGAACAAAAAGCACCTACACAAGATCTTCGGGGAAAATTCCGACCAAATTGGAGTGGTCCATTCACAGTAAAGAAAGTCTTATAAGGAAAAGCTATACTACTCATGGATTTGGATGGAGATGAATTGTCAGGTTTGATTAATATAGATCAACTGAAAAAATATTATGTTTAAGTTTAGGGTAACCACTTGAACTACATTTGACCTGATTCTTCATAAGGGATACGTAAGGAACTCGGCATGTTCGAGTGCGGTCTCATCTGTACCAAACTCTTAAAAAAAATAAAATTTCTTGGGGCATTGATTAAAAGGAAAAAGAAAAAAAAAAGAAGAAAAAAAAGAAAAGAAAAAAAAAAAGGAAAAAAAAAAAGATTCAGAGTTATGTCTCTAGTGTCCAAGAAAGAAAGCAATGCTTTAAGATCATCAACTCACCATTTGGCACCTTAATTACTAGACAGCTTGTTTTCCCTAGTAATTCGTTTCTCCATCATTAATAGTCTATAAAAAATCACCACTTGGCATTATCAATCACAAGTCAGATCATTCCCCACTTGTGGTTCTTTTTGTTCCCTTTTCAAATGTAATATCTTATCTTCAGTGTACAAGTTGAAATTATGAAAACTTATTGGGCCATAAAATATTTTTCTTTCTATCAGAAGTATCTTCTCATAAAACAAAAATATTTGTGAGCTTGTTACCATGTCTTGTATATTTTTATTTCACTTTTTTTGAAAAGTTGTTCGCTTGTATCATCTAGGAACAAATCAATTATGGCTTTTCCCAGTGCAAATACTTTGGATGAGACTCTACGCAGGTGGACGGTGAATATGAACGTGGATGATTCTAGGCTGTTGGAAGAAACAAATCTTCAGGTTCTTAGTCAAATTCGATGCATGGAATTATGCCATAACTTGCTGAAGGAAGTTCCTAAGCATTGGGATTATGATCTGCACGTGTTCAAATTTGGGTCAGGAGAAATTTGTCCCACTCTGGAAGGATTCAGAGCTTGCTTGCTCTCCCCACCCAAAGGGAAGCTTTTTCGTCCTACTCTGCAAGTAAACTACACTCAAGATATCCAAGAGTTCTTCGGATGGAACTGAAAGGAAATGAAGAAGTTCATAGTTTTCCATAAAATAGACATCTTTGAAGTAGCCAAAGCTTTTTCTCGATACAGACATTAGGAGGGAATGGATCAGTGGCGTAAAGGTACTGTCTATCTATTTTATATAATAGATCGATACTTGTTGCGTTATCCTGGACGTGGAGCTGTTCCCGCTATCTTCAAAATAGTGTTACAACTTTGAGAAGGTTACGACATTATTCCTACAATCTTGGCTGAAACACTTAAAGGGTTGGACCAGATGGTCATTTCTGGGAAATTTGGTACAAATCACTATATGGGGTGTCCTGCTGCTTTCCAACTTTGGTTAACTGAGAAGCTACAACTGTTAAGGCCTTTCCAACATAATAAGCTGACAACCATCTAGTACCAAACAAGGAGAGAAATTCTAGAATTCCACTTAATTGCTAATTGGCAGGAGCACTTTCAAGAGAAAACTGAAGATAATATCAGATGGACCTGTCAGTGGTTGCCAATTGAGAATCCTATTATGAATACCCCAGGGTGCAATTATGTTAGGCTGCTGGGTTTGACTCACATGTCCTTTTATCTACCTACTCATCTGCAGTGGCAATATCAGTCACCTCAAACAGATCCAAGAGAAGTAGTCAACTTTTATCCCCGAGAGAAGCTATCCACTGGTGTCATAGATCTGCTGACAAATTAATGGCAAAGGCAGCTGGTGTAAGGTCTTTTGGAAGAAAAAGTTCCAAACACTTAAGTGAAGAAATTGAAGATCTAGTTTTTGGTTTATTTTATTTTCATGTAACCGTTTTTCGTTTGTTGTAAACCTGAGCTTGGAGTTGAATTAAATTTAGCCTTTTCTATCTACCTTCACATGAGTGGTGGGAATAAAAAAAAAAAAAAAAAGGAACCATGCATAACCTAAACAAAAGAATAACATTGCTATAACATAACAAAACACCATCATCCATTGCATTGTTGCTTGATATGTACTAACCTATGTTTGTTTAGGTTAAAAAAAAAAACTTTTAAGTGACATGAAAAGAGCGTCATTTTTACAAACAGTGCCAAAAAATGCCAATTGCATTGTAAGAATGATATAATAAGAATTCCATTTCCATGACAGCGCTAGAAAGTGCCAATTCCTTGACCAAGATGTCATTATAAGAATGACATTTCAGTGCCAAGATGCATATGAAAATTCTTTTTCCACGGCAACGCCGAAAAGTGCCAATTTCTGCCTCATTTTCCATGACAATATTGGAAAATATTAATCTTAGTGTCAATTTTCAGATCAACAGTATTAAGAAATGTTACAAAGAAGACAAACAGATCAGAAGGGCTAAGGTTCCTTATAAGAACGATATCCTTACAATTTCTCCAGTGAGTTTGTCTCTCAGGTGTGTATTCTCTTCCTTGTTAGAAATGATGACACTTTGAGATAATTCCCTCATACTTGCATTCTTGGCCAAGTCCAGGACATTTCATGTATGATCCAGTTCTAGTGGTATGAATTACCAATACTAGTCAATTGGATATACTGTCATATTAATTTCTTGTTTTCGTCGAATTTTACCATCAGATTCTAATCGCTCGCCTTTTGCATTGCACCTCCGCTATCCCTGAGTAGGATATCGGCAGTACATGCTCTAGGGTGAAAAATTTTTGTTGTTCTTTTCTTTGTCCTTCGGCTGTTGCACAGTCTCGACCAAAGAGGGGCATTCTGTAGACACCAAATTTTATCCTCCCTCGGCAATGATGAATTACAGGTAATGAGGAGACATATTTTCTCTTTCGAAAAGAAGTTGAATTTTTGACACAAATCCAAACTATCGCAGAACTTGTGATTGGTCATTAATACCTTTTGCTAAAAAACGACAATCAAGCCTGGCAAGTGCTCGATTCCCATATCATTGGAAAGTATTCGGAAACACGGTCTCATTGATATCTTGTATGAAAAAAATGATACCTAAGTGTGTCGTAATGCCTACTTAAACTTTGAACCAGTTAAACCAGAAAGAACCAAACCAAATCAAACCCTAAACCCTAAACCAGACCAAACACTAAACCAGACCAAACCCTGAACCAAACCCTAAACCAGACCAAACCCTAAACCAGACCAAACCCTGAACCAGACTAAACCTTGAACCAGAACAAACCCTAAACTAGACCAAACCCTGAACCAAACCAAACCAAACCTTGAACCAGACCAAACCCTGAACAAAACCAGACCAAATCCTGAACCAAACCAAACCCTAAACTAGACCAAACCTTGAACCAGACCAAACCTTAAACTAGACCAAAACTCTGAACCAAACCAGACCAAACCCTAAACTGAACCAAACCAGACAAAACCCTAAACCAAACCAACCTAAAACCAAACCAAACAAAAACCCTAAATCCTAATTTAAACCCTAAACCCTAATCAAAACCCTAAACCCTAATTTAAACCAAACCCCAATTTAAACCAAACCCCAATCAAAACCCTAAACCTTAATTTAAGCCAAACCCTAAACCCAACTAGAACCCAAACCCAAAACTTAAAATTAAACCCTTAATCAAACCTTAATCAAACCTTAAAATTAAATTAAAATTAAACTTTAAATCAAACCCTTAACCAAGCCTTAATCAAACCCTAACCTTAAAATCAAATTAAAATTAAACCTTAAATCAAACCAAAATCAAAACTTAAGATTAAACCTTAAAATCAAAACTTAAAATTAAACCGTAAAATCAAACCATAATTCAAACCTTAATAAAACCAAAATTAAAACCTTCAATCAAACCATAAATAAAACCAAAATCAAACTTTTAATCAAACCATAATTCAAACCTTAATCAAACCAAAATCAAACCTTGAACTTAAATCGGACCCTATCCAAACCAAAACTTACTGATTGTTATTGACATGATAAGAACTCCACCAAAGGCTACTGCCGCCCAGGCTAGGGACTAGCCCCTGGTCTAGGGGAGTATCTGCAGGTGTGAGGGTGCCACAGGGTATTTCAAAGCCTCACAGGGTACCACATACTATTTTAAAGCTTTACAGGGTGACACGTACCTATTTTCACTACACAACAGGGTGACACATACACTAACGGGGTGACATGAAGGGGGGGTCCGTGTAAACCCTTACGCGATCAGTATAAGGCCTTACACGGATTGTGTAAGGGATTGCAAATCCGTGTAAGCCCTTACATGGATTTGTGGGGGCTTACATGGATTTGGCCTCTCCTCTCATGGCCTTGGGCGTTTTTATACCCCTGCCCCTCCTCCTGTCCTATAAATAGTGACCCCTGGGTCACTGTAAACCCCGGGCAAGAAAGCAACAGGCAGAAAAGAATAGACAGAAAACAACCAAGAGCAAAATCCCTAAGAAAAATCCCTAACATTGTTCTAAAAGAGAGAGAGAGAGAGAGAGAGAGAGAAGAAAAAAAAAGAGTAAAGAATCCTAACCTAGCTGAAGTTGACTGTCGCATTGCCGGAAGTCCATGTTGTCCATATCAGGTTAGTATTGAACTCCTATTCAAATTCTTTTTATTTAAATTTAACACTTTTATTATAATGTGGAAGCTCTACCAAAATTCTTGAGCTGATTCCAACCCTAGAAAAATGGTGCGGAAGCTCTGCCCAAAATTCCTGAGCTGATTCCAACCTCAGAAAAATGGCGCAAAAGCTCTGCCTTAAATTCCTGAGCTAATTCCAACCTTAGAAAAATGGTGCAAAAGCTCTGCCAAAAATTCTCGAGATGATTCCAACCCTAGAAATATGGCACGGAAGCTCTGCCCAAAATTCCTGAGCTGATTCCAACCCTAGAAAAATGGCGCGGAAGCTCTGTCCAAAATTCCTGAGCTAATTCTAACCCTAGAAATGTGCATGAAAGCTCTACCCAAAATTCCTGAGCTGATTCCAACCCTAGAAAAATGGTGCAGAAGATCTGCCTAAAATTCCCAAGTTGATTCCAACTCTAGGAATACGGCACGGAAGCCACCTTAAATTTCTAGAATTGATTTTACTTCTAGAAATATAGTATGGAAGTCCTATTCAGATTCCCGAAAACCAGAATCCGTAGTCACACCCTAGCAAAAAAGCCTTGTCAACTTTCTTACCCAGGTGCCAGAAGTTTTTAATTTCTCCAAGAAAGAAAAAAAAATTAAATCATTGCCTCTTATTTGAGAAAAATTATCAAAAAAATTCACCATTTTCATCGATTATTATTATGTGAATATTATATTGTAATTTCATTTGCCTAATTTCTGTATATATTTGTTTTACATGTTTATTGCATAAAATAATGATTTATTGTTGTAGTTTTATGTATTAATATTAGAATTTGTCCATTAAAGGTAGTTTGTTTCATCATTTTATATGTTATCACGTGTATTCCTCACATAAAATAACGATCATGATTTTCCTGTCATAGAGTAGAGCACTTGTATGTAGGTAAGATAATTGCATTTCTCATTATTTTATATAAATTTTTTTATTTCATGTGGAATTCTTTCTAGCGATTTTATGTATATATGTTTACATTATTTCATGTAATAGAACTTCTGTGCTAGCTTAGACTGTTAAAATTCTTGGGGAGAGATTATTCGAAATCCAAGCTTTTGGTAGAAAGACCGAGAATTGGCGATGTGGGTGCCTAACACCTTCCCACACTCGTAACGACATAAACCCTATCTTTATAATGACCAAAGTATGAAGTCAAATTAGGGGGTTTTTGAGCTCGATCCCTTGATCAAAATTGGGCTCCACCATAGGGTTCTAGGCCCTGAATCCTAGATGGCGACTCCAAACATCATGCTTTCTCCATTCCTCCAATAGTCGCCAGACCATGCTTTGGAGGCCATTCAATCCGAGGCAGGCTATAGGTGACAAGTGAAGGATAGAGCAGGAAAAGAGAGAAAAAGAGTAAAAAGGTATTTTTCCTTACAGTGGCGACTCCACTGGGGACTGTCAAACTTTCTATACTAGAAACTTACAATGAACATTAGAATTTTCTCCCCCTTATCATCATTGTGTGCAAACATGTTTGTATATTGCTTGCTAACTGCATCATGCATCGTGTTCGAAGTGAAATCAGTTGACAAGGGTACTCCCTTTTATGCCAACACCCTCGGGGTGGTCAGTGCACGATATACTAAGTACTTTGAGATCAAATGATGCCCACTTACTACATAAGAGTGCTCAAAGTGAAATTGGTTGGCGAGGATGATCGTCGATAGTTCGAAACCTTCAAGGTGATAGAACATATTGGGCTATTCTGAGATTAACTAATGGCCACTTTTTGCACTACACTTGTGTACACACTCACTCACATATATATCTACCCCTGTGGTTAGCTGACTGAACCCATGTAATGTCATGGGCAATCACCGACGAAATCACACCCCTTGATACAATACCATCTAGTATATCAAAGGAACCATGTACTTATGATTCACTCTCAAGGGCAACCTTTTTTTGTCCTACAGCCTTACCCATTGCATCGCATCATATAGGAACTAGACCATTAAACAACTAGGGTGTGCCACAAACTAACTCAGTAATTGTTTGTGGTTCAAGTTAGAACCCTTCTAGCTTGTTTCATCTAGGGTGAGATTTTTCCTATATATGTTTAAACCTAATGTGTTCTTTGACAGTTGAGAATTGGGAGATGTAACTATATCAGTTTTGGTTCACACAACCGGGCCTATGGGGTGATTCCTGCTTCACCACATTATATTAGCATGTGTTCTAGACTGATAATGTTCCATAAAACCATTCCCAGAGTCAGGAATAATTAGGTATTTCCTTGCTACGGGGAGAAACAATTACCTATGTGAAATCAGTTGTGAGTTTGTTCTTGCATGGACCAACTTG